>JAHXMU010000082.1:1258715-1299713 GCA_019455685.1 Philornis downsi
GTAATGAAAATGTAATTCTTTTTGAAGGGCTTCCATTCTTTTTTTGCTGGGATGATACAAACATTTTTCTAATAAACTAGAAAAATTAACTAAACATTTGAATAATTCACTGTGTCATTATTAATTATTAAGTCATTATTTGCGGTTAATCAATTAACAAAAAAAAAAGTCCCAATAATTAGATATTCTACTGGAATTTCTGAATCGTTACGCAAGAAAACATTGTGTTCTATGACATCTATTTTCTATTTACATTTTCGATCTGTGAATCTGCTTCATGAGGCAGTTTGTCTTGGGAAACGTACTAATTTGGCCTTAAATCAAATAAGTTAAAATAAATATTTGATTTTCATTCTCGCTTTCCACTCTAAAAGATATACAAATAGTCGACCTTCTGCCGATTTTAACGCAGTTCAGCTTTTTTTTACTTCTACGTTTAATTTTACTTCCATTTGCTGTAATTTAACAAGCACAAACTGAACTAATGGCTGCAATAGGAATGGCATATAATTTGTTAATTAAATGTGTCACCAGTGATAAATGACACAAATGTCTGTAAGTGTAGTAGTGGAATAAATATATGTACATTAGTGTTAGAGGACGCGGCGGTTACAATGAGGTACTTTACGGCTGCGGCATGAGCGTAACGTGCTATTTGTTTTTGCGTAAGTTATGTAATCCCATCCACAGAAAACGAAAAAAAAAATTCCAACTAATTTGTTTTTATAAATATTTATGTGCAAAAATACCGAAATCATACGATTATATGTAAGTGTGAACTCTCATAAATGTACGTATTATAATTATGTATGTGTGTGTAGGGTTGTTTGCAACGATGATAAATGGCAAGGTATGAGAAAATTTACATTTTCTCTATGCATACATAGAGAATTATTATTAGTTTTTCCCCTCCATACTGTTAGTTGAGAAAGAGAAAGGCCCAGTTTCAGAGGGATAACACAAGGACAAGTTTTCGGCAGTTGCGGCCTACACCTTTTTGATCGATTGACGTTTTTCTGTAGCAGCAGCTCCAATTATACATTATGTCTGACTATTACCGGGAACTGATTATTTAAAAAGCACTCGTAAGAGGAATATTAATATTCTTTTCTGCCGTTAAGTTGGCCATGTTGTCCTTTGTAGTGGCGCGCAGTATGAGAGAGATCTGTGATTCGCTTTATATTGCAGTACATAAATTATCAGCTTTTTCAGAATACTGGTTATCGGGCTATTAAAAAAAAACTATTTTCTTCAGAAAGCATGTTTCCGCTTTCTTTTTTTTTTTTGCCATTAAGTTGACTCAACTGTCCTCCGTGCTAGAGTGGAGTAGGAGGGATCGCGATCTGCAATTCAATTTGTATTATAGAGTTTAAATAACTGACTTTTGGAGATAATCGGTTTTCGTGTTATTAAAAATAAAAAAATGTTTTCAAAAATCAGTTTTTCGGTTTGCTGGTAAACCGAGTAAACCGTTTTTTTTTAATGTTTCTCTCTGGAGCAAAGTTAAGAGGAAGACGCACAAATTTCTTAAGAAAATGGACTCTGTTATAAAAAATTCGTATAGGCTTATTGGCTGGCATTATTTCGCCAACGTATCTATATAATATATAATACGAAAATTATATTCACCGAAATGTTTTGCCCTTCAACCCTTGCGCAATTACCAAAGTTATTTATTCGAGCCATCTAAGGAATAACTCGACAAAGATTCACTACAATCATAAAGTCGATATATGAGCCAAGGCGTAATTAGCAGTTTATGTGGATAAGCCAGATATACGTCCGATGCTGGTTGTATTGCAGACAGTTTTTGTAATATCAAAACTGACATCGTTGAAGAGTGAAAGTGGCATAGAAATAAAGACAGTTCTAACGGACGAAATATTGATTGTACTAAATATAAACTCATATTGTAAGTATTATGTATGTAGAAATGTTTTCTACAAGAAATCTATTAGAATGGAGGCCGTAGAGTGCAGGCATTGGCAAAATTGCAGTATACAGCCCCATTCCGAAGTCAATTTTGGAAAGCGATCCGCGGAATCAGGTCGGTTTATTTGTACATTGAACCGGAGGAATGAAAGCGGATGTTATTTGATACATTGTAGCGATTCGAAGCAACTTTTCATGCCTTCGTCCGAAGGCATGAAGATTTATATATCATTTGATACGGCAAAAATTTAATACCCAGTAGAAAGTGTTTAAAGTAACAAGCATCTTTTGATCTAATGTCTTTCATGACGTTTTATATCAATCGAATGTTGTCAGTCTGCCCTGCTGGTTGGCTAGTAGACATGATAACTATCGTAAATCTCTATGAATCCTGGCAATATCTTGCTGGACCCTAGACGGGAATTGTAAATAGGCTACTTCAACCCACCGCACTCCTTCTGGTATCTCCCATACAAATGGACCGATTCTCCGAAATTCCTTTTTTCCCCTATAAATCATAATTCGTTGATTGCAGTTAACTAAACTTTTGCCTGTTATATTCTTTATACTCGTGTATTGGTGCGCGAGGCGGTTCCAAAACTAGCCAATCTAAGTTGGGGAACGTTTTCTTTATTTTTCAACATAATCTTCTTTTAGCTCGACACACTTTTTCCAGCGATTATCAATAACTTCTATACTCTGTTTATAGTAAGAACTGTCAAACTCCCCAGACTTCACCTCTTCATTGTTGGCAAATCTTTTACCACCAAGCCATTTTTTCAAGTTTGGAAATAGAAAATCAATGAATAAAATGAGTAGAAAATACGTAATAAATCTGGCGAATAAGGTGCGTGATGAAGTAATTTGAACCCTTATACATTAATTTTGGCCCTTGTAATAGTTGATGTGTAGTGAACTGGAGCATTTATGGAACAACACTTTGATTTTTCGCCAAATGCAGCCTTTTTCCGTATTTTCATCAGCTAAACGCTGTAATAAATTAGCAAAATATTTGCCGTTGATAGTTTTTTTTTTCTTTCTGTAGGTAATCAATAAAAATAACCCCATGCGCATCCTAAAAAACGGACGCCATGACCCTCTTCGCCTTCTTTCGGCACGATTCTCCCATTGCAGTCCACTGCTTTGACTGTTCCTTTGTCTCAGCTGTGAATTGGTGGACCCATGTCTCCTCCATGGTTATAAATCAGCACAAAAATTCGGGTTTATTGCGGTGAAACATCTCGTGATCGCGGTTTTAATCTATTGAAAGCAAACGCGGCACCCATTTTGCGTACAGCTTTCTCATCTTGAAATCTACGAGCAATATACGTTGTATAGCACTTTTTGAAATGCCTTTTATTTCAGGTTGCTCACGCAATCTCAGCCGACGATCATTTAATACCATTTTGTGGATTTTCTTAAGCGTGTGTGACGGGGACACCTCAATTGGTCGACCACAATGGTGTTCGTTTTGGCAGCTCGTACGGCCTCGTTTAAAGTTTGTTATGCAATATTTTACAGTCGTAAGTGAAGGAGCAAACTCCGCCAGAGTAGAATCTAACTCGGCTTTAATATCTGTTGCACTGAGACCTTTCAAGTGAAAACATTGAATTACATAACGGTGACCAATTTTTTTCATGTTTACAAATTTACTGAGATCGTTTACTTTTGATGACTCAAATAAAAATAAACAACGTTTACAAGGCAGCATCTATACGTCAGGTCGGCTAGCTTTGGGACCGCCCTCGTAAGAATTTTAAATCCTTCATTAAGTCGTTCCACTTCAAAAAGAATTTAAGTCTAATACATTCTTTGTAAAACCTGTGTAAAAAAAGACATAAAAAAATCATATCAGTGCTGTGAATATAAGAAGAAAACAAAAATAAAGTAATGCAACCCTCAAGGTTGTTTATTTACTATATCACACAAAGAGGATAACATGGTCAAAATGCCATGACAACCATAAAATGCACCAACTTGTCTCACTACCATACATTGCGAATTATTTCACTGGTCCGGTTAACTTTAAAAGCTCTTGACCACTGTAACAACCACTTCATTGGTTGCATTTATTCCTCACGGTATTCTGTTCGTTGCCATTCATGCAGGATCATCATACACGTGTTATGTATCCTCCGGTTGCTCTGTAGCTTTTCTGGTTTCAACAACAGTTTGACATTTGCTCGTTGGCACTTGACGCTTATGTGACCACCAAATACCCCAGCAGTTATTAATGGAGTTTCCCTTGGGGTTTCTGTACCAATTCATGAAGCCAAATGGGGGGTAGTGCATTTCCAGCATACAATCATAGATTTACTTTTGCACTCTGTATTCTGTTACAATCTCCATGATTTTTCTTGTTCTTTGTTCGAATTTATTTCCGCCATATACAAGAGCAAAAAAACAAAGAAAAAAAAAGAAAAAAAAAACAGAAAAAAACGATAGAATGTTGGGTACAATAATTGCACACTGTAGTTTTCGAATGCACTTCCAATTATAAATTAGTGCTTGTGAAAGGAAACAATTATAAAAACCTCATAATAGTTTGTTGTACATTAAAGTACTTGAAAGGGGAATTTACATTGTACAAATGTAACCAGAATATTTTCTTGTGAAATGTTGGTTTTCTTTTCAATTCCGTCGTTTGTAACGTCAAACTTATAAAATCACTAAGAATAACAAACTTCTAGGACCGTAACATCTCAATTCTACTACTTATGATGGATACTCTTTAGGAAAATAAGTAAAATTTTCGTTTGTTAAAGCGCTAGTTTGTAATCACGGTAAATTTGTTAAAGGAAAAAAAAATATCAATGACGTCAATTAGAGAACACATTCCGGAAATTCCAGGCCAGGAACTTGCTTTTATTACGTGCGCAATGTAGTTCTCTCTGTTTTTTTTTTTTATAAAAATGCAACTTTAACATGTTTACATGTTTACAAATGATTCCTTGAAAGTATTGCCCATTGCTAGCTACTACTTTTTCCTATGTTTCTGGCAAAGCTCGAAATCCCTCAGGTAAAACTGTTAATCTTTTGAGGCCATCCACTAATCTAGTCACTCCTTGATGTGGTCATATAAGTGGAACTTCTGGTCAGCCGGACTGTGTGAAATAGAACGGAACAAGTGATAATCGGACGGCGCAATGTCTGGGCAATATGGTGGATGGGGTAAGACTTCCCATTTCAGCGTATCCCGGTAGGTTTTAACGGGCTTGCCTGAAGAATCACTTTTTCGTGCCTCTCTGCGTATTGTGGGCATTTCTCGTGCAGATCTCGCTTCAATCGCATTAATTGATGTCGATACCGATCCCCAGTGATGGTTTCCCTTGGTTTTAACAGCCTGTAATAAATAACACCGACCTGGTCCCACCAAATGCAGAGCATAACCTTCGCAGCGTGAATATTCGGTCCATTCGACTACGTAGAAGCATGACCGGGCAGCTTCCATGAGTTTCTTTCCTTTGGATTGCTGTAATGAATCCATTTTTCATCACCCGTTACAATACGATGAAGAAAGCCCTACCTTTTTTGTCGCTGAGGCAGTTGTTCACAGGCGAAAAAACGACGCCCAACGTCCCTTGGCTGCAACTCATAAGGATTTCAAGTTCCTTGCTTTTGAATCATTCCCAACCCGTAAAATCGCTTGGAAATGGTTGGCGGGTAACCCCTAATACTGAGGCAAACTCTACCTGCGTTTCACTCGGATCCCTATCAAGCAATGCTGCCAATTCAGTATCTTCGAAGATTTTTCGTCTTCGGTTGTAAACATCAAAATCACCGTGTTTAAAACGATGGAGCCAATCTCGACACATTGTTTCACTTAAGGCAGCATCTCCGTAAACGTTTTAAAGCTCTCGACGAGCTTCAGTCGCCGTTTCCTTCGATTGAAAGAAGAAAATCAATACTTTCCGCATACGACGATTATTTTACTTTATGGCAGAATCGACTAGCACTTACAGCTGGCGCCATCTATTGACAAACAGCGGGAACTTAGCAGGAATTTGTCTAGTCTCATTCCATGCGTTTTCTGGCAAAATTTAAATTATTCTGGAATTTTTTTTTGACAACAGTTCCCTCCTGCAAAGGGGAGTCTACCCTTTTAACGACAAAATTTCGGCAAACAAATTTATGATTCGATAACCTCTTTGGAGTATAATTTAATTAACAAATTTTGTCGCTGAAAAGTTCGATCATTTTGATAGTAGTCACTGATTATCGTACATCGGTTGCATTTTAATGGAAGTATTTGTATTGGTTATTAAAAAAGATGACTATTTGTTTTAGTTATAAATACAACGATAAATGGAATCTAAAAATAGATAACTAAAAGGTGATTTTTTAATCGTAGTTTTTTTAAAAATCGAATAAAACACTCAAATTTGCATTATATATTAAAATTTTTTATTGGAATCGATAAATTGTTCTTTGTCATTTAATTTTTAAAGATAATTTCATGTAAATGTTGTCCGCGGCTTCGTCTCAAAATTTCCATTCGGAAGGTCAAATTTTTCGTCGCATTTTCGAGCATTTCGGTCTGTATTCCACGAATAACGCGTGTTATGTTATCCTGTAAGGCTTCAATAGTGTTCGGCTTGTCCACATAGACTAACGACTTGACATAACCCCACAAGAAATAATCAAGAGGCGTTAATCGCAAGATCTTGGGGGCCAAATCGAGAGAAAAGCTGCTCACCATATATATATTATCAAATGTTTTCTCAATATCAAGTAATATTAACCTTGTTGACTTTCTGGTCCACTTGTTCCTAATTATTTTGATTTTTATTCTACCAATTTGGAGCTTAGTGCTATTGCTCTTTTTTAAAATGACTTCAATGTTGTGACGTCAAACAAAATCGTCTTGAATGCTTCGCCCATGCCTTCATTTGGTTTAAAGAGTGTAGTGTACACAACTAGAGTATACATTTTGTCAAAAAAAAAAAAAAAACACGGTGAATTGATCATTTAGCGCCCACTTAAAGGGATTGTCATTATCCTACCTGTTGATAAGTGAGCACAACTGTCATTTATGCTGATGCGGAGTTTGAGCGTGATCTACCATTTCGTTTACAGTGTACGATTTTGTTAGTACATCCCAAATGTATTGGGATTTTTACAATGTATAAAAGTATTGTACAAAGAATTTATCTCAAATTTTGCAATGCAAATGGAATTTCTTGCACCGATTCACTGAAAATATTCCATCAGGCTTACAAAGAATCGACTTTGTTAAAAAGCACTTGCATATGAGTGGTACAGTGCATTCGAATGCGGTTGATATGTGATGGAAGATTCGCCTTGCTCTGGCGGCCTTCAATGTCTTCAATTAAGGTTAACGTCGATAAAGAAAAGGAAATTGTGGCTGAAAATTTTCATTTAAATTTGAGACAGGTAGCCGCTGAACTTCCTTTATCTCACGAAGTAAATCATACAATTTTGAAGATTATTTGGATATGAAGCGCAAACATTCATAAAACGGATTATAACTGTCGATGAGGTATCAGTTTGCGTCGAAATAGCTGGTTCCAACGTAGCCAAAACCGAAAAATACACTTTCTTTGACTATCCCGGCTGATGCACTTGAAATTCTTGGCAGAAAGTGAAACGGTAAATAAAGCATATTATCTGACGGCTACTGTGCATTTAAGGAAGCAAATGTATCGAAAAAAGCCAGATTTGTGGGAAGAAAACGCATGGATTTTGCACCACAATAATTTGCCAATGTCACCAAACAACCACCGTATTCTCCCGGCAGGGCCCTGGCTGACTCTTTTCCTTTTTGCAAAATTCTCCAATGCACCTGTTTCAAGGCGGCAGAAGACATAAAAGATAGTTCGCGGCAAGAACTGTATTTTTTCCGCAAAATGCATTTAAAGAATGTATTGATGATTGATATGTTCGTTGGCATAAAGGTATTATTACGAAAGGGACCTACTTTAAAAGCGGTATAGTATATTTGAATGACTAATATATTATGATTGTTTGACAAAAGTCCGGCAATATTTTGGCAGAGTGAGTTTTAAAAGTTGGACTTTTTTTTATTATCACCATAATCTCCTTTTAGCTCGATACACTTTTTCCAGCGATATTCAATAGCTTCTATACCCTCTTTACAGTAAGAACTGTCAATAGCCATCAACCGCATACTCCACTTCTTCATTGCGGGTAAATCTTTTACCACTGAGCCATTTTTTTAAGTTTGGAAATAAAAAATAGTCCGAGTGAGCTAATTCTGGCGAATAAAAGGTACGTGATGAAACTATTCATTATTTTGGCCATTGTAATAGTGGATGTGTGAACTGGAGCATTGTCTTGATGAAATAACACTTTCTTTTTCACCAATGGCGACTTTTTTCATAATTTCATCACCTAAACACTGCAATAAATTAACGTAATATTTGTCATTAGTGATTTTTTCTTTCTGAAAATAATCAATAAAAATAATCCCATGCGCATCCCAAAAAACAAACGCCATGACCTTGCCTGCGGATGAAACCGGCTTTGCCTTCTTTGGACACGATTCCCCCATGCCAGTCCTTTGCTTTAACTGTTCCTTTGCCCCAGGTGCGGAATGGTGGACTCATGTCTCATCCATGGGTTTAAATTGACGCAAAAATTCGGCTTTATTGGGGTGAAACATCACCAAACTCTCTACTGAAACGTCTTCTCGACGCTGTTTTTGTTCTATTGAAAGCAAGCGCGGTACCCATCTTGCGCACAGCTGTCTCATCTTCAAACCTTCGGTCAATATACGATGTATAGCACTTTTTGAAATGCCTAACATTTCAACTACCTCACACACTTTTAGCCGACGATCATTCAATAGCATTTTGTTGATTTTCTTAATCGTGTCTGGCGTGGACAACTCAATTGGTCGATCACTACGATGTTCGTCTTGGCAGCCCGTACAGCCTTGTTTAAACTCTGCTACTCAATATTTTACAGTCGTAAACAAAGGAGTAGACTCCCCCAGAGTAGAATCGTAGGTTCGGCTTTAATATTGGATGGATCGAGACCTTTCAAATGGAAATATTGAATTACGTAACGGTGACCAGTTTCGATGTTTAAAATTGAATGAGGTCGTTTATTTTTGATGACTCAAATAAAACAACGTGACGCCTTGAAACTTAAAACATATGTTTTATGGGGTTGTCTTTTTTCACCAAAATAATTTTTTCAAACTACTGGCACCATTATACGTCATGTCGGTTAGTTTTCAGACCGCCTTCTTGCGCACATTTTGAAAGTCAAAACTCAAGCGGTTCGCCTCCTATCCTGCTTTCAACAGACACACGACTTGGAAAATATATGTATTTGCTGGCTTATAGATAAGGGAAGAAACCATCGATCACACTTAACATTAACATAAAGGATCGCTGTAATTGTGGGCACGACGAAACAAATTTATATGGTAAGTCTACTGTTGTCGTACTGTGCAGGTTTTGGCGCTCGAAGTAGTATTACTAGTTAAAAATGCTGTGATTTTGTCAATTCTATGTCGTTTTATTTAAAAATTTCGTTATATCGTAAAAACATTTCAGATTTTAGGAAAAGTGTGTCATTGTTGGATATAGCTATCTTTAGTTTGTGCACCATCGAGTCTACCAAGGTCAGTTTCACATAATGCAGGAAAGCTATTGTCTCATTCTCGACGAAGACATTTTAGCCTTTAGAATGAACCATATGAAAACATCCATGGGGTTTAGGTCCAGAGAATGTGATGGCCAATATTGTGAGGAAATTAAGCAAGGAACTTTTTCTTGTAAAAAATATTGGATTTTGGGGGCATTATGGTGGTAGACTTGTTGATTTCCCTTTACATTTTATGTTAAACAGGGTATTTAAAGAAAACCATCATTGATGCAGCCGATTGTTTCTGCAAAACATTTCGTTGATCCAGATCGTCTTTTAGTTTGCATTCTGACCATACACGATCATTTTGTGTATGAACCGTAACAATTTTTCCTCAGGAAAGACCGAATTTTCAAGTTCACCACCAACGAGCAAGTGTCTTGAGACCTTTGCTCATCCTAGGCGAACTGCCTTTTGTGCAGATGTTAAATCTTGTATTTTTTGAACTGCATTCTGTCGCGGCATATGCTAAGTTCTGGCATTCACTCTTCAGTTTTTGGATTTCGATATTACCACTTTGTTCATGCGTAAATGTCATAACAATAATACTGTTGGCTTGTAAACATCATAGCAGACTGATGCTAGTCAAAAAATGAGCGCACTGTCATTAGCTGTATGATTGTTACAGCAGCGTCAAGTTAGTAATAATTCTACCGCCTACACTTCTATTCTGTCTGAAAATAAACTTTGACCGTGTAGAGTTTTATCCAAACCACTGTGATGCGGGAAATACTTAGAAGAAGAAATTATGAAAAGTATCCCAAACAACACGGACACGAAGATGCAATCATCTTACAGATAGACAGTATTTAAGATGGCAAAATATTTGTGTTGTCGTCTTCTTTTATAACAGCATTTGTAACTTGTCGACAAGTAAAATGTCGCAAAGGACTTCAAGATGGAATTAAATGTTGAAATGAAATAAATTGTTGTGGCAATTGGATAGTAAATGCAGTTGGACAAGTCGTTTTTGACAAGTTATCATAGGACTGAATATTGTTCTTATGAGCCTCGTTATGTCCGGTATGGCGATTAACTAGACGAATTAGTTTTTGTTTAGAAAACAACTAATAAATAAAAGTAGTATTCGATAGAAGCTCATAAAATGACGGATATAATTCACACAATTTAGGATGATGACTGATGTTTGACACATCGGTTTGTATGCGGCGTTACCACTTTCTAGCTTACATAACTTAACTCTAACTATATAAGTTGATATATTGAACTAAAATAAGTGAACAGGTTACCAGACCTTGCCCAATCACGCTGTCCAGCTCTTAATTCCATCCACTTTGGTCTTCTCCGATTCTCCTTTCATTAATTACACCCATAAATCTGTTCCATTCAAATTCTTATCGTGTTCAGTCTGCGCTGGTTCTTGAAAATTGGACCAATAGGAAAAACTTCCTCTTAAAGGAAAGATTAAACTATTTCAGTATTTTTCAAAATTTTTATTTTTTGAAATTTAATTTTAAAATCAATATAGGGCGGAAATGGGGGAGAAGGATACACCTTTTAATGACATCACTCTAATTTTTGGCAAGGTTATTGAAATTTTTCAGTGGAGATCTTAGCGATATAGATATTTTACTCGTAGGCAAAAATGTATGGTAACTAGTACTGAAATTTCAGTCATGTGAACCAATTTTCAGATATCTTCTCCCAATGTCTTACTTCGCTCGCTTATAACTAAGTGAGAAGTGCCAGCGTGCTTGGTTTTTATTAAGAAATACTTTAAATTAAGGTACTATAAAGAAGCAGTATTAAGATCTTTTGAAGTTCCTCACTTAGAAATTATACAGCGACTACTTTTTCTTTTGTTGAACAGAGCAACTTACAAAATGTGCCAATTTGTATGTCTGGTATCCAAAGGGACCTGTTAATACTGTCCATTTTCCGTCGCAGAACTAAAATTACTACACATCTGAAGAGCACCAAGTTGTCAAAGGTATGAATATAGGAATATTTGGGTAAATTGGAACGAGGGCGTCCTCAAAACTAGCCGACCTAACAAAAAAACACAAACAAGTTGCAAAAATTTTTCTTTGTTTTTCAATATTATCTCCTTTTAGCTCGATACACTTCTTTCAGCGATATTAGCTTCTATACCTTGCTTATAGTAAGAATTGTCATCAACCGCAGACTCCACCTCTTTATTGTTTTCAAATCTTTTGCCGCCGAGCCATTTTCTCAAGTTTTGAAACGGAAAATAGTCCGGGAGAACTAAATCTGGCGAATAAGGTGAAGAAGGTGTGATGAAGCAAGCAAATGAGATGTCTTGATGAAACAATACTTTCTTTTTCACCAAATGTGGCCTTTTTCAATAATTTCGTCCCTTGACGTTGCAATAAATTAGCATAAAATTCGCCGCTGATAGTTTCTCCTTTCTGAAGGTGATCGATAAAATCCATGCGCTTCCCAAAAAATGGACGCCATGATCTTGCCTGCAGATGGAACTGCCTTCGTCCTCTTTCAGCACGGTTCTCCCTTGCCAGTCGACTGCTTTGACTGTTCCTTTGTCTCAGATGTGAAGTGGTGGATTCAAGTGTCATCCATGGTTATAAATCGAAGCGAAAATTCGAATTTATTGCGATGAAACATCGCCAACCACTCTACTGAAACATCTTCACGACGCTGTTTTTGTTCTATTGAAAGCAAGCGCGGCACCCATTTGCCCGCAGCTTTCTCACCTTCAAATCTTTGGCCAATATACGATGTACTCGTATAGCACTTTTTGAAATACCTATCATTTCAGATACCTCACGCGCCTTCATTCGACGGTCATCCGATACCATTTTGTGAATTTTCTTAACCGTGTCTGAGGTGGACAACTCAATTGGCCGACCACTACGGTGTTCTTCTTCGCAGCTCGTACGGCCTCGTTTAAACTCTGCTATCCAATATTTTACATTCGTGAACGAAGGAGCAGATTTCGCCAAAGTAGAATCTAGCCCGGCTTTAATATCGGTTGGACTGAGACCTTTTAAATAGAAATATTAAACTACACAACGGTTATCAATTTTTCCATGTTTTTGAATTCACTTTTGATGACTCAAATAAAAATACTAAACAACAAACGTTTAATTAATTGCATTCTTAAAATTATTGATTAGAGGGAAAAATTAAGTTTATGAAAGTCGGTAGATTTTTATAGAAAGTATCAGAAAGAGCGTGGCAATGCAGTCTATTTTCATTCCCAGAACTAAGTTTTTCAAAAGCATGATGTCTGGCAAATTTTGCTGAATCCAGTGTTCTTGAAAGTATGTAAGTCTATATACGAGTACATGCTCAGTATATAAGTGTATATGCTAAGTACATATTTTATAAATCAGTCTTTTTTTCATATTTTACCAAGCATTACATTTTACTGCAACTGACAAAAATGTTCGTTATCGCAGACAATGATTTTACAGTATGCAGAAGAAAAATTGAATTTCGAGAAATCAGTCAATTTGTATGGAAGCAACTGAATGAGTGTGACAATGTAGTCCATTTTCATTAGTAAAACAAAGTTTATTAAGATCATGACATATACTAAATTTGACTGAACTCAGTACAACTTCTTGAAAAATATGAACCTAAGAATATATGGGTTAAATTCGTTATTTGTATAGGAGTTATCAGAATATGGTCAATTTTTCTAACGTTTCTCGAAGTATTATAAATCAAGAGAATGACTGTAAATTTAAGTAGTCCTCACTCAATAGAATGAACACAAATTTAGGTTGCTGGAGTCCTCAAATTATAAGTTGAAGAAGGAAAAACAATTAATTTTGAAAAATCGGTTAATTTGAAAGGAGACTGTCAGAAAGGGTGTGACAATCTGTACAGTTTTCATTGTCAGATCCCACTCTTAAATTTAATGAAATTTGGTGTAGCTGAGCTAATGTTAAGAAGCTAAGAATATGTGTGAATGGCAAGTGAAGAGAGGCGCATGGTTGGCCGGTAGATTTTCTCAATTTTTATTAAGAATAGTAGAGCAAAACAAAGGACATCAAATGAGGAATTACAAGGATTAAAATAGACCAACTTCGGAAAGTAGGTCAATGTGAATGGGTGATACCAGTAGGGCGGACCATTTTCGTTCCCAGACACTATCGGGTGGAAAATTTAAATCTAAGTATATCTGGGATAAATCGATCATTTGTGTGGATGATATCAGAAAGAATTAACCCATGTATTCTTAGGTTGATACCCACTATACAGTCACACTAAATCCAGTAAAATGTTGCACACATTATGGTTTTGATTAAATGTTGTTTGAAATCACATTGTTGGGCTCCTTCTGGAGCCTCCTATACAAATTAACCGATTTTTAGGAAATAAATTTTTCCCTATAATTCATAATTCATGATTGCAGTAACTCACATTTTCATTCATTGTATTGCTTTATAGTATGTGGCAATTTAAGATATGTTTACCAAATAACCTTTCCTCTCCTCCAAACAAATGACCGATTTAATCTTCATATTCTTAACTTCATGTCTTTCAAGTACTTGCACTGAATTTAATCAAGTTTTTAATATGTCATGCGATTATCAATCGCATGAAAATGGATTGTAGTATAATTCTCCGATACAAACTGGCCGATTTAGTCAAATTTAACAATCCCCTTACAAACCCTAATAACTAGGCTGCTGGGATTTAGATTTTGTGAGTAGCATTTAGGTAGTACCTGTTAAAATGTGGAAACATTTGCGGGATAACTTTGCTATTTCTGGAACCTGAATTACCTAGTTTTATCCACATACTTCTTTCATATTCATATCTTCTATTCAATTGCGCTAAATGCAGTATTGTGCATTAGTTCAGAGTATACGAGTATGTTGATAAGAACCCAGCGATTTGTGGCGCATCTTCTGTCACTCCGCTAATTCATCCACCAATACAAAAGGGCAGTGGATGAAGGTATACATAAATCTCAAATTTCCGAACTTGTTTTCAACAAATTGTAACATTTTCTCATTAACTTCAAGCAATGTACGACGGCAATCGTCGAATAAAAGTAGGAACCATACCAGTTCATAAGCATTTCAGTGGTACCATGCTAATCTTAGGCGTGGTTATTGGGAAATTGTAAGAGATTGTAAAAGTTTGTAAAAGCGGATATCTCATTGGAGAAACAAAAAAAAAAAATCGTTGTGCTATGAATGGGAAGGGAAGGTTTAAGTACGTCTACTTATCATACGTTGAAGCAGTATAGCGTCACGATTTTGTAGATCGCGTTCCATGGTGAAGGGTATATCACATTCAGCTCTTGCAAAGTTTTTCTATCTAATCACTTGTTTACTTGCAGCTCAAATATTCTGGTTTAATTTCCCTTTTCTTTGTTACCCCAAATATTAATGCAATTGCATTTTCTTTCATACTACTCATGATTTTCTGCTAAATCTAAGCAATCTCTAAGCGTTATCTGTTAAACTAGTTAAGCTTCTCTTTGCTCCTCAGTAAGTATTTGTATTAGTGTAATCTATTTTAACTTTAAGCCGTAACATATTAGACTGTTTCCAGTTTTTACTAAATTCTTTTCTTCAGTTGCCCCTTTCCTCCTCATCAACAGCATTCACATAATGAAGGCCAATTACCATTCTCTTGCCATGGCCACTGGTCGACAATTGCAACTGTTCATTATACACTCCATTATAGATGATGATTGAAAGCATCTTGCAAAAGATTAAATCGTTGATGGGGAGGTTAACGTGTGAGGGAAATGGTCAAGCTAAGGACTCGGAAACCAAAATTGTTCGTATAAATCCGAAATGCCACAAGAACTCAAATCCATTGGAGAATGTTTTCATTAAAAAACTTTTAATCCTTTCTTGTTGTTTGTTGGTTTCTGTTGCAGTGTTTCTCAGATTTTAAAAAATCTACCGCACTTACACACAGATACGTAACGTAACTATGTATGTCTGTGATGCAGTAATTGTTAGTGCCGAACAAAGACTTCATTGAGCAATAGAATTTCAGCGATAGGGCAAGAATGAAATGGAAACATTCCATAAAAACTTTTACAGTTGTTGTGGTGCAAAATGAGAGTTCCATCATGGTTCATGGTTAGAGATTAGTATTGAAAAGGGTTCGGACTTTAATCTTAAGCATTTCGTAACCAATGTAGATTAATCGTTTCTTTTATTTTGGCTTAAGAATTGTATTCTTCCCAGAAGTACTATAAAAGAAACATCCGTTTTGTAGGTCAACAACAGAAATTGAATTTGTTTAATAGTCCGAAAAGCTAAAAAGCAAAATGAAAAGGCGATCCTCAAGATATTCGTAGCACCAGACAGTCCATAATGCATACAAAATAAAATAAATTCCAAAATCCTCACTTTGTTGCTTGATTTTTATCTGGTTCATTCATTCTTTCATTCCTCCAGATGAAGGTATAAACCATTTGATACGGCCAAAAATGTAACACCCAACAGGAAACATTTACAGTATTTCACCATTTTTAAAGTTGATTGATCATCTGTTTATTATATGAAAATGGATAGCTTTTCCTTACCCCTTCAAGTACGAAGGCGGTCTCAAAACTTGCCAGTAGTTTGAAAAAATTATTTTCACGAAAAGTGGCACCTTTATAAAAAATATGTTTTAAGTTTCAAGGCGCCACTTTCTTTAGCAATTTTATTTGGGCCATCAAAAATAAACGATCTTATTGAATTTGTAAACATGGAAAAAATATGTCATCGTTATGTAATTCAATATTTCCATTTAAAAGGTCTTCTCAGTCCAACCAATATTAAAGCCAAGATAGATTCTACCCTGGGGGAATCTGCTTCTTCGTTTATAACTGCAATATATTGGGTAGCAAAGTTTAAATGAGGCCATACCAGCTGCCAAGACCAACACCGTGCTGGTCGACCTATTGAGTTGTCCACGCCAGACGCGCTTAAGAAAATCCACAAAATGTTATTGGATGATCGTCAGATGAAGGAGAGTGAGCTAACTGAAATGATAGGCATTTCAATAATGCTATACGTGGTATATTGACCGAAGATTTGAAGATGAGACAGTTGTGGGCAAGATGGGTGCCGCGCCTGCTTTCAATAGAGCGAAAACATCTTCGTGTAGATATTTGAGTAGAGTGTTTGACGATGTTTCACCACAATAAAACAAAATTTTTCGCTTCATTTATGTAATTATGTATGAGACATGGCTCTACCACTTCACACCTGAGACAAAGGAACAGACAAAGTAGTAGACTGGAATTGAAAAATCGCATCCAAAGAAGGGGCAGATGGTTCCATCTACAGGCAAGACCATGGCGTTTTCTTTTTTGGGATGCGCATAAGATTACTTTAATTTATTATCTTCAGAAATGAAACCCCGTCAACGGCGAATATTATGCTATTTATTATGATATTTATTGGATCGTTTAGGTGATGAAATTATGGAAAAAGACCGCATTTGGGAGAAAACGAAGTTTTATTTCATCAAGACAATGTTCCAGTTCAAACATTCACTATTCCGATGGCCAATATTAATGAATTAAAGTTGTAATCGCTTCTTCACGCACCTTATTCGCCAGATGTTGGCCTAATTATATATGTAATTTATAATTTGTGTACTGTGGTAATCTGGATATTTCTGTGGAATTTAAAGAAAAAATCGGTCAAGTGCTCACATCCCCTCTGGTACCTCCCATACAAATGTTTCCATATTCATATCTTTCAATTATATGTAGTTGTACTAAATTTGGCACATATCATGTGTTTCATAAAGTGAGTTCTGAGATCGAATATCGGTGACGTTGCCACGCTAATTTTCCCAATTCCCATACAAATTGACACATTTATTGAAATTATTTTTTTTTCTGTGAAATCCCTATTCATAATCGCAAGTTAATCAAATTCTTGTCAATTGTATTGCGTTATATTGCTGGGTAAAATGTGGAAAAATCGGTTAAATAACCACGCCCTTTCTGGTACTTCTTATACAAATTACATAATTTAACTTACATAGTTCTGGATTCGTAAATTCCTGCAATTCAATTGTACTTCATTCAGTATAAGTGAGCACGAATCAAGCACTTGGTATTAGTACAGGGTGGCGCACGAATCGTGCTACTGTCAACTATCAATGGGGTACGATATTTAAAGATGCTGATGGAGTTTTTGTAAACAGAACTGCACCGAAGACGTATCAGTTTCAACAGCATTCGGTTCCAAGAAGAAGAAACAACTGCACACATAGCCAGACCGAGTATGACAGAACTCCAACAAAAATTCTCAAACAAATTAATATCCAGTAACTCCACTTTCGTCTGGTCCCCCAGGGCCACCTGACTTGACTGCACCAGACTTTTTTTTTTTATTTGATTATGTCAAGCAAGAACTATACAAAACGAAATCAAGAAATTTGACTAAATTGAAATTGAATCCATTAAGACAATAGTTGTGGCGATCCTGCAATGAATAATTGTTTGATCAGGTGTCGCATATGCGTGAATGAGCATGGAGGTCGTTTACGGTCTAATATTTTAAAAACCAATTAGTTATATAAAATAAAATTAAATTTTGTATACAATAAAATAATAAATAGAATACATTGATTAAAAACAAAAGTTTTCCTTCTTTTATTGTAATGTAGTTGGTGCATCACCCTGTACTTAATACGTAGAGTATCGCACATAGAATATACTTTTTTCAAGAATCACTGATCTCTCTACATTTTCCAAACGAAGGACTATTCCGCTGTTTAAATGTGCTTTAATTCACAGCATTTTTTTAATATGAACCTATCACGTCTCTCGCACTTTCGCAGCAACGCAAAAGGTTAAGGTATATGCAAGTCAGTTCACCTAACTGAAATTTCTACATATGTTTCCTCCAATGATAAGATAAGATAAGGATTCAAAAATCGCTACCTCTCTTTGATCGGCAACATATTAAAGCATCGATCCAAAAATTTAGCAGGGATTGTTTAAAAATTCCCATATGTTTTAATTAAAGCATTGAAATTCTCCCTAAAGTACTGTCATACCTAGCCCTGCCATATGTTCTGTTACAAATATAAAACGCGATAAAAAAAACCAATATTCATATTGTATTCAAAATTATTTCATTTATTAGAAGACAATATTGGTTATTAAAAAAAATTGTATTCACTCGAAATGGCCGCCTTTTGCTTTAACACAAGCTTTCAAACGGTGTGGCCATTGGGCTATAGCCGCACGTACGATTTCCATGGAGATCGAGGACGCTGCTCTGGTTAATGCTGTTTTAAGGCTTCCCAAATTTCTGTGGGGAGTCTTGCAAGCCATATTCTCCAATTCTGACCACAAAGCATAATCCAGTGGATTGAGATCTGGACTCCCTGATGGCCAATCTTCTGCTGCTATAAGCCAGGAATATTGACTCTGAGCCACTCCTGCGTGGTTTTAGCTCTGTGCGCAGGAGCAGAGTCCTGTTGGAAGACTCTTGGTCAAACCCTTCACAACACCCTCTAACACATCTTTTTGATAAACCTTTGCACCAGTTTTTACGCCCTTTTCACAGAAATGGAGAGATGTGACACCATGGTGAGAGGCCACCCACCAAACCATTACGGAAGAGGGATGATGGTCACGTTGAACCCTTGGAACAACTTTTTTCGCTTCCTTAGATGAAGTGGCATAAATCTTGTCATTTTGTTTGTTAAAAACTTCTTCCACGGTAAAAATTTTCTCATCCGTAAACAGAATGTTTTCATGGCTATTGTCCGCGTGCCACTGCAAAAGTCGCTTGCATCTTTCCAGCGTAATTTTTTTTAGCTGAGGAGTTAGAAGATGCCCCGTGGACCGAAGATAGGCTTTCATATGCAGATCATCCCGAATCAGCCTAGACATGGATCTGGTTGATATATCCAATTCCTTGGATATGGTTTTCTGCTTTCTAAGGGGATTTCTCCGAATTCTTTCACGCACTGCCTTTACTACCGCACTCGTATGGACAACGCGCGGACGACCACTTTTTGGCCTGTCTTCTACTCCAGACAATTCGCCGAAGCTAGTAATAGCACGATAAACGAACATTCTTGATATTCCGAGTGGTTTTAGCAACTCGAAAATTTGGCCAGCACTCTTTCCGCACTTATGCAACGCTATTACGACGGCTCGATTCTCTTTAACGCCCCACTCCATGTTAATAGATTGCAAACTGAAACCAAACTGACTAGTATTCTTCACTAATCAGTGCATGTGTTCTGAAAAAAAGTTAACGGTTCTATTTCCGCAAGAAGTTTTGAACGATAAGCGCTGGAAATTGTGTAACAGAACATATGGCAGGACTAGGTACACTATCCGACTTTCAAAAAGAAAAAAAAAACAACAATAACATATTTTAGTACTATTTTATATCTGCTACAATGGGAATATTTGTTATTTAAATTTTTTTATCCTTTGTCTACAAGAGACTACACGACTAGGGTGACATTATGTTAAGATTAACTGCTTAAAGCGCGATGCTGCTTACAGTTTGTGCCCTACAATAAAAAATTAAATACAATGATCCCTAAAGAACCCATTTGTAATGGATGCTTTTGATGTCAACATCACATCAAATAACAATAAATTGCAAAGGATTTAATATCGATTGAGGACAATTGAAGCCATATGAAAGCAATACAGAAACAATAATCAAACAATCGACAATCACACACACACACACAAATACACACGTACAATAATACAACCATAGCCATTATTTAAAATGGCATTTGAACAAACTGTGTCAATAGTGATAAGTATAATTTTTGCTGAACTTTGATCAAAGTGCTGGTGGCAGAGCACATCAATGAAATGTGTTTCATCATGATTCCCATATATACAATATATTTTTAGTTGTTGCATTTAACATATGAAAATAAACAGCTTAAAACTTTTCAACTATTTTTAAAAGATTGTGTCTACATTCACAGAAAGTGCAATAAAAGGAAAGCGAAAACAGGGTTTTTTTTTGCTGAAGCGATAGATGTCTGAGAAATTTTAACAAAAAATGCTTTAGAAATTTTGCTGAATTTCGCTGCTTCCTGATAATCGTTAGAACCTAATATGAATCACAGATTGCGACTGATGTGTTTAAAAACCCTATAATTAAGGAAAACCTGTTTTAAATTTATATAACAAAATAGTTTGTATAAAGATTCAATTTTGCAGTTATTCGAATAGAAAAATCGGTAATATTTGATGTTTCTGTATGTGATGAAGTTAAACGAAAAATCTACGGGCCCGATTATGGTTTACAACACTTAGATGTTGTGTTGTTTCGGCTACAAGACAACATTAATTTTTTTAGCGATTATGGTTTACAACATCTAGATGTTGTGTATGTTCCACTGTTGAATTTCATTAGTAATAAATTTTCCATAAAATGACAACGGTGTGGTGAAAAATTTTCAAAACAAAAAAAAACTGCAATATACATGCAAACAATTTGTTTAAAATTTGTGAAAAAAACATTGAGAAGTTATAAAATTTAAAATGAATATTAGCGCCGAATTATATTTTAGTGATGAAGATGATAACCTCATATGCCTCACATGGCTCGCATATGGAAAAGAATTCGGGATGATTCCAACCCATTGGAACTACCTAACGCTGAGTAAGTAGAATAGTAAGAAATCGGGAAATTTAATTGTAATGTGTTTATGTATTTACATTTTAGTTTTATCAAAATGTTCCGCATAAACAAAGATTGATTTTCTTTTTTGCTAAATGAGCTCCAACATTTTTTAAAACCTCTAACTCAGTGCTCTGGAATTCCACCAATTATAAAACTGCGCTGTGCCCTACGATTCTTCGCTGATGGCAGCTATCAAAGAAGTAGTGGAAACGACTTCAGTATTGGAGTGTCCCAGCCAACTGTAAGCTGCACTTTAAATGATGTGTTAAAATTTTTTGAAAAAAAATTTGCAAAAAGTGGATAAATGCTCGAATGAATGAAGAAGGGAAAAATATTAACAAAATGCCATTTTTAAATACTTGGATATTAGGTAAGAAAGGGAATTGTTGCAATCTTTCTATATGTAATTAAATGTGTGTTTGCATCATAAGAGGCGCCGGGTATCCATTGGAGCCGTTTTTAATACCACAATTTCGAAGTGCTGAAGAGGGATCTCCGGAAAGTCGTTTCAACAGCTTCACACAAAAACGAGAAACATTGTTGAAAGGACAATTGGCATTCTTAAAAGCAGATTTAGATGTTTGCTTTCTGCAAGAAGTTTGCAAAAATTATTTGTGCGTAATATATTTCACTTTCAAAACTCTAAAAAATATAAGAAATGTATGTACTTACAATTTGTTTTCCATTTTGAACTTTGTCGCGGCAGCAAAACAACACCTAATGAGCTGTTGTTAGTTTTTGACAGCTGTGACAACACATAAAAACAACTGTTGTGAACGATAATCACCACAAAGAACATACACAATACTAAACTACAACACTACAGATAAGTGTTGTAAACGTAAACGTATTGTAATCCCAATTTGAGATTAACAACACTAAATCAACAACTGTTGTAAACCATAATCGGGACCTAAGTATTACTGTTGCCAGTATTTGCGCGAGTGCTGTTACAAAGCTGATTTACCTAACAGAGACGACACAAAAAAGTTGCTAAAAATTTTCGATATTTTTCAACATAAACTCCTTTCAGCTCGTTACACCTTTTCCCGCGATATTCAATAGGTTAATATTAGACCCTGTTTATAGCAAGAACTGCCAAATTCCCTTAAATAGCCATCAACCACAGACGCCACCTCTTCATTGTTGGCAAATCTTTTACCACCGAGCCATTTTTTTAAGTTCGGAAGTAAAAAACTATCCGAGGGAGCTAAATCTGGCAAATTAGATACGTGATGAAGCAATTCCAACTTTAATTCATTAATTTTGGCCATCGCAATAGTGGATGTGTGAACTGGACCATAGTCTTGATGCAACAACACTTTCTTTTTCGCCAAATGTGGCCTTTTTTACATAATTAAATCACCTAAACGCTGCAATAAATTAGCATAATATTCACCGTTTATAGTTTTTCCTTTCTGAAAATAATCAATAATCATTCCAAAAACCAGACGTCATGACCTTGACTGCAAATGGAACCGTCTCCGCTTTCTTTGGGCACGATTCTCTTATTCCAGTTTACTCCCTTGACTGTTGCTTTGAAGTGGTGGGTGTGAAGTGGTGGGTCCATGTCTCATCCATAGTTACAAATTGACGCAAAAATTCGTCTTTATCGCTTTGAAACATCGCCAAACACTCTACTGAAACAATTTCACGACGCTGTTTTTGCTCTATTGACAGCAAGCGCGGCAGCCATCTTGCGCACAACTTTTTCTTCTTCGAATTTTTTGATAATATATCACTTTTTGAAATGCTTATCATTTTAGCTATCTCACGCACATTCATCTGATGATCATCCACTAAGATTTTGTCGTTTTTTTCAACAGTGTCTGGCGTGGACACCAAATTTTGGTCGACCACTACGGTGGTGACAGCTCGTACGGTTTCGTTTAAAATCCGCTAGCCAATATTTTACATTCGTAAACGAAGAAGCAGACTCCCACACAATAGAATCTAGGTCGATTTTAATATTGGTTGGACTGAAACAGTTCAAATGAAAATATTGAATTACATAACGGTGACCAATTTTTTCCATGTTTACAACTTCACTGAGATCGTTTACTTTTGATGGTTCAAATAAAAATACCAGAGAATGAAGGCACCACATTCTTAAAACATATGTTTTATAAAGTTGTCACTTTTCACCATCTATTCGCCATGTCGTCTAGTTTTGGAACCGCCTCGTATTTAATCAAATCCCTATTATGTTATTAAAAAATAACTCAAATGTGTAAAATTTTAGTCTGAAATGAATGCTTTGTTTGTGATACTTTCATGAAGAGACGAATTTGCATGCATAATAAATTGTACATGTGATTAGCAAAAGACGTAAGCCTCTAGTTATCATTGTAGGAAGGTGTAGCAGTTCGAAATTATTTGTGTTCATGCAATGAAGGGGCACAGAATTACAATCTATATGTACCTATATAACCGGGAGTCCGTCGGGAAGGTATACTACTTTGTTTTGCCACCATTTTGGTAAACATTAGTTTTGACAGTTCATATTTGGCAGTCGTGAAGTAGAGACGTGGCGAATTTATTATGAAAAAATATTCGACAAACCAACGTGTTTTAAACGTTAAAACGTTTATCAAAATCAATCATCGATTACTGTGACGATGAGAAAGTTACGTGATAATTTTAGGAGAAACAACGTGCCAACAAAACGCACTGTTTATCGTGTAGTGAATGATTTCGAAGAAAGAGGGTCTGTAGCTGATAGGACCAAGCATGGACCACAACGTACTGAAAGATTGGCTTAAAACATTACTACTGCTCAAGAAAGTGTTCAAAACAATCCATCAACCTCAATTCGCCGCCGTGCTTAGGAGCTTGGTCTTCAAAGAACAACTTTGGCCACAATTTTGCACAGGGATTTGCATTTGTTTTCATTTGAGATTCAGTTGACACAAGAGCTTCTTCCACAAGACAAGACCGCCGTAAATACGCCAATAGGATGTTACAGCTCGCCCATGACAACCCCGATTTTCATGAAAAAATCATAATGAGTGACGGGGCACACTTTTTGTGGCGATATCAGAAAAGCAAGGTTTATGCAAACAAACCAGAAACGCTTGAGCAACTAAAACAAAGTAGTCGTAATGAAGTTAATGAAATACCGCGTGAAATGTGTGAGAATATAATGAAAAATGTGCTCAAAAGGGCTCGCATTTGTGAGGCTAACAGAGGCGGACATTTATCTGATATTGTATTCCATACATAATTGCCGACATTAAATTAAACATTTTCCATATAAGATCCATTCTCTTTCATTTAATCAAAAATTATAAACAAACAAAGTAGTATACCTTCCCGACGGACACCCTGTATAACTCACCCAAATGCTAATTTTGTAATGCAACAAAATTTAGCATAATCTGTTGTTTTTGAAAGGTTAAAATTAATGTTCTGTTTAATTTTTTTCGGCTCGAGGTTATAGAATTGGAAGAACAAGAATGTTGGCATTATTTCTAGTTATTTTATTTAATATTTTTCCCAATATTTCGATTGACTCCGTCAATCAAGAGATATATGTAATTAGCCGTACCAAGACTTGAACTATAGCTACATATATGTATATGTGGGAAGCGGGGCCATATCGGTCACAAAAAGGCGTGTTGCCTAGTGTAATTTACATCTTGTATCCTAAATTATTATTGTTTTTCGTAAGTTTCGTATTTGCATTAACATGAAAGAGATTTCAGAAGATATTCTATCACTCATAAAAACTTCTCAAAAAGTCTGTTAAAAGTAATTGAAATATTTTTTTAATTATACAGGGTGGGCCATATGAGTGTTGGCGATTTAATTCTTCAATTTCTCGGTAACGCGCGGCGCGGGGTGGCGGGGGGATATGTTGTTCGCTGCGCCGCTTCCTTGAAATTTAGCCGCCATGGAGCCGTACACGGGAGTGCAGCGTGCAATTTCAACAACGTGATTTTTAGTGATGAGGCCAATTTTCACCTTAATGGCCATATGAACAAGTAAAATTGTCGGTTCTGGTCCGAGACTAATTCCCGACGCTTGCATAAACGTCCACTTCACAGCCCTAAGCTTGTCGTGTGGGCTGGGATAACGTCAACCGGTATTATTGGACCATACTTTTTTGAGGACGAAAGAGGGCATGAGATGACGGTTAGAGCGAACAATTATTGCAACATGCTAGCAGACTTTTTGGTGCCAGCTTTGCAAGAACTTCAAGGCAATACCTCGAGGATGTGGTTTCAAGAGGATGGGGCCACATGTCATACGGCTAGGGTATCCATAGAGCTGCTGAAAAATGTTTTTCCTGGAAAATCCATTTCGAAAAGGGGGGATATTGAATGGCCCCCACGTAGCCCCGATCTCTCTCCATGCGATTATTTTCTGTGGGGCTACCTCAAATCGGTAGTCTACGAGAATAATCCTACCAATTTACAGCAGTTGTAGAGGAACATTATTCAGGAAAGTAACAAAATACCGAGAACAACTTTTCAACAAGTTTTCCAAAATTTGCGACTTCGGTTCCAAGAGTGTCAAGTAACCGAGGGAAGCCATTTGGACAACATTGTTTTTAAGTCTTAAAAATTCCCATGTTTCTACTTTTTAAAAATACAAATATATTTTTTTATGTTTCGTAGTTTTTTTTTTTTTTTATTAAATATTTAAACCGCCAACACCCTTATGGCCCACCCTGTATTAAAATGCAAGTAATTTGATTGTATTATTTTCCTATATTTCGATCGTTTCCGATTTACAAACAAACAGTGCGTGACCTTGATAAGCCTTCTAGTTCTGAATAACAAAAACTTTTATAGTTTAAACAATTTATTTGAAGACGTCTTTTTCAAACAAAATTTTGCATACAAAATTTGTTACGTTCGCCTACATTCATCTTCAACTGCTTTCATCAGTTTACATTTAACTTTCCACTTAAATCGATAAAGGCGGACGATGCACCAATGTTTTGTTTTCTTTTGTGGCAGTTGTCCAAGTACACATCACACTACAAAAATCTCCATAATATAAATACAAAGTATCAAAACTGAATTTTCAAATTATATATTTAATACTAGCAGATTTTAGATATTATAATTATTTAAATAGTCCCACCTACCGATGTCCGCATTTATTTGATATGTATCTACATTATTTATCTATTTGATATTCTATATTTTTCGATTATTCTATGTCACCCAGCAGTTATGATGGCCAATCATTTTGTTTGTGTTAAATTGAATACTCTACATTTTGAATAGTTATTTTGCAATTACTGCACCGTATTATTTCACAATATTTTGTGAAATTGTTTTCACAACAATTATCAGAGATTTGCAATTCAGGTGGGTTTTATATGCGTGTATTTATGTATGTGAGCGGATAGGCAAAAGGATACGCTCCCGGCATGAACAAACAAACAAACAAACAAACACACAGGATTGCTGATTTAATTCGATAACATATTCATGTGTACTCATACATGGAAATTCATTGACAATAAGTTGGCATTTGCAATTAAATGCCGCTTGAAAATTAATTTGTATTCATGGAGATAATTTATATTTGCCGGCAGATAAACAAAAATGTACAATCATAATGCCAGTGCCCGCTCATTTTACCATCATATGCATATCCCAATATTTGATTATAAAAAAAGATTAAGGCCGCTGAGGTAATTTCATTTGAATAACAAGTGGACCAAGTTTGTAGGGGGAGGAGAGTGCAATTGCAGGTGGATCGGGACTTATATGCTAGAGCTCGCATGAACCGAACATTTGCGCAATTGTATGGTTTTGGTCGCTTTTGCTGCAGTTCACTTCACTTCATTTATTTTTGCAAACACAGGCATTACTTGTTCATATACCAGAGCTATACGTTCGTAATAAATGTTTGTCAGCTTCTTAACCCAGTTTTTCTCAACGAACGCATGCGCGATGGTTAGAATGCAAGTATGTTGTTCTCAAGAAAATTGGTCGAACGTTTGAATACCAACTATTGCAATATTGCCCTTCTTATGCGACTGCTAATAAGTTTTTGCTAAGTGTGATGTGTGAAATATTAAAGCCTATTTTATCTGACCTGGTCGCACCTAATCAGTGTTGTTTTAGACTTGATAAATCTGCAACTGACCAGGTATTCACACTACAACAAATCTTATATAAAAATCCAAGAAACACAGATAGACACATCGTCGATTATTTTACAAGGACGGTCCGAAAACTAGCCGAGAGTTTACATTTGTAGGATGTTACTTTTGCGAAATCAATTTTCAAATTAAATATTTTCATAATCAGTAAACATTTGTACGATAAACGGCTTACTTTCGTTTATTTGATCCACTAAATATAAACTTTTTTTGAGGCACCTTGTATTTACACGCTTCCTTCTGGTTGTTTGATTTTCGCTATGTAGGTGGTGCCAGTAGTTTCAAAAAAATCATTTTGATGAAAAGTGTCAATCTTATAAAATATATGTTTTATGTTTGAAGGCGCTACGTTCTTCAGTATTTTTATTTGTGCCATCAATAGTAAATGATCTCAGTCAATTTGTAAACATGGAAAAAATTGGTCACCTCTATGTAATTCAATATTTCCATTCGAAAGGTCTCAGTCTAACCAATATTAAAGCCGAGCCAGATTTTACTCTAGCGGAGTTTGCTCTTTCGTTTATGACTGTAAAATATTAGATAGCAGAGTTTAAACGTGGCCGTATTAGCTGCCAACACGAACACCGTACTGATCGACCAATTGAGTTGTCCACGTCAGACACGGTTAAGAAAATCCACATAATGGTATTCTATTATCGTCGGCTGAAGGTACGTGAGCTGGCTGAAATGATAGGCATGTCAAAAAGTGTTATTAACCATACATTTAGCAGAAGATTTGAAGATGAGAAAGCTGTGCTTAAAAAGAGTGCCGCGTTTGCTTTCAATAGAGCAAAAACAGCATGTTGAAAATTTTTTAGTAATGTTTTGTGATGTTTCAATAAAGTAGAATTTTTGAATCGATATATGACCATGGGTGAGATGTGGAATCGCCACTTCTCTTCTGAGACAAAGCAACAGTCAAAGCAGTGGACTGGAATGGGAGAATCGTGTTCAAAGAAAGCAAAGACGGTTCCATCTGCAAGCAAAGCCATGGCGTCTGCTTTTTTGGGATACGCACGCGATTTTTTTTTTTATTAATTATCTTCAGAAATTTATTGCAGCGTTTAGGTGATGAAATTATGCAATAAGGCCGCATTTGGCGAAAAAGAATGTGTTTTTTCATCAAGACAATGCTCCAGTTCACAAATTGATGAACGTTCGAAAAGCTTCATCACCTTATTCGCCACAGCTCCCTCGAACTATTTTCTGTTTCCAAACTTCAAAAAAACGGCTCGATGGTAAAAGATTTGCCAACAATGAAGAGATAGAGTCAGCGGTATCAAGCTAAAAGGAGATTATGTTGAAAAATAAAGAAAAATTTTCCTAACTTGTTTGTGTCTTCTTTGTTATGTCGGCTAGCTTCGGGGCCGTCGTCGTACTACGTTCAGTAGTCCGACGCTAAAAAGATGTTTGAAACCATAGCTGACTTTTATAATCTTTCGAATCTTATGGATTTGAGTTGGATTAGAACCTACCTACCTCCTCAGCGGAGACATCACAACTGATACCGTCTTCAATAAAATAATATGTTGCTTGCGCACTCTAAAGATATAGACTTCACCGACCGAAAACAAACATTACAAACATTTAGGCATTGAAGCTTAAATGAGGACAATACCAAAACATCTCTTTCATCGAGCAAAATGTCTTCTCGTCCGAGATGGTACATGGAAATTGGCATATATTTCCTGTGTTATGTTATGTTATGTTTGTACGCGGATTGAAGTAAAAATTCTAATGTAGAGGACATTTTTGAACGTTAATACGATTCTGGCAGCATATCGAAAATATATCGTCGACACCATCTTAAACTAACGAATGAGATTTTGTGTACTGATGAATTTCATTTTTTTATAAGAATGCGCGATGCCTTATAGAATAGAACTAGAAACTAACGAATATGAAAAATGTAATTTTTCACATTCGTTAGTTTAAGATGCTGTCGACGATATGGTATGGTAAAAAGAAGTTCATTATTTTTGCGAAAGATGGCTTTAGAAATCTATAACTGATGTCGTATAAGCTCGGTCAGAATATGCTAGATGGCGTTAGTTAGATAAGATTTCGTACTCAGATACTTTTGTGATAGCTTGATCCAGTAATGTTCGAGTGCGCGTCAAAGATGTACCCAAAGACAAAATACTCCATATTATATACATTTTTTCAAAGATGCAACACGCTCTGTATGTTAAATTGTCGAAGTGTTGATAAAACAGGGTTATCCATTTATTCGTTTCAGAAGTAAAGCTAAATAAAACAGACATAAAGCTATGATACTGATGAAACTTTTATTTCATTATAATGCTTAGAACCTGCCATTAAAAGTACGAAATGACCGCCTTTAGATTGGTATTCTTTGTACGGTATTGTTGAAACCACATATCGTCCAGTTCATAACCTTGAATTGCAGGCAGAGAAGAGTCGGTTATCGTATCTGAATTTAAATTCGGATTATCCGCCAAAATTTCTGCAATAGAAGCGATATTTTCGGCAGTGGGTACAGTTTCTTCAAATTTCTTTATAACCTTGCCAATTCCTTGCACAGTAGGTCGATTATGACGCCTATAATCACCCCGTAATGCACAAGAAAAGTGCCCACGTTCGAATCAGCACTTTTGTACTAAGTTTCAACTATTTTTTCGCGTTCTTCTGTTGTTAAATAATCCGTATTCGTAAATGGCAAACCTTTCAATAAATAGATAATACTTCAGATGACAGGTATTTAACAGCTGACAGCTTTGCCATACCGGTGCTTTTGAAACCACTAAGAAGGTTAATCCTGTACGAGTATAACGGGAATTGTCAAGTCCGACCGTCAGGAGCTTACCAATGCACAAAAACCCCTTTGAAACCACTTGAACAAGGCTGATAGAAGTAGCTAAATGTATGAGTAGAACACGAGTTGACGCAAAAAAAGACATTATGGGTCAAATTTCTACGAATCGGAACAAAATCAAGCCATTTCTGTTGCGAACGGTGACTGATGGTGAAAAGTTGGTCACTTACAACATCATCAAGTGGAAAATGCCACTTTCGATAAAAAGAAAAAAAATTATGGTCAGGACTGGATTGATGGGCAGGATGGGCAGGTTTTGCTATGTGTTTAGTGAGAATGGCAAGAAATTACCTACTATGCGTTGCTACCCTACAGCTTCTTAACAACAGCTGGACCGCCTAAAGGGAGCAATCGCTCAGAATTGGCGAGCTTGGGCCAACAGGAGAGGAATTGTGTTCCATCAGAGCACCGCCAGCGCACACATATCAGTAGTGTCACGCCAGAAGCTTCGGAATTTTAGTTAGAAAGGAAGAAGTCATTAATGCTCGTTCCCGTCTATGGCGGGATTAATTTTGCGTGTGAAAAATTCAATAAAAGAGAAACTTGTGAGTATCCCAGTTGTTTACCAATAGGAATGGGGGTTTCTATGAGGGAAGCGTAATGAAATATATAAGGGAGGTAAAATGACAATGAGATATCGAATAAAACGGTGCATATTTGACTAAAATCGCATCATTCTAATCATAAAATAACAAATATCACATGCGATACGACTTTGGCCGGAACGGAATTTTAAGTTTCTTTAAATTTGACAAATTGAACCATATTCTTGAAACCGCGCGGAGTATAATGGTGTTGCAGTGGAAAGAAAAACTCTTTTAGTATCTTTAAGCATCATTTTGGTCGCAAACTTCATATGCCATCCTTTGATTTTTCCTAATTTACTCAACGATGTATATTAATTTCTTAGAGAAAACTTCTATCGATTCATGATAGTTAATTACTTGGAAAGCGCTTCAATCAGTTGTGCAGGATTGATTCATGTACTCAATTAGCTGCTATATAAATGTCCTATTGTTTGCATAGTTTCATTAATCTAATATATTTATTGAAGGGCATATTAAACTTTCATGTTTTTGGGGGGAGGTCACAACAAGCAAAGCAGCCTGTAAAGAAATGCGAGCCCCACCTTCCAGGAAATCATATCATCGCACACAAATGAAAACTATTTGTTTAATATTATTGGTTTATTATTTTTAAAATTAGTTCACACATGAACGATTCGTTTAAGGACCATATCAATATTTACATAACAAAACACCCAATAAGTTCTCTCATGCATGCAATGGATATTCATTACTAAATACAACAATTTAACATTTTTGAAAAACTTTAAGCCAATTGAAAAATGTAAATAAATAGCGATGCAATTATTTGCACTCACTCTCCCTAAAGCTGAATTTGTGGTGAATGAAAATACTTGGTATAAAATAAATTCTTTCGTAGCGGCCAATATAAAATACTCGTACAAAATATTCCTTTATTGCTCTTTCAATTGCAGCACAAATTTTCAACTGCACAAAAGTTTTTCTTTGGGTTTAAAGAAATGCTCAAATTTCGTTGTGTTGCTTTTTGTGCTACGAATGCACCATAAAAATTAAACTATTCGTTTCTGGTGGCCACATAAAACTTCATTTAAAAGGAACCCTGACTTCCGATTGCATGCAAATAGTTTAGGTATCACTTTGGAATTATACAGAGAAACCACAAGCAATAAGAGCTTCGTATGTCAAAAAGTGTCAAACTAGTAACCAGGTACTAAAACCAAGCATTCGAAAACTTCTTAATGTTAAAGCTGAAGTTGGAAAATGTACAAATTCTTCTTCTTGCCGGTAACGCCTACGTATGAAAACAGACCCCCACTAACAAGAGTAATAAGCATGCAAGCGCTATATTAAAGGGTAGTACAGTAAGAACAAATAAAAATTGAATTTAAAATTCAAATATAGGAATACTCAAATATACACAAAAGTTTATGTTTATTTAGCTTATTGTTGCAGGAAAGTAACGAATTCGAGGGGTGCGAGGGTTTTATGTAGATGGTATAGATGGCGTCAGTAGTTTGAAAACAAATATTTTGGTAAAAAGTGCAACCTTATAAAACATATGTCTTAAGTTTCAAGGCGCCACATTGTTTAGTATTTTTCATTTGAGCCATCAAAAATAAACGATCTCAGTGAATTAGTAAACATGGAGGAAATTGGCCACCGTTATGTAATTCAATATTTTCATTTGAAAGGTTTCAATCCAACCAGTATTAGAGCCAAACCTAAGATTCTGCTCTGGGGGAGTCTGCTCCTTCGTTTAGGACTGTAAAATATTGGGTAGCAGAGTTTAAACGAGGCCGTACGAGCTGCTAAGACGAACACCGTAGTAGTTGACTAATTGAGGTGTCCACGTCAGGCACGGTTAGGGAAATCTACAAAATGGTATTGGATGATCGTCAGGCTCGTAAGCTGAGCTAGCTGAAATAATAAGCATTTCAAAAAGTGCTATATATCGTATACTGACAGAAGATTTGAAGTTGAAAAAGCTGTGCGCAAGATGGGCGCCGCGTTTTCTTTCAATAGAGGAAAAATGGCATCGTAAAGATGTTTCACCACAATGAAGCCGAATTTTTGCATCGATTTATAAGCATGTCCAACAATTCACACCTGAGACAAAGGAAGAGTCAAAGCAGTAGACTGGAATTGTTGAAGAATTGTGTCCAAAGAAGGCGAAGATGTTTCCATCCATTTAGGGGATGAAATTATAGAAAAAAGGACGCATTTGGCGAAAAACAAAGTGCAAGACAATGCTCCAGTTCACACAACCACTGTTGCGATGGACAAAATTAATGAGTTCGAATTGTTTTATCATGCACCATATTCGCTAGAGTTAGCTCCCTTGGATTATTTTCTATTTTCAAATTTGAAAAAAATTTCTCGGTAGTTAAAGATTTGCCAACAATGAAGAGGTGGAGCCTGTGGTTGATGGCTATTTAAAGAAGTTTGGCAGTTCTTATCATAAACAAGGTATAGAAGCTAATATCGCTGAGAAAATGGTATCGAGCTGAAAGGAAATTATGTTAGAAAATACAGAATTTTCCCCCAAATTGTTTGTGTCTTCTTTGTTAGGTCGACGAGTTTTGTAGGCTCTTGGTAATTCAGTCGCTATGGATAAGTTTTCGGCACTTGAACCGACGGGTCAAACATTCTTTCCATTTGAAAATGGATCACCAAATTTGGATAGCCCGACATAAAAGTGGATAAAGAATGAAAAAAAAGGAAGGGTTTTGAATGTGAGTAGGTCATCATTATAACCTACTAAGACCCATAACTGAACCAATACAAAATTCAATTCATTCGAGAATTAAAGCCCAGGATTCCATTCAGAATCATAACTTCGTAAAGCAGGCAATCGAGTGATTTTCGTTTGAACTTTATTTTAATTTTAATGGAATTCTAGCAATTGGAGTGCAACGAATCCGAAGCATAAACATCAAAAATCTATTCGCCTAAAGTGACGATATAAACTGCGATGTTATCGCATTTTTTTTTTTTTTTTTTGTGAAGATGAACGTTGGGTGGAGATATTGGCCAAGTAGTTGTTGCCTGAACTATAACACTTTCTTGACTATAACCAAAGGGCATGGTTTAGCAGAAACCTCCAATACGTCAATAACCTCCAATACATAAATTAGCCTTTACATTTGCCTGCTTTAACAGCTTAAACCTTTTTCCTGTAAGGTTATCTCAAATCTAAAGTTTACGCCAATAGCCCGACTTTCCTGTCACATTTGAAAGAAAGTATCTGTCACGAAATGGCAGTCTTCACAGAGTCTAGATAGTAATAATTTGACGTTTGGTTTACATTTGAACGATATTATTTTTAAGAAATAAATTCGCAAATTTTATACTTTAATAACACTAGCCAACAGGGTTTTGGGCTGGAGCAACCAAATATCTCTCCTAGGGTAATTTGGTAGGCTGAATTCGAATCTGTAATTGTTGTTTTCTCTATCACGTCAGGTTTTCGAAACACAAAAAAATGTTTTTATTAATTTTTTATGTAAAAAATCATTAGTTTATTTAAAAATCAATGAATTTTTAAAAGTGAATGGCGTTATTTGAACGTCTTTTGTATTTTGTTGGCTCGGTTTTACGTATTAGAATCCAGCAACAGCCTCCCAGCATGCTTTTGTTGCAAAATTCTTGATAATTTCTTTAAATTTTTTATTAAATCTTTGTGAGCACACTCCCCTTGTTCGTCGCTCACCGCACCTAGGTTTTGTGGACAACAATCTAAATGCGAATAATGAAAATGCATTTCGAGTGACATTCGTCCACCTAATTCGTTATCATTTTTCAATAATTCAGCAACAACTTGTCTTTAGTTTTCACTCTTATTGTTTCCAAGAAAACTGTTCACGATGCTCTTGAAAAATTTCCAGACTGCATATTCTTTCTCTAATAAACATTGTGAAAAATTGTCATCATTTAAAAGCTTCCTGATCTGAAAAATATGCCTACTTTAATTGTAGCATATGAAATTTTAGGAAAAACCGCTAACAAATATTTAAATGCTGTACCATCTTTGTCCAGAGCCTTAACAGAGTTCTTAAAAAGGTCCAATTTTATGTGCAGCGGCGGAAGAAGAACGCCATTTGGATCAGTTAATGGTTTATTTGAAATGTTTTGTTTTCCTGGTGAATGCTCAGTTCTTTTTGGCCACTCTGTTCTGGCGTAATGATGACATGTGGCGCGACTATCCCAAAGACAAAGGAAACAACTATAATTTGTGAAACCTCCTTGCATACCATTCAACAAACCAATGACCTGAAATAGATTAATTTACAGTTATTTACGATAGTCTATGCTATATATGTAGGAATTCACTTTATTAAAAACAGCAAGTTTGATGATTTGCATTTAAAGTTTATTAATAAAAATGTAATTCCTTAGGATAAATACAAAATTGACGTTTTGTATGAGTTATTTACAACATTTAGATTATTAGGTGTCGGTTGGTATGTCGTCTGCGTTCGTTGATGCTCGTAAATAGACTAACTAGAACAGATATTCCCTTCGTTCGTCTTGCTCCTTATTCTTAAACTCTTCTTGTGTCATTTATGAATTGAATGAGTGTAGGGTTGCATTTATTAGTAGTTTTGGCCACTTCTAGTAGATCGGCCATTTCTGCCCGTTCCTACATTCGGCCGTCCTGCGCGATCATTAGACCCGAATGATGTGTTCCATTTTTTCATAAACTCAGCTACTGTATTAACCTTTCTGGGCCCTTCACCCTCACCAACTTTTTCCACTTCGTACCTATCATGCTTGAGACGTTTCACTACTCTATATGGACCGAGATATTTAGGTTTTAATTTTAGTCCCGGACCGAACTGAGTACGCTTGACGGCGACGAGTTCATCCTCCTTATAAGCTCTTGCTTCTATTCTCTTCCTGTCAAACCCTTTTTTATTTTCCAATTGAATTTTCGCAATATTTTCCCGGGCCGCAATACGTAGTTCGTCTCTTTCCTGATCTATTTCCGCAACCGCAATTTCATTTATCAACTTCCGTATATTATCCTGCATGCCAATGCGCATATTCAACCCTGTCAATATTCTAAACGGAGATACATTTGTACTCCTCGGTGGAGTATTGTTAATACATTGCTGCACCCTTTCCACATACCTATACCACTGATCCGGTTTCTCCGCACATAATTTAGATAACAAAGATATAATGATCTTGTTTATCCGTTCTACCTGACCGTTGCCACGGGGAACTCCAGTGGCTATCAACAGATGTTGTATGCTATTACGTTCGCAATACTCTTTAAACAAATTGGAAGTAAACGCAGTACCTCGATCGGAAACAATTCTCTCAGGATTCCCAAAAACAGCTGATTGACGCTCTAATCTGTCCACTACTTCTTCTGCTCCGGTACTTCTTGTTGGATACAACCAAACAAATTTGGAAAACGAATCAACCACCGCTAGTATATGGTTGTATCTTTTCTTGGTCAATTCCATGGGCCCTATATGATCTATATGATATGTTTTCAACGGTACGTCTGCCTTATCTATTGGGCTTAACAATCCTTCTGATTTGCCCACCTTTGCGTCACATATCATGCACTCGACACAACTTCGGACTATCTTAGCTACTTTTGGTATAATATTCGGAATATAAAATTCTCTTTCCACTAATTCCCTTGTCTTCTTAGTACCAAAATGTCCCTCGCGATGTGCAATTTGTATTATTTCGTCTTCCATGGCAGCTGGTATTACAATAAGTTCCTTGTTCGGGTCTTTGTAAAGTAAATCATGTTTCAGGTAAAAGTCTTCATAGTCATTATTCTCAACAATTTTTCTAACTGCTTTTATCCAATTGTCGCAAAGCTGAGCTTCTTTTAATCGGTGTTTAATTGTGTCTTCTACTAAAAGACAAGAAACCCTACTTAACGCATCAACATGACGCATTTTACTGCCAGACCTGTGCTCAATTACGTAATCATACTCCTGCAGAAACATGGCCCATCTCGAAACGCGCAATGGAACTTCTTGTTTGTTGATAGTCATTGCAAATGCATTACAGTCAGTAACTATTTTTATCCTCATACCCATTAAGTAAACCCTCCATTTTTTAAGCGCCTCTATTATAGCTAACACCTCTAGCTCATACGAATGATATTTTTGTTCCGTAGCCGATGTTTTGCGACTCATATACTCAATTGGGTGAAGTTGTTGATCATCTGAAGATTTTTGAAGTAATACTGCTCCATATGCATACATACTAGCGTCGGCATGTACCTCAGTTAGCGCCTTTGGATTATATAAGTTAAGAACAGGAGTTTTAACCAATTTTGCCTTCAGCTCATTAAATGCGATCAACTGAGAATCTCCTATTTCATATAAACTATCTTTTTTCAGAAGGTCAGATAAAGGCTTTGCAATCAGAGCATAGTTACAAACGAATCGACGGAAGTATGAAGTGAGACCTAAGAAACGTTGAAGCTCCTTTTTATCCCTGGGTAACGGAAAGTTTTCTATGGCCGATGTTTTCTCAGTCGATGGTCTAATTGTAGAATCTTCAACTATATAGCCTAAGAAGTTCACTTTCTTACATAAAAATTGGCATTTCTCCCACTTTATTCTCAAATTATGTTTCTCGGCAATGTCTAACACCATTTCCAATTTTGCAATACCCTCTTCTACGCTAGCTGATGGAATAATAATATCATCTATATACACTACAATGGTACCATTCTGTATTAAATCTCTAAATATTGAAAACACAAATCGAGAAAACACAGCTGGAGAATTGCAGATGCCAAAAGGTACAAATAAAAATTCGTATTGGCCATTGTGCGTGACAAAAGAAGTGTATTTTCTGGATTGCTGCTCCATAGGTACGTGAAAGAATCCATTTCGCAAATCAAGTGTTGTATAAATCTTCGCCGACTGCAATTTGTGCAATACATCGTCCACCAATGGCATCGGAAAGTTGTCACGCATTATTTTCCCATTCAACTTCCGAAAATCGCAGCATAATCTTTTACTGCCATCCTTCTTAGGGACTAAAACAATAGGTGATGCATATTCCGACGAACTAACCTGAATTATACCATCACGCAACCATTCTTCTATCTGATTCTCAACTATACGCTGATCTTCATATGATAATCTTCGCGGTCTCTGGAATATTGGTACTTCATCCGATAAAATAATTTTCATACTTATTGGCGACGGCTCAATTCTCCTAGGCTTATAGTTTTCTACTAGGCTTCTCACTTTTCTGGCATTATCCTCTGATAAGTATTGCAAATTACCAATTGCATCCTCTTCTCTAACTGCCATACACACACCCTCTAATTCTTCTCCAAATTCTGCCAACAAATTATTCTCAGCACTTTCTCTTTTTATAAACGTGGCGCCATTCAAATTTATTTCTATATTAACCTGTCGTAAAATATCATTACCTATGGCCGCCGGATAGAAAAAATGTTTGGCTACGTAAAATTTTATCCGTAGTTTGATACCATCTACAGTAACACTTTCCTCAAAGTAGCCCATCGTAAGAAGTGTGTAATCACCTGCGGTTATAAAAGAATTTTCCTGTTTAATAAACTTAACCTTTCCCAGCTTCCGGTATATATCGTAACGAATTATCGAGATATCGCTACCGGTATCGACAATAGCTGACACGATCACATTATGTATCATGATTTCCTTGAAGGTGCGATTAAACTTTGTCGATTTTAGGTTCTCCACAATTTCACCGAAAGTTGTCACCATACACGAATTTCCTCCCTCGGACTTAACTCTTGGTTGCTGAATAATTTTGCAAGCATTTGCCTTATGACCCGTCTCACCACACTTAAAACATTTGATTGAATTCAAAGTGCACTCTTTCGCTATATGGCCTACCTCACCACATTTATAACATTTCTTTGGATTTGGCACATTCCTGTTCTCATGGTCTTTCTTGCTCGAATCAGAAGATACTTTTGGGGTTGGTGCCTGAATGCCAGTTCCTCTGATTTTCTCATAAATTTTCAGTTTTTGTTTCAAATCCTCCACATTCTCTGCCTGATATAAAATGCTTTTACCGAATTTGGTATCCGCAATGCCCTCAATAAAATATTGTATCAAACTCTCCTCATCAAGTTTAATTGGTTTTCCCATTTCGGTAAGAACATATAGATATTCTCTGAAGCTTTCAGTTTGTTTCTTCTTACGCGCTTTCAATAAACGGTGAACCTCAATGCTAGATAGTGTGGTACCAAACTCTTTTCTCAAAGCGTCCTTAAGTAAGCGAAAATTTTTCAAACCACTTTGGCTACGAACGAACATTTTCGCAGCACCCTTCAGCAATTGCTTACAATAAATGAACTTCTGCAGTTCATTCCACCCCAACGTCTCAGAATTATCTTCAAATTCCTCTAGCCATTGGTTTATTTCAACATTGTCCGTACCAGTAAAACTTGTAAGAGAATCCTCTATATCTCTTAAAGTGAACAAAGATCTCTCGCCAACAGGGCTGGCTGCATGTCGCGAACCAACGTCATCATACTCCGAATCAGAATTGCCCGCAGCAAGACCAAAATTTTCCATTAATCTTCTTTGCAAATCTGCTTTTCGCCCAGCGGTTGACAACCCTAACTCATTCAACTTTTCTCTAAGTGAATCTACATTCAATGTTTTAATTTGTTCCAAGTCCATTCTGTCCGATCAAATTAATATATGAAATTTATATGTATGTATATATAAACCAAAATTAATTCTACAAAATAAGTAAATAATGCCTTAAGCTTTCTAGAATATTCACGTAAATTAGATCATATATGAGTTAAATCGTTAAAGTTAATCGTTAAGTTAAATCTAGCAATGACCAAACAATAGCTTTCCTTTTTTTCTATAAAGACTAAATCCAAATCAATGAACGAAAGCGATTATTTACCCAAAGACAAAACGAATAAAATTACATGTAAAAAAAAAAAAAAAAAAAAAACTTATTATTTGAATGCAATAATACAAAACCAAAATTCTCCTCTACACGCAGCTTTTCTCCTCTTTAGTGGCATTCAACTCCGCTCGTACTATCTCGCAGTTTTGTCCTCTCTCAGCATCAAAGGCAATATTCTCCATCCACTGCTTGTCCGAACACTCAGATCGTCGTTGCACAAGTATTTCCCCTCACTTTCGTTCTACCCAGCGATTTGTTGTTGCTATACTGCTCGCACTTTTACAGCGTTGCTTTTGTATGCTCTCCACTGCTCGTGCTATTGTTCTTACTCTCTCCACTTGCTGATTGATTAAAATAACGTCTTTTAGAAGAGCTTTCAACACATTCAGTCTTAAAAAGCACTGGCTCAGCCTTATTCGCAAATTGATTATTTGATTTTGTCGAATATGCCAATCTCTTTGAAATAAAGCACTTATTTGATTCTCTCTCAAATTTTGCCAACAAAAGCTTTCTCTTTTTTACTTTTTCCTTTTCGTGTATTTGAACCGTCTGTGCTCTTTCAAAAATCACTCGTTTCTACAACTCGTTGACGTTTTAAAATAACGACCAAAAGCTCACCGTTCATGGAACTTTTAGCTCGCTGATTTCTCACGCTTCTGGAATTTTCTGTTTTATTGGAACAAAAACCATTTAACTTTAATGAATGTAATGATTTGTCCAAACATTTAGTTTTCACAAATTAGGCTTATTTTCCTCTCTTCAAAAAGTTTCAGAATTTTCAGAATTCTCACGATGTAGTATGTTTTCTGTACTTATGTCCACTCAGAGTTTTTTCCACTCAAGATCAATTGTTCGTTCACTATAGACCAAATCAAAGGTTATATCCACTCAAGATCTGCAGAATTATTCATTCAGAATAAATTCACACTTTTTATCCACTCAGGATCAGTACAATTTATATGCACTCGGGGTTTGCAGAATTATTCACTCAGAATAAGTTCACATTTTCTGTCCACTCAAGGGTTCAACTTTATTGAAACATGCACTCAGCTTTATTTCATATATTGTCGCGGCTTTTTTCACCCAGAAATAGTTTCAAGTTTTTCCTCCTTTACATATTCTTCTTCCTCAACTCAGGCCACTCAGGTCGACTACGCATTTGCTTTTTTAACGCTCATGATCTTCACAATTTCACGACAAAGCTCATCCCGGACGAGCCCCCAAAAATGTAGGAATTCACTTTATTAAAAACAGCAAGTTTGATGATTTGCATTTAAAGTTTATTAATAAAAATGTAATTCCTTAGGATAAATACAAAATTGACGTTTTGTATGAGTTATTTACAACATTTAGATTATTAGGTGTCGGTTGGTATGTCGTCTGCGTTCGTTGATGCTCGTAAATAGACTAACT
>JAHXMU010000082.1:1300113-1331409 GCA_019455685.1 Philornis downsi
GTTTTGGCCACTTCTAGTAGATCGGCCATTTCTGCCCGTTCCTACATATATACGAAGAAATTTAAATCACACACATTAAGATCACCACAGATCTTCCATTTATCATCGTTGTTTTTTAGTTATATCAAAATTTCAATTTGATTCGTAATTTTCCTTTTGGTATTGATGGTTATGCAAAAGAAGAGCCTTTAAACTGTACTCAGAGCCATCAATAAATAATCTCCATTCAGTTTTGTTATATGGCTGATTCATTTTTTGAAATAAACCATCAACATCAGTACAGTGGAGAATAGAGTGTTTCTTTTGAAATATACAGCCAATTCCAAGCTTCTATCTCTATAGAGATGTTACTTTTGTTCCAACTGCAAGATGTTTCCTCTGCTGCATGCGTGAAGCTAGTAATTCTGCGTCTTGCTTCGTTAAATGTAAATCCTGAATTAGATCATTCAGCTCAGCTTGAGTCACTAAATGGCGTTCATCATCAGCCTGATACAAAGTACCACTGCTGATGAAAGATGTTTCGAACTCACTGCTCGTAGCACTGGGAATGACTGGTAATGGATCATTTGGTGGCCGTTGAACTTGTTTGGAAACCGATGGGACCTTCGCGCAAGTAATAGATTTTCGATTTTTCATATTGAATCCAGCATGTTTTGTTAAACAGAAATAATAATTGGTTTGGTGGTCACTTAACTCTCTCCAAGGTACTGGAATTGAAAAATCGAAATAGATCTTCTTGCCATTTGGCCAGTTGTATAAAACAGTTCTGCAACTATTGCAAAACATTGTCGGTGTCCATGATTTGTTCAAGTTTCTGACAGCAAAACCAAAATATTGCGAATATGCATATTTTAATGATTCTTATACTGCATATCCTTTTTTTCCAACCAAATGTTTACCACACACCAAGCAAAAATAGCCTGAATCAGTAACAAACGATCTCCCTGACATGCTTAAACGCTACTGTTATGAAGATTTAGAATGAATGTGGGCTTCTGTCAAATTAATAATTGTGAAATTATAGTGTCAGTATTGACTGTTTTACAGCATTGCCAGCATGCAATAAAAATTAACAAGACATGTTATTAGCCCCATTTTTATGCCAGATTCGAATTCAGCGCAGCCAGATTGTTTAAAAACATTCTTCGTTTCTGCAGTCAATTTTTTTTTCCAAATTTGTAGACCACTGTAAATGATGAACAGTTTTTCGATAAATAACTAATTTTTTTTATCGATCCACTAAACATAGAATTTCTTCTAAGACGGCTTGTTTTAAAGTATTTAAATGTTCCAGCTCTAAGATATTCACTTCGACTGATTTATTTAACAATTTTGTAATTTAAAGCCTCTTGGCCAGTGTTAAGTGAATTACAAAATACACGAAATAAGTAGTAATTTAATTAAAATTTGAAAATTTATTAAACAAAAACAAAATATAACTTGAAATATAGCAAAAAATTTGCTACTAAATATTAACTTATAAGGCTCAAATAGAAATGCACTAAAAATTGGCGATATAAAGGAGAATTTTGCAGTAGTAATTCCAGTAGTATTTATTTTATGCATTTTGTAATTTGCTTAATATTGTCCAAAGGGCTTTAAATTAGAAGACTGTTCAATAAATGAAAAATGAAATGAAAAATTATAAGAAAACATTAAATATTAAATATGACATAGGTCAGTCCAAGTTGCAAAAGTTTTTTTTTACTTTAGAACAATCTTACAATTCGAAATTAGTAAGTAAATCACAATAAACTAAAATAAGTACTACTCCAAAATACAGGGTGGCGCAATAGAACGTGCATACTGCATCACCTTTTTTTGCGTGGTAGAAATGGCGCGGTCGGGGGGCACCTACATCGTTGGGTTGGCGGGCTCATGGAGTTTTAGTCGCTATGAATCACTTCGACGAGAACTCTCGTTCATATATTGCTACTAGGCGACTATTTGTGCTGAATATATGAACATTTAAACCACAAACAAATGGTCGCCCAAGAACATCTGGGACCGATGACAATGTTGAGAGAGTTACGGAGTCAGTGCGAGGAAATCCACAAATGTCGACTCGCAAGAGATCGTCTGTCTTACAATTATCGCGACGAAGTTTGCAACGAATTTTAACATTGGATCTTAAACTGCATCCATATAAGCTGCAATTAACACAAGAATTGAAAGAGTCTGACTTCATAGCAAGGCTCGCATTTGCTAATGAAATGCTTAATCGATTTTCCAATTTTGCCTCTGACGAGGCTCATTTCCTTATGAATGGGTTCTTAAACCGTCAAAATTGTCGTTACTGGAACAGTGAAAATCCCAAAATCAAACACCAGAAACCATTGCATAGTCCTAAAGTGACAGTATGGGCAGCAATCTCTGGCAGAGGAATAATTGGTCCTTTTTTCTTCGAAAATGCGCTGGGCCAAAACGTCACGGTTAATACGGAACGCTATGTTGAGGTGTTGAACGGATTTTTGGCTCCAGAAATTGAAAATTCAAGAATAGTGAATTCCAGAACTTGGTTCCACAAGATGGAGCTACCTGTCACACATCAAATGACTCCATGGAGGTGGTGAAACAGATGTTCCCTGGCAGACTGATTTGGAAAAGAGGTGATATCCCATGGCCCCCACGTAGTCCAGACTTGACGCCTCTTGACTTTTTTTTTTGTGAGGATACCCAAACACAAAGTCTACAGTAATAACCCAAGAAACATCGTTCAGCTCAAGGAGAATATCCGTGGTGAAATGGCAGCCATTACACCAGTATTACTGAAAAAAGTTTTCAATAATTTTCGTTTGCGGTTAGAGGAGTGCCGTCGTAGAGAGGGCCACCATTTAGATGATGTTATTTTTAAAACATAAACTCCATTTATTACTCTACAATGCCTTAGATTTATTTTAACCATACCTTTTGTATTTATTTTTTAATCTATTTTTTAAATATGCACGTTCTATTGCGCCACCCTGTAGTTTTACAAATTTATATTAAATAAAAATTGTTTATATAAATTCATATTTTTTAAATCAACTAATAATAATTAGTAAATATCATTCACAAATGGAGCCATTAAAGTGTAAAGGAACGATATTGACCCATCTAAGAGCCGACTGCATATAACAGGTTAGTCTATTGCGAAAAATTGCATATGATACATTTAAATTTCTAAGCTCATTTAGCAATGTATTACAATTATAAGCTAACCTTACATTAAAAGATCACGCTGTAAGATAGTAAAGTTTGGGAATAAATAAATGTCTTCTACAAAATTGAAAAGTGTCATATCGAAAAAGCGGGCATTCACTCTTATATATATTTTGTAACAGCACAACAACAATTATTGATCAATAAATGCAGGAAATGAACATCCCAAAAATGTAACCATAAAAGATGCTATACCGCGCGTTCTCCATTTTTCGGTTTCAAAAGTAAAGTTAAATAAGGCACACATAAAGCTATGATTTGTATGAAGCTTTTATTTCATTGTAAAGCTTGAACCTTGCCATTAAATTAGATGACCGCCTCTGGATTGGTGGTAGTGGATCCTTTTTAGTTAATTTTCGACCATTTTTTCCGCACATTTCAGGCGGTATCTCAGCGAAACTTGACGAATGTTAGTTTTCAAATACTCCAACGTTTGGGGATTTATCTGCGTAAACACGATCTTTGACGTAGCCCCGCAAAAAAAAAGTTTTACGCTGTCAAATCGCATGATCTTGGTGACCAATTGATGTCGCCAAAACGTGAAGTTACGCTTTCTAAAAACTTCTCATGCAATACAGCGAAAATCGGTCGCATTGTGTCTTGTCTTGTTGAAACCACATATCATCCAGTCCATAATCTTCAATTTCAGACAAAAAAAAAGTCGGTTATCCTACGACCATGGCGCTCTGAACTGAAATTCGGATTATCAATCACACTTTCACTGCCGATATTTTCGGCAGTGCGTACATTGTGGTGATAAACAGGCTTGACCAAATCTGTAACGCTTCCAGTCTCTTCAAATTTCTTTACAATCTTGTCAATTCCTTGCACAGTAGGTCGATTATGACGACCATAATCTCCCCGTAATGCACGAAAAGTGCCCACATTTGAATCGCCACTTTTGTAATCAGTTTTAACTGTTTTTACAATTTATTCGGTTGTTAAGCGATCCATATTCATAAATGACAAACCTTTCACTAAGTAAATAATAATTTGAAACAACTAAATGGGAAAAGATATAACGAACAGCTCTGTCCAAAGATAAATGAAGAAGCATCATATGTTTCTGATGAATAGCAGAGTACACCTATGTATATATGTAGTTTAACTTGACCATGACCCAGTTGCTTATTCACATATAGTGGAGGCAAGAAATTAGTGGTTTGTATTTGCCTTAATGCATAGTTAACGCCTAAAACAACGTGACTAACATGATTTTCAAATAATCACCTAATCATCATCTAATAAGGCTCCTAATCAATTCATGTCATGCACAAACTGTATATTAGAACCACTATAAATTACTCGCAAATCCCCTTCAGTTCAGTTCAAATAAAGTATGGCTTTGGACTTAGAAGTGTTAACACAAAGTCTGTTCTCCGCCATTCAATCACGTAACCTATAAAACAAACAATTAATTTTCTCCTGAAGAACGTCTAGAAATAGATAATCCACTTTAAATAGCAACTGGGTATCATTTAACAAAGACATACGGTTTACACAGAGTATTGAAATATTTTATCACTCAAATACAGGGTGGCGCAATAGAACGTGCATATTTAAAAAATAGATTAAAAAATAAATACAAAAGGTATGGTTAAAATAAATCTAAGGCATCTTAGTGTAAATGGAGTTTATTTTTTAAAAATAACATCATCTAAATGGTGACCCTCTCTACGACGGCACTCCTCTAACCGCAAACGAAAATTATTGAAAACTTTCTTCAGTAATACTGGTGTAATGGCTGCCATTTCACCACGGATATTCTCCTTGAGCTGAACGATGTTTCTTGGATTATTACTGTAGACTTTGTGTTTGAGGTATCCCCACAAAAAAAGTCAAGAAGCGTCAAGTCTGGACTACGTGGGGGCCATGGGATATCACCTCTTTTCCAAATCAGTCTGCCAGGGAACATCTGCTTCACCACCGCAATGGAGTCATTTGATGTGTGACAGGTAGCTCCATCTTGTTGGAACCAAGTTCTGGAATTCACTATTCTTGAACTTTCAATTTCTGGAGTCAAAAATCCGTCCTCAACATCTCAACATAGCGTTCCGTATTAACCGTGACGTTTTGGCCCCGCGCATTTTTGAAGAAAAAAGGACCAATTATTCCTCTTCCAGAGATTGCTGCCCATACTGTCACTTTAGGACTATGCAATGGTTTCTGGTGTTTGATTTTGGGATTTTCACTGTTCCAGTAACGACAATTTTGACGGTTTACGAACCCATTCATAAAGAAATGAGCCTCGTCAGAGGCAAAATTGGAAAATCGATTAAGCATTTCATTAGCAAATGCGAGCCTTGCTATGAAGTCAGACTCTTTCAACTCATGTGTTGATTGCAGCTTATATGTATGCAGTTTAAGATCGAATGTTAAAATTCGTTGCAAACTTCGTCGCGATGATTGTAAGACAGACGATCTCTTGCGAGTCGACATTTGTGGATTTCCTCGTACTGATTCCATAACTCTCTCAACATTGTCTTCGGTCCTAGATGTTCTTGGGCCACCATTTGCTTGTGGTTTAAATGTTGAACCGGTCTCTTCAAAACGCTTTACCCATATTTTAATTAAATTAGCACTCGGAGCTTCACTAATTTGCCGTAGTCCATATTCAGCACAATATAGTCGCCTAGTAGCTATATACGAACGATAGTTCTCGTAAAATACGCGCACGCAAAATGCGCGACGTTTCCCGTCGAAGTGATTCATAGCGACTAAAACTCCATGAGCCCGCCAGCCCAACGACGTAGGCGCCCCCCCGCCCGCGCCTTTTCTACCCCGCAAAAAAGATGATGCAATATGCACGTTCTATTACGCCACCCTGTATCTAAACATTCCATTACAGATATATTGAGATATCCAAATTTTTGTCGAATGATTTCCTGAAATTTAAAACTTTAATAAGGAAAACCCTATAATAGCAAAATGCAAAGCCTCGCCTCGCCAATCTGTTCAACCACTCAGTACCCAACTGACATCCGGTAATTGTTCACACTGTGTCAAAGTGAGTGCTCCGTATTTAACCTGCTAACCATCACCAACTCAATACCGGCCTATAATTTACAATATGTGCTCCATAAATATCGCATGACGTGTCTTGTGCACGACTTCACAAATGAAATTTCCTTTAGATCTTTGTTGAAAGATTAAATTGTTTTGTATTTGTACATAGTGGCAGGAATAAGGAATTTCAGGACTATTTGCTGGTCTTCCATTAAACCGGCAACTGAAGTCTTTTGCAAAAAAAAAAAAATAAAATAAAATTGTAGTTTGGAATTTTATCGCAACAGTGAACAGGAAGTTGACTGTGTCGAAGTCTTTTTTTTCTTCGCCGTATTTCTTAAATATTTTTGTTTTTGCTGTAGTTAAACTGGGGTGATTTGGCATGCAAAGTTATCGAGTAAAGTAAATTGCCGTTGGAATAGTTAATAAATATTTGGTAGCAAAATGTTTTGTAGATGATAAAAGGTCATGCAGTTAGATTGTTTAAATGCATGTTTGAATATGCAAACAGGGTGGAGAAAGACTTTAAATCAAAAACCGTGTGCATATAAATTAAGCTGACTCAAAACAGGTTATCTCCAAAGTACTTGAAAATACGTTTTTTTTTAGATTTTGCTGCATTTTTATTGAATCTATACTTCGAAATTTTAACAATTTTGATTCGGTTTGATTTAAGAGAGTTAAGTATTACTTTATTGAATTGGTTCCAAGAATGTTTCTGAAAGTCTTCCACCCGGTTTTAAAAGACGGAACTGCGTCACGTCTGGGTTAAGGGAATTGCATGGCAAAATGAGGGTTCGCGGCCGGGAGCGCTAGAAAGCCATACATTTTTTCAAAAACGTTGAAAATTACATCAAGGGCGGTCTTAAAACTAAACGACATAACAAAGAAGATGCACAAAAAATTTACAAATTTTTAATTATCATAATCTTCCCTTAGCTGTATAAACCTTTTTCCAGCGATATTCAATAGCTTCTATACCCTGTCTATAATAGGAACTTGTAAAACTCCTTAAAATAGCCGTCAACCGCAGACTCCACTTCTTCATTGTTGGCAAATCTTTTACAATCGCACCATTTTTTCAAGTTTGGAAATAGAAAATAGTCCGAGAGAGCTAAATCTAGGGAATAATAATGAAGTAATTCGAACTTTGATTCATTAATTTTGGCCATCGCAATAGTGGATATGTGACTTGGACATTGTCTTCACGAAATAACACATTCTTGTTTGCCAAATGCGGTCTTTTTTCCATAATTTAATCACCTAAACGCTGCAATAAATTAACATTATATTCGCCGTTGATAGTTTTTCCTTTCTGAAGATAATCAATAGCCTTGCCTTCGGATGGAATCGTCTTCGCCTGCTTTGGACACGATTCTCTCATTCCACTGCTTTGACTGTTTCTTTGCCTCAGGTGTGAAGTGATGGACCTACGTCTTACCCGTCGTTATAAATCGGCGCAAAATTTCGGCTGCATTGCTGTAAAACATCGTCAAAACCTCTACTGAAACATTTTCACGACGTTGTTATTGCTCTATTGAAAGCAAGCGCGACATCCATCTTGCGCACAGCTTTCTCATCTTCAAATCGTCGGTCAACATACGCTGTATAGCACTTTTTGAAATTCCTACCGACGACGATCATCCAGTATCATTTTGTGGATTCTCTTAAGCGCGTCTGACGTGGACACCTCAATTTGTCAATCGCTACGGTGTTCATCTTGACAGCTCGTATGGCCTCGTTTAAATTCTGCTACCCAATATTTTGCAGTTGTAATCGAAGGAGCTGGGGGAGTCCAGAGTGAATCTAGCACGGCTTTAATATTGGTTGGACTGAGACCTTTCAAATGGAAATATTGAATTACGTAACGGTGACCAATTTTTTCTATGTTTACAAATTCACTGAAATTGTTTAATTTTGATGGTTCAAATAAAACTACTAAACAACGTGGCACCTTAAAACATATAATTTATAATGTTGCCACTTTTCACTAAAATCTTTTTTTTTTCAAACTACTGGCACCATCTATGCGGCAAAAATCACAAATACAAGATACTTCAAAGTAAAGTTTATATTTAGTCGATCAATTAAACAGAAGTAAGCCGTTTATCGAGCAAATGTTTACTGGTTATTAAAATACTTAGTTTGAAAATCGATTTTGTAACAGTAACATCCTACAAATACAAACTTTCGTGTTTGCGTCACACATTTAAGCCGAGAGAGGAAAGTTTCTTACGATGGCAGGGGAGGTAGGCTCCATGAGATGATTGCCATTTCGTGAGGGATATTTTCTTTCAAATGAGCGAATGAACTCGTTTTATTGGAGTAAACTATATATTTGAGATAACCCTACAAGAAGTAGTCCATAGGAGTTAAAGCAGGAATTCAAGACTAAGATGAGTCTAATTTATGTTACTTTTATTGAAGATCAATTAGCCATCGAAAATTTCACGAGCTCCCGTCAGAGGCTGGGATACTGGACGCGTGTGACGTCCTGCTGGAATCACATTCTTTGTCTATAGACAGGAAAATGTTGCACCTTAGGTAACAGGGAGTTGTCTAACATCTCCTCATAATGCTTTGAATTCACTGTAACTGCACTGCAATAAATCGTGTTGAGACGAATACGTCTTCGGCGCAATTCGGTGTAAAAAAAACTCTTTCAACATTTTTTAAGAACAGTCCCCATTGGTCCCCGGTTTGTGTTTTAACACGATTTGGCCGCCACCTTGTATAAAGTACTTGTGCTCTTCCAAATTGAAATGTTCGAAGAGCCGCGAACAGACTGACTCCATGTGTTTTCAAACATTCTTGAAGATTTTGATCGCCAGGATTTTGGATTTTCTTGTGTTTTGATCGCCAGCATTTTGGATTTTCTTGTGTTTTCGAAACATTTTCGAAATAGAGGAGTTCTTGGTGCGTCCTTTAACTGATGAAAACTTCAAATATTACGGAATCTTGTCAGAATCTATCAGAGACGTGACTTCGTAAATCAGGCAATGTGAGAGCTGTTCAACGTTTATCTATATTTTGTTTTCGGATGAGGCTCATTTTCCACTTAGTGGACACGTAAATAAGCAGAACTATCTCTACTGAAGTGTAACAAATCCGAAACGCAACCACTAGAAACCCATTCAACATCGCTGCAACATCGTCATGAGGAATTATCGAACCTTATTTCTTTGAGGATGAAAGGAGATATTCAGTAACAGTGAATTCTTCTTGTTGCTTGAACTGCATGCCGAGTCGTCATGAGAAATTGTACTATTTGCTTAAATGATTGCCACGAACGCGAGGGTTGCCATATGGATGATATAAGTTTTAACAAATAAAATCCTAAATTGTGTTCACTAATAATTAATAAAATTACTTTGAATAAATGACTTTTTTTCTTCGATGCACTAAATGTAAACTTTCTTCTGAGAAAGTGTACTTGTCCATTAGTCATTTTTTATACTAATTTAGATTCTTCCGGAATTTGTTTATTTATTAATTTTTTTTTGCTTTTATTTTTTAATAATAATTAATAAACTTACTTTGAATAAACGCCTTACTTCTTTTAACCCATCCTACATTTTTTTTTTTTCTTCACTAAACGTTAACTTTCGTTTGAGGCAACTTGTATAAGTTTCGTTTCGGATGAACTTTGCCGCCTCTTCCCCTAATTGTGCACTTGTCCATTAGACATTTTTTATTCTAATTCTAATTTTGTTTAAAGCAACTGTAATGGTATTTTTGTTCATTACCTTGACATGAAATTGTTAATAAAATAATTTGTTTTTTTTTTCATACTACAGCACAGCATTGAATAGGAAGCCATCAACGGTGCTAAGTTAAACGTTTGTACTATATTTCATATTTAAGCATAATTCAACTCAGTTCGTAGTTAGCATGAAACGTTCACTCATCTCTCACTACTTTGTATTACTGTATGTTTTACTAGTGCTCGTAAAAGAGGAGAAAAGTTTCCCCATTCGTGATGGCGCTCATAAACTTGTTGCTAAATGTAATTTATTTTGATTTATTAAGGAACGTGGACCATAAATTTTAAAGCCATTATATAGATTATGAACGGGTTTTAATTAACAAATTGCGATGGTCAGTGAATGAGGGCCACTTACACACAATACGTATAATTTATGATTCATTAATAACTCCAAGTTTCAATATAAAATATTACACACTAAATGCGAAAAGATTGCAAAGCATATAAACATTTGAAAATCACATTAGCGGATACATCGATCATATTTTTTAGAGGTATGGAGAATCGGCGAAACTAAAGCTATACGAGTGCGGTCTCAAAACTAGCCGAACTGACATAGATGGTGCCAGTAGTTAAAAAAAAATTATTTTGTTGAAAAGTGGCAACCTTATAAAACATGTGTTTTAAGTTTGTTTGTTGTTTAGTATTTTTATTTGAGCCATCGAAAATAAACGACCTCAGTGAATTTGTGAACATGGAACAAATTGATCAACGTTATGTAATTCAATATCTCCGTTTGGAAGGAGTCAGTCCAACAAACATTAAGGCTAATTCTACTCCGGGGGGACTCTGCCCGTTTGTTTACGACTGTAAAATATGGGGTATCAAAGTTTAACCCAGGCCGTATGAGCTGCCAAAACGAACATCATAGTGGTCGACCACTGGAGGTGTTCACGCCAGACGCGGTTAAGAAAATCCACAATATGGTTGTCTAAACCCAATGGTTTAGACAATATTCATAAGTTTGTGTATACACAATTTAATATATTGGTTATTAAAAAAAAAACAACAAACTGAATTTCAACATTTTTTGATTATTATGTAAAAGTTATTTCCGTTGCAAATTTAGTTTAAATGAATTCAATTTAGCCATTTTCTAAATTGTATATACTATTATTTATTGTGAATTTTTTGCTATAATTCTAATTGCTAACATAACTCTCCTAATGTTACTATTGTGAATTCCAAAACTAATTTCGAAGAAAATGTTAAACATGAAAAAGAGAAAACCAATGTTATGTTTTAAGTGCAAAGGATGTAAAGACTTACTTATAATTTACAACCCAAACGGTGAGCTACTCCCAATTAAGTTTAATTTTAATTAACACTAATTCAAGTTGTTTTATATCTTCAATTACTCTCGTAGCGAAAAATTTCCCTATCTTCAATTTTTTAAAAAAAAAAAAAAATGAAAAACCACTCCACAATAACCCTCATCAGAAATCGTCTGAAGCTGTCAACAAAAGCTTGTCCTCGCAACGTCTCCTCATCCGCATCGTCAATCAACGTCGCTTAAACGCTGAGCTGAACATTGCAGACATTCACCTCGCCCTCGTAATACTACATACAGTCCACTCTAAATTAGAATTACAGCTCTCCAAAAGCATAGCTGCAACGCTCTCAGAAGACACTTTCCACCTACCGGCATCCCGTGTACAATGGTATGGGATAATCATCGGCTAAGATCTGTGTAAGCTAGCTGAAATGATAGGCATTTCAAAAAATGCTATACGAGTACATCGTGTATTGATCGAAGATTTAAAGATGAGAAAGCTTTGCGCAAAATGGGTGCCGCGCTTGCTTTCAATAGAGCAAAAACAGCATCGTGAAGATATGCCAGTAGAATGTTTGGCAATGTTTCACCGCAATAAAGCTGAAATTTTGCATCAATTTGTAACCATGGATGAGACATGGGTCCACCACTTCACACTTGAGGAAAAGGAACAGTCGAAACAGTGGACTGGTATGGGAGAATCGTGTCTAAAGAAGGCTAAGACAGGTCCATCTGGATGTTGTGGTGTCTGTTTTTTTCTTTTTTTTTTTGTGGATGCGCATGGCACTATTTTTATTGATTATCCTCAGAAATATAAAATTTTATGCTAATTTATTTTAGTGTTAAGGTGATGAAATTATGGAAAGAGACCGCATTTGGCGAAAAAGAAAGTGTAGTTTCATCAAGACAATGGTCCAGTTCACAAATCCACTATTGCGATGGCCAAAGTTAATGAATTAAAATTCGAATTGCTTATCACGCACCTTATTCGCCACGTTGAGCTCCTCAGACTATTTTCTATTTTTAAACTTGAAAAAATTTCTCGGTGGTAAAAGTTTTGCCTACAATGAAGAGATGCAAAACAGGATATAGAAACTATTAATTATCGCTGGAAACTGGTTATTGAGCTAAAATGAGATAACTTTGAAAATTAAAGAAAACTATTAATTATCGCTGGAAACTGGTTATTGAGCTAAAATGAGATAACTTTGAAAATTAAAGAAAATGTTTTCCCAACTTTTTTGTGTATTCTTTGTTAGGTTGGCTAGTTTTGAATCTTATTACTATTTATTTTAAGTGTTTCTGCCTTCTGCGCTCCTTTTTCAATTCGTGATACAAAGTTGTGGTAGCATTTCACAAAACAAATTTTTCTAATAGAGCTTTGATTGCCCAAATTTGCGTCGTACTGCAAGATTTCATTATATCCACACAACTTGACCCAGCCAATGCAACCGCGGCATTTTCATAAGCTTGAACACGTCGACATCAGTGTTATTTATATATGTATGTATAGGTACATTATATATAGCTCTCATAATTTATGCGATGTGGATTCTCGCCATTGACGTTGGTCGGTCTTCATATATTGAGGAGGACTGTCAGATTAATTCTCTAGTGTCATAATCGAGAATTCTTCAACAAAACAGGTAGTTCTGCTATCTGGTGCGTGTGGATTTCTGGTTATCGAGAAAAGGGGCTTTGCCACTAAATTGCTAGTCTTTAATGACACCTGTTTGCCTGCAATACATCTCTCTTTATTACTTGCATCGTCATCATTTGTTTCAGGCAATACTCCACTCATAATTACTTTCCTGGCATCTTGTATATTTTATTGATTGTAATGCAGAGGTATCAAAAGATCATCTACCATTTTAAAATTATCAATGTTCACGCAGTGCCGCGAATTTGGTTATGCTGCTCCTCGTTAAAGAAAACTTTGTTTTGTCCTCCTTCATGGCTTAAATTGATTCTGTAGCTTCCTTATTAGTGTTGAGAAGGCTGCATTAACATCTCTCCCGTTTCGACCAATGGTGTGAATATAATCAGTCTACACATGTGACTTTTGTTAAAAATTGTTCAAATCACGTTCACTTCCGATTTTGTGTCCACAATTGTGTTGGGGATGAAACATCGCTCTGCCTTGGTTCTCTTTTTAGTTTATCTATTTTCACTTCATGTTGGCCAATATTTTTTCACAAAGTCGTATCAATACGCAGGAATGCCAAATCCAGCCATTACTTTAAGTGGTCTTTGGCTCTCCATTTTTGACGGAAAGGTAGAATGTGTCAGTCTGTTCTTCTTTAATCTCCTCTTGAACATGTCGCGGTTTAAATGTCTGGACAGCTGTCTAAAGCCTTATTCACAAGATCTAATCAGATCCGATACAGCAGGATTCAGCCTTTGACATGGCACATTCGACCGGACCTTAATGCAGTAGCAAAAAACTAATTCTGCGGTAGTTGATACACGCAGCTGACTCGCATATATTAGACACAGGATACAGCACCCTTAGATTCCAATCATCGGACATGCTTTCAGTTGGCCATATGGTTTTATAAAGTCGTTACTAACTCACTATTAGCCGCCTGTCGAAAATAGATTTGCTAGCAGACCAAAAGCATCACCAGTAAGTATTGTTGTTCTGAAGCCTGCCTTGATATTTGGGTCGGTTGTGAGCGTTCTATGCTGTCGACGACAATTGGCATGATTTCTTCTCCTTTTTCCTATCATAAGCTTTACCTTTTACTTTGGAAGAACTTTGAAGTTCCATTTCTGTCCCTGCATCCTGCCATGTCCTGATTATGGGTATTCTTCCATTACCGCTTTTTCGCTAAAAGGTCAAACTGCTTCTGTCCTTTTCTCCTTATTGCTCTCCCTCACAGTACGTATTAGAAACTTGAAAATGCAACATTTTTGTGTAGACTTTGAGGTCGATATTTTATGAGTAGAATACGAAACTCTACCAGTGAATAACACATTTTCCAGAAACAAAAAAAAATTGAATTTTTTTGGTCAAAGGTCAAATGTAATTTTGCACTTTTCGCCACGAAGAAAACACTATTAGTCAGTTGGTTAACTTATGAGGTTCGTCAACTTGACAGTTCCGACTGTACCAACCGAATTGTTTTATTTCATTTTGCTAGCAAACAATTCAATCATATGAAAATATACCAGTGGCCATGGCTGTCCCATCCCCACCTGCAGTAGGGACATCAATTTTAAATCATAGCTAGGTTGCTGCCATCAATTATGGCCCCCAAAATCATAGCATCGACAATAGTGGTAACTTTTCAGGGAAATCCTCAACATGCTAATGCCTGCGACGCAATTAAAAGATTTAATTTTAGATATGAACTAGCAAAATCCGATATCAGTCGTCCGTGTTGCCAGTGAAATGCGTTTGACGCACACCCGATAAAAGTCGGTTGTTTATCAACGTAATGATTGGAAATTTTAGTGAAATGTTAATTGAAACATCTGAAATGAATGGAATAATTACGTACTGACAAAGGTGCACGCAGATAATTGTATAGTATTGTATAGCATTTTACGGGTACATACAAAATCGATACGGTCGTATAATGCCGTGGAATGTAAGCAATGAAAGGCCTCGAAATTATGTGAACAGAAATGGGTAGGAAAGTAATTATGAACAATTTTAAAAACAAATTTGAAAATAATACAGCATGGCTCACCAATTGCACTACAATAAGAAATTCAAATAACTTTTGTTTTTATCAATGTATTTCATTTATTTTTTTTTATTGCTTAGAAAATTCAATTTTATTTTCTATAACTAATTGGTTTTGTAGATGATAGACCATGACCTCCTTGTTCATTCACGCCTAATCAGGAAGTTTTTCATTGTGGCCTGAGGGTTGAAGTCGGGATCGTCTCAATTATTGTTTTAATCGACTGCTTCAATTCAGTCAAATTCCTTGGTTTCGGTTTGTACACCTCTTGCCTGACATAGTCCATAAAAAACAGTCTGGTACAGTCGGGTCAGGTGACCTTTGTGGAATGTGGAATACCTGGATATTAATTTGTTTGGTAATTTTCGTTGAAGCTCCACCTTTACCGGTCTGGCTATGTGTGCATTTACTCTATCTTGCGGGAGTCAAATACTATTACGGATACGTCTTCGGCTTCAGTTCTGAGTAAAAAAAAAACTCCTTCAGCATCTTTAAAAAACAGTCCCCGTTTTAAGCCACAGGGGAATGAGATACGAATTACCATCAAAGATACTGCCTAAGTTAATATTTGATATGAATAATCAAAAATTTAACTTAAACTTATAATTTACAATTAAACGAGATTTGATGGTGATCGAATTATGAGCAAAAAACTTACGGCACAATAAAGCTGGGATCCCACTATCGGCGCAATGTACCGATTTTTGTAAAATTTAATAGGCCGATAGTGGGAACGCACAACATTTGTCAAAATGGGACAATCTGTGCCGAAATCGTGCTGACTAAAAATAATGAAATACAACCCTGTTGCACCGATAATGTGAACACTCTGTACATAAAGTGGAACAATAAAATTGTTAAAAATGCGACGATTTTTATCGGCCACTTGCACCCCGATCAAAGTTAACAATTAGAGCCGATTTTTAAGAACAACACTGTTTGTAAACACAAGAAAAACGGAAGAAGCACAAAAAAGAACATTTAAACTGAATACGCGTAGTCACCAAAAAAAAAAAAATCATTAAAAATGTATTCAGACTACGAAATTTTAGAAGGCGAAACAAGTTTTGAAGAATTGTCTACATCAAACCCGGAAAACAAAAGGAAAAGGCCACGAGTACTATTGTACTATTTTTTTGCTTACCTTTTTTATTACACCGCTTTAATGCTGTAAAATAAGAAATTGATTTTCAATTTTGTAAATCAATCAGCGAAGACATGTAAACAAAAAACATATGATTCAATTTCTCAAAAAGTGCGCTGATAGTGTGACCACGTTTTGCAGATTATGCACAAATTTTTCTTCCGGCCGAAAACAAATAGCACAATATGCGATGATAATGTGACTGCTCAAAAAGTAATTGCCCAAATCCTTGTCAAACGCACCGATGTAGCACAATAAAAATCGGTACATATTGTGCTATGTGCGCCGATAGTGGTATCTAAGCTTAAGACTTGAGGTTTTCCAAGAATTGATTGTGGCTACTGCCCACTATAGAAAACGCAAATAATCAAAGTGATAGCGGCTAATGACAGCGCGCTCATTGTTTAACAATCGATGATCGGTTACGTTGTTTACAATACTACGGAAGCATGTCCTTTTACGTCGCAGTTAAAAAAAGTTATCGCAATGGCAGTCAAACGCAACAATGTTATTGTTTTCCATTTGACTGGAAAATCGCAACAAGCCACTCTTAAAAAACCGCAACATTTACGTGTTAACAATATATTTGTATATCGGATCATTACACATTACAATGTTATTAATAGCATCAAAAAATAACATGGAATTGGACATCCAAAAACCACAACGTCACCAGAAATGGTTCAATACATGAAGATCAGAATTCCATTCCACAACAAAACATTAATTCAATTAGCGGAAAATTTCAATGTGGCTGCTCGTAGCATAGGGGGCATATATTGAAGCCCTAAATAATACAAAACGTCCGCGATTTAACAATTGCGGAAAAGACAGTTCGTCTAGCGAATGCAATGGTGTTAACACGTTGGCGACAAACTTGGAAATTTAGGTTTTTCTGATGGGAAAAAATTGTCATCGTTTAGCAATATGTAAATAAACAAAACGATCAAATGACAATTTGGGCCAACGAACTGATCTGCGAAAGCAAGCGCCTGCATTAGGGACGGTTTTGGCCTCGGTAATTGCCACAGAACGCTCAACACTGCTATACATTTAACAGGGTGTAAAGGTAAATGACCAAATCTACCATGAAAAAATTTTAAACGATGCTTTACTACCTTAGCCATATAAGCAATTTGGTAGATATCATTGGACGTCTCAACACCACGCACCATTCCATAAAGCAGGTGAATCGTTTTTTACAAGAAAAAATGTTCCAACTTCATTTCTGCACTACAATGGTCATTATATTTCCCAATCTTAGACTTAATGCCTTTTTTTATATATTCCATTCTGGAGCCCAAAGTATCAATTAAAAACTATAAGACTGGCAACGCCTTAAAGATCGTTCTTTGCGAAAATGGAACAAACTACCATCACTCTACAGTCGTGCATTGTGTAAAGCCTTACCGAGTAGACTCGATGCTATTATCAGCGCAGAATGTGGTTGCATCGAACAAAGATATGCTTTTCTTAAAATTTGAAAGATTTTTAAATAAAAAAAATCAAAATTGCAATAGTTGTAATCGATAATACTTCGCACGGAGACCCCAGCATAACCACACCCACAGTTAGAGCGATTGCTTATACAGTAAACTGTGGCCCTTTGGCTACCAATCAACCATAAAGCTATCAATTTTTCGGCTATGATTTCGATGAAACTTTTATTTCAGTATAATGCTTGGACCTTGCCATTATGTACGAAATACATTGTCACTTAAATGACCGCCTCTGGATTAATTGCAGCAGTGAATCGTTTTGAGGTAGTTTTCGAAAATATACGACCCAATGATACCTTTAGACCACAATGCGCACCAAAGTGTTACTTCTTCCGGGTGCAATCGTTTTTCTACAATCACTTCTGGGATCTTCGAGCCTCATGTGCGACAATTTTGCTTGTTGGCGTAATCACCGAGTGAGAAATGAGCTTCATCGCTGAAGAAAATTCTGTTCGATTGAAAGTCCACGTTTGGATCACCACTTCTGTAATAAGTTTTAACTATTTTCACGCGTTCTTGGGTTGTTAAAAGATCCATATTCGTAAATTGCAAACCTTTTACTAAATAAATAACACTTAAAATGATAGGTATTTAACAACTGACAGCCTTGAAAGACCGGCGGTTTTGCAATCATGAAATGGATAAAGTTGTTGAGAACCCCAAGAAAATGTAAATTATTTTATTGCTGGTCTATATTTTAGACGGCGGTTCATCATGACATATAAACTGCTATACGAGAAATATACTGTTTTTTTTAGTTTTTTTGTTAATACTTTTCGATAACCACGACCACAATTCTTGGTTTCCATTTGAGAAGCTATATGAGTTGGAATGGTTCTTCCTTTCAACACCTATGCATTACATTTGATCATTTAAAATGTACATTTTTCTACAGATAGGGTCAGTCCTTGCTGGCAAACAGATGCCGGTATGGACGTAGCAAGTGGTGTAACGTCAAGGTAATTTTTCTACAAATAAAAAATCGGTTGACCCAAGCACTAGCCCCATTTGCCCTATTCTGAGTTAGGACCCTAGCGGATGAATCAGTTCCAATATTTTTCGAAAAAAAAAAAAATACTCTGCGAAATATAAAAACCCATTGGCACCAACGGATAGTATTGACGCCGTACGAACCCAGTGTGCACAACGGATCCGTTACGGATACGTAACGGATCCGTTTCTTCGTACTTTCTATCCGTATCGGAATCCGTTACGGATCCGTTACGGATCCGTTTGCGGGAGAAATTCGCCCCAAAAAAACGGATTCGAAAACGTATTTTTTATCCGTTTTTTGGATCAGTTACGGACCCGTTACGGACTTGATATACTGATCCGTTACGGATCAGTATTTTTTAATAAAACGGATCCGTTATGGATCAGCATTTTTTAATAAAACGGGTCCGTAACGGAATCATTTCGTCTCAAAAAAGCGGACTGCAATGCGGGTCGGTTTACCTTGTGATAAAAATGATCTAATTTTGTGTTAAGTTTTTTGGTATAGTTTTTTTATTATAACAATTTAATTATTCTTTAAAAAACAAAAACAAAAACAATATTCAAAATTTAACTAAAATTAACGAATTCATTTATAAAAAGATCATGATTATTTAATATTAATATTTCAAGTGCACTTAATTTAATTATTCTTAAAAGCTATGAAAAACAAAAACAAAAACAATATTCAAAATTTAACTAAAATTAACGAATTCAGATCAGAAACGGATCCGTAAAATGAAATAAAACTAATTCTGTTTTTTAACCTGAAACGGATCCGATACGGATCCGAAACGGATCCGTAAATTAAAGTAAAACTGATTCCGTTTTTTAACCTAAAACGGATCCGATACGGATCCGAAACGGATCCGTAAATTAAAATAATACTGATTCCGTCTTTTCGACCTAAAACGGATCCGATACGGATCCGAAACGGATCCGCGTCCGTTCGTGTGCACACTGGGAATTGCGAGCTAAATACCGACACACAGTGTTCGTGTTGGCTGAGACGATTACGAGTATATTGGGTGGTGGCTGGAGTAAAACGTGCTAGCACGGAAAGTCTTCGACAATGAAATCGATAGGCGACACTGAAGAGGACGATCGAAACAATGTTGGAAGGGAGGACCTGAATTTGGAAATAATATCAAGACTTTATGGACAAATTTGAGGAAAGAGCGCATAATACCGAAAAGTTAGGAATTATATTTCACATGCCGCACATATTTTTTAGTAGCTATGGAAGTAAATGCGTAAAACCTTAGTCCTTTTAAGAGCATGTCATTTATTTTTTCACACTGCTCAAGTTTTTCTTGATTTCTAATTTTGCCCGCTTATATTTAGCTAAGATATATTTTCTCTATGGTGATTTAGGCAGACACGCTGTTGGGCAGATATGCTCGTACTTTAATAGACATCGATTTTCAAGGGAATTTATTGGCGAATGTATTAATTTTATAACTAGTGTTTAAAATGCTATTTTTAAACAACATTGAATACTTACTTATTTACTCATTACCTATTAAATTGTATTCAATTTTAAATTTTTGAATTTAACGAAATATGGAACTAAACATACTAGAAGTTAAACGTATCTAATTAAATGAATTTGTAATTTGTCTTTGGTACAATTGTGCTAAACCATTTCTTTATTGAATTAAATTTAGAACACTTCGAAGATGCAAAAAAAAGAAGAAAATTGCGAAGAATGAAAAGATGCAAAAGCTTTTGCCCATCAAATATACCGCTTGGTAGTTAAAATCGCCAGTAGGGAACAGATTCAAAAACTTACTTATAATCTACAGGCGAAATGGTGAGCATCCAAATAAACCCATTTATTGGACAAAACTCTAATTCTGTTTTTTTTTTAATTTTTCTTTCCTCCTCTCATCAAATAATTATAAAATTTTAATTTCTTATATTTTATGAGAAATTATCGTAAAATATTCTATATCAGATTGTAAATTATACATATTTACACATCTTTACGAAACTCAATTCTTTGGTTTGTTAACTCAATCTAGAGCCATATTTTCATTACAGTTGCTAATCTCTTGCTAATCATACTATCTACACTCTTTAAAAAAAAGAGTAATTTCTTTATAACTAGATTGATGATCTACAATCGCTTAATATAGCAACATGATATGGTTCGGGCTATAAAAGTACTGACCATATACGAGGTATGTTAAAAAAATAAGGGGAAATTTTCAAATTTCGCATGCTACGTACATTCGACTTTCGATTATTATTATTACACTCGTCTCGAAGATATGTTGACGGTTTTATCCATACAGCATGTTTAGTTTGTTTGTGAGAGGCATAAATAAGACAAGTGTTTTGCGTGTTCGGCGATTTTCTGCTATCGAAAAAATGGATCAAAGAAGAACAGAAGAACAATCTTAAGAAGAGGAAAAAGTCGCAGGGAGCCAAATCTGGTGAATACGGTGGCTGAGGCATGATAATGGTATTGTTTGTGGCCAAATAATCTCTCACAAGTAAAGATGAGTGAGCAGGTGCATTATCATGATGCAAAAACCATGAACTTTTTTCCACAATTCCAGGCGTTTTTTCGTATTACTTCATGCAAACGGCGCATAACTTCAAGAGAATACTTCTTATTACCTTACGACCTTGTGATAAGAACTCCTGATGCACTACGCCATGTTAATCGAATTTGGCGTGCTTTTTTTTGTCTTGGCTCTCCTGGCCTCCTCCATTGGGACGGTTGGGCTTTGGTTTCGATGTCATAACCATATACCCATGATTTGTCACCAGTTATGGCCCTTTTAAGCAAATCTGGATCATCGTTGACGACATTCAACAATTCCTGAGCGATGCTCATGCGACGTTGTTTTTGGTCAAAATTCAGCAATTTTGGAACAAACTTCGCTGCCACACGCTTCATGCCTAAAGTTTCCGAAAAGATTGCATGGCATGAGCCAACCGATCTGCCGATTCTCTAATTGTGATTTGACGATACTTCATAACAATTTTCTTCACTTTCTCAACATTTTCATCGGTTGTTGATGTGCTGGGGCGTGCAGATCGAGGGTCGTCATTCACATCTTGTGCTTGTCAACTTGTAGCACTTGTCAACATTTTTTTGACTCAGAGTACTCTCACCGTATGTCACTGTGAACATTTCAAATGATTTTGAGCACTTAATTCCATTTTTTACACAAAATTTGATGGAACTTCTTTGATCCATTTTTTCGACAGTAGAAAATCGCCGAACACGCAAAACACTTGTCTTATTTATGCCTCTCGCAAATAAACTAAACATGCTATACGGATAAAGCCGTCAACATATCTTCGAGACGAGTGTACCAACATAAAAAGAAAAAGTAATAACCGAAAGTCGAATGTACTCGTACGTAGTCCGCGAAATTTGAAAATTCACCTTATTTTTTGAACACACCTCGTACTAATTTCTTGCTTTTCCGCCTCCCAACCTAACTATTCTCAAACAAATTACAAGAAATTTGTATTTGCATGTAAATCCAAAACCAAGCAAAAACAAAGTTTAATTAACACCTTATATAGGTAGTTAGATTGCCGGTCGTTTCGTCTTAAATATACTATTGAAAATTATCTGTATAATCTTACATAGAAGACATATTTAAAGGACGAAATACCTGCAGATATAAAAAGGCCTTGCCAATTCCGCTCCTTCTTTTATGCAACACAAACATGTAGGTACTTGCAAATGTACATGTGGTTTTTGTATGGCCTTCAGCGGATAAATTTAAAATGAAATTTGTACAATCAGCTTGTTATTATCCGCCAAAATTAGTTATCCATAAATCTACCGACAATGGCAATGGTGATTCTGTGACAGCAGGCGAGGATTTTCCTTTTTGATAAATAGGATGTCCCATTGTGTTGACGACAAAACAAATTAATTTAAAATGTTAAATTACGTAATGTTTTATAGATGTAACCGTTTAACGAATTTACCACCTTTGTTTGGCGGATGTTCATAAAACTGACATTACAGAAATAAATAAAGCGAATTCACATTAACTAAATATGGATTTAAACAAAAAAAAAATGAATTAAGCACTATTCAGTTTTTCTACCTTCTCTGAAATATTCAAATATAAATCAATATAACATTTCCACATGAACCTGGGTGCATCTGGTTGCAACAGTGACGCTGTATAATTTGTTCTACATATTATCAGTGACTCCCAAACAGGACACAGAAATACAGAAAACGAACTAAATGAAAAGGACCGCCTCGACACCAGGCGTTTCGACTTCCAGCCACTTCCAAATCTTTTGACTAAAACCATCTATCGTATGCTATTCCGACGGATCTAAATACAAAATGACCGTAGGTTGCTGTTTCATATATGGTTATGAGATTGAATTAAGAGGAAAAACAAGGAATCAGACTACGATTATGAAAATTTTCAGCTACCTCTGTGTGTGCGGAATGTGGCGTTGGTATCGTAAAATGTCATTCTTCTGATTGTTACCCGCATTAAAGAGCTGATTACAGGTCTGTCAACCATTGTATTTAATTACTTTACAAACGATAAGATTGTTAAGAAATTGTGTACAGTAACATTTTTCTAAATTTGGATTCGGCCCTTGTATGGGAGTTTTTGATACTGTACTGATTTTGCCCTTGATCCTATCAGAAATTGTGGCATTCCATCGTCAGAAGAGAGGTTGCACCAAGAAAGTTTTCGTGTATAATATACCGGATTAACCCGATTTGTTCTTCCATCGTAGTATAAAGGATACACCAATTTTATTACTCCATTAGTAACAAATACAAATTTTAATATGAGACTAAATGTAGTACAGGCTGGCACACAAATAAGAAATTTAAATAACTTTTTTTCTATTCAATGTGTATTTTACCTGATCAGAAAATTATTCATTGAGATCTGAAGGATCGAAGTCGGAATTGTCCCAATTATTGTTTTAATGGACCACTTCAATGCAGTCAAATTCCTTAGTTTCGTTTTTTGCGTAACTTTTGCTTGACATAACCTCATAAAAAAAGGTCTGGTGTAATCAGATCAGTTGACCTTGGCAGCCAGCGGAAAGTGGAGATTCTGGATATTAATTTGTTTGGAAATTTTTGTTGGAGCTCTGCCATGACCGGTTTGACTATGTGTGCAATTAACCAATCTTACTGGCGCCAAATGCTGTTGAAACGGATATGTCTTCGGTGCAGTTCTGGGTAAAAAAAAAACTCCTTCAATATCTTTAAATAACGGTCCGCATTGACATTGAAATTGTGTTTGTAGCACGATCTGTACGATCCGACTGTATACGTTTTTTATACAGTCGGAAATTTTTATAGCAATTTTAGCATGTCTGCTCTTGGATGGTGAATCTTTTTAAAACATTTTTTGAGTCCGAATCACTTGAGGTGAGTGGACATTTTTACGATTATGTCTTACAGCTAAAGACAGGCGTTTTTACAAGGCCGCTTGTATGGCAATGGGGTCACTACATCATCCATTCCTTTTGTCAAAGCAGTATCGAGCATTGATTGCTTACAAGTATTGTCCCAATAATTTTTGTCGCTAGATGGGTTCAACTGTTCTCTTTCGCTCCCCGAACCTCCTAAAATGTCTGAAATATTAATCGACTTTATCAAAAATTCGTGCATACAAGTGGAACACTGCATAGGCGAGATGTAGTGAAAGATTTAAATCGGTCTGGTCGGTCATCAACATCTTCAGCTGAAGATAACATCGATAAAGTGAAGAAAATGGTAACTGAAAATCGTTACTTAAGTTTGAGAGAGATATCCGCTGAACATTCTGTGTCTCAGGGGCCAATTTGACTGTTTGGATATGAGATGTGCTGCCGCATCTTGTTGAGAAATACTACAAAAATACGAAATTGTACTGGAAATATGTATAAAGTTGATATTATACATGAGAAGAGTATAAAATGGATTGATAGTTTGAAAAGTCATCCATGATAGTTTTGCAGCAATAGTGACGAGACCCAGCAAAATTTGTTGTTGCGAATAATAGATTAAAGAACAACTTTTATTGTTCGAGAACATGTTCTAGTTCTTATTCCACCATCGTTGATTTTTATTTGGAATTGTCTCAAAACAAATAGGTTCCGTCCGAGAAAGCTGGAACGAAAAGCTATTCTTTCCAACTAGCCCTACAATATCTTATTTCAGCATGGAGTTTTATATAGAATTTCGAAATATAGGGTTGAATTTTTATATTGGGAAATATATATGCAAAAGAAATACTTCGTACAACATATTCTAGAACTAGAACTCCTATGCAGTGTGTACAAGGAAAACATCGTACAGGGTTATCTATTTAGTGGCGGTTTCAAAACCGCCGATGTACTACAAAGAAAAATGGTTATTCAAACGTGCGCACTTTTCGTGCATTACGGGGTGATTATTTGTGTGTAAGAAATTGGCAAGATTATAAAGAAATTTGAAGAGACTGAAAGCGTTACAGATGTGATCAGGCCTGTGCTTCATCGCAATGTACGTATTGCCGAAAATATCGCTTCTGTTAGTGAAAGTGTCACAGATAATTCGAATTTTAATACAGAACATTTTGGCCGTCCGATAACCAACTTTTTTTTGGCCTGCAATTGAAGATTATGAAATGGATGATATGTAGTTTCAACAACAAGGTGCCACGAGTCACACAACACGACCGATTTTAGCTTTGTTGCATAAGAAGTTTGTAGAAAGAATAATTTTACGTTTTGGCGACGTCAATTGACCAATAGATCATGCTTTTTGAAGGCATTAGATTTTTTTGTCCTCCAAACGTTGGAGGATTTGAAAACCAACATTCGTCAAGTTATCGCCGAGATTCTACCCTAAATGTGCGAAAAATTGGTCGGAAACTACCTCAGAAGGATCCACTGCGGCAACCAATCCAGTAGCAGTAATTTAGTTGGCATTGCATTTCGTACATTTCCCCCCACAACCATTTTCTTTATTGAGTCTTTCTTTTGAAATTTACAATAAGTATTCAAATCTTAATCCTATCTTAAACTAAAGTATCCTGCTATTGCCGGATCTTATTTTTGGTGAGCCGAACTTTTTATCACCGGACCAAGTCTAGTGTGTCCTTTCTTCTTAGCCATATATGACCGGGAAAATGTTGAAGGTTTTGAGCGAGTGGGTTTGAGTGGGTGGACAACTTCGATATATAGGTATATGACCTGCTTAATTTTCTCATTTCCTCGGAAATATAAGGAATGTTTAAATCCTTGTGTATGTTATCATTCCTAAAATATCATGGGCCCCACAAATTTGGCGCAGTATTCTTGATTATCTTCTCTGTAGACTGGGAGCCAATAAGCCAGTGAAGTTGAACCATTTTTAATTTCAATTGTACGATTCTTGAGTCAATTTGATTTTTCCAGGTGAGATGTCGACCAAGGGGAATACCCAAATATTTGACATGGTTATGAACGAGTATGGTGCTACCGTGAATAGTGAGGGCTGAGCAAGCGTTCTGTCTAAGAGAGAATGTAACCTGTACGCTCTTAGTGGCATTTACTTTTATCTTCCACTTTTCGAGTAAAGATTCTAATGTGTGTATATGAGACTGCAGTTGTCTAGAAGCCATTAATGGGCAAGTGCTAATGCTCATGAATGCAGTGTCATCAGCGAAAGTTGAGGTTTGAATTAGGGAATGAACAGGCATGTCAGAGGTGTAGATGGTATATAGTATAGGGCCTAGTATACTGCCTTGAGGAACTCCTCTTGAAACTTTTCTTTGAGTTGAAACAGAGTCTTTCGATTTTACTACAAAAGATCGATCCTTTAGATATCTCTCCAGGAGCTTGTGGGTATTTGCCGGTAGAAAAGAGACTATTTTGTGAATAAGGCCATCATGCCACACTTTATCAAAGACTTGGGAGATGTCTATAAAGAGAGCTCAGCAATATTTTCGATCTTCGAATGTTTTTCTGATTTAGGTTACTATACGGTGTACTTGTTCTATCGTTCCATGACCCTTGCGAAACCCAAACTGGTGCGTGGGTATTACATGGTTTGCTTCAATATGGGGGTACAAAAAATAGATAAAATAGAGAGTAAACTTATGGGTCGATAGGATGTAATTTGTGACAGTTCCTTTCCAGGTTTTGGGATCATTATTATTTCAGACAGCTTCCATGATCGAGGAAAGTATCCAATTCGAAGTATAGCATTAAATATAAATAAAACTAATTTGAGGATATTATGGGGGAGTTCTGAAATAATTTTCGCTGTTATTTTATCGTGTCCAGGAGATTTATTAATTTTCAACGAGAGAACATTTTTCTTTAAGAGAGATAGAGTTATTTTCATGGAATTTGTGACCATTGGGCTAATGATCATTGGATTCACACGAGAGATCGTATAGTTAGGAGTAAATACTTCTTCCAGATGATCAGCAAATTCTTTCACTTTTTCATCACTACTCCTTGCCCATCCTCCATCTTTCATCTGTATTGGAGACTCCTGTGTTATAGGACGCTGTAGTTGCCTTGTACAGGCTATAGTTTGTTTTTTGTATGGCTCCTAGACGAGATAAGTGGCGGGACTCGGAGATTTCTCTGTTTTTATCCGGAGTTGACCTTAGTTTTGACTTGCACTGGTCAAGACAAGCTTTGAGAAATCTTGGAGATCTGTGATTTTGCCATCGTCTTCTCGCTTTCCTTTTCTCTTTGATTAGGGATTCAATATGACATGAGGAGTCATTTTTTGTTTTGGCATGGACCTTGTGCGGTGTTGCCAAGTTTGCGGCAGTTGTCATTGTGGTAGTATGTTGATGGCAGACTGAATTCCATCTGGTATTTTGAGAGAAAAGTTTTGCCACAGGTGAGAGCTTATGTACATCTTGTATCTCAACCAATTTGTATGCCTGTTTGGGAAAAGGTAAGAAATTTCCGGGTTCAAGGGAATGTTGAAAACTGTGAGAATTGTGAGGGAGTGGTCTGATGAGAGGTCGAGGGAAGGAGTAACGATGATGTGTTCTCTTGTTATGCTCTTCATAACTGCAAAATCTATGAGATCGGGGGTTTTATTGAGATCCGTGGGCCAGTATGTTGGTTCATCTCCAGACAAAACTTTTAGGCCTGAACTCGATATAGCATTCAGCAATTGCCTGCCCCTGGGGTTGACGAGTCTAGACCCCCAGAAGGTATGTTTAGCATTGTAGTCTCCGGCTGCTATAAACTTGTCACTAAGAGTAGAGAAAAAGTGTGAAAACTAGTCTTCGCTTATAACATATTTGGGATGGCAGTATATGGAAGAAACTATTATGTTTAATCCAGTTAATGCAACCGAAGTGGCTTGTATGTGATCAGTTTTATATTCGTGTAGAGGGAAGTGCTTTACCTGATCATTAATTATTACAGCTGTTCCTCCACAAGCTCTGCCAATGGGATGTTTTGTATTATAGGTTGAGTATCCATTTATTTATTATTTTTTAACGAGAAATGAGTTTCAGAGACTAGGAGAATGTTAATATCTCGGGATTTCACGAAATACTCTACTTCATTCTTGTGTTGGGTGAGTCCGTCGGCATTCCAGTAGCAAATTCTTATAGAGTTCATTTTTTGGTTAATAAAACTTGAATGAGCGTATTCTGGTTTCGTAATATTTCTTGCATAATCCCCTGCATATTTGTCATGAAATTATTCATAGTTTTTATGAGGTATTCGATTGAGGTTTCAATATTATTTTTCTGCGGAGGAGCTTGAGGAACCTGATTTGTCAGAGATTGTGCATTTCGTACATAATGGCACAATGGAGTCCAAGAATTATAATGAAATAAAAGTTGCATCGAAATCATAGCTTTATGTGTGTTTTATTTAACTTTACTTTCGAAACCAAAAAATTATTAACCCGGTAGGACGGGGGTTACATTACTACATAATTTATACTGGAATTAATGTTGTTTGGAACTATTTCTAAAAATTTGCCTCTTTTTTGAAAATCGTCATTTATAACTGATTTAACCGATTTTGTCGCTTCGGTTAACCGGTTCTTGAGGGGATACAAGAACGTTTCGCCATTTCGCTTCGATTAACAGGTTCCTAAGAAGATGCAAGAACGTTTCAATATGGTTTTGTTTTGAACAAAATAAAATTTAAAATTCGTAATCGGAGTTTCATTCTAACCCGATCTGTGTAAATCATAAAATTGGGGAAAATTTTGATTTTCTGTATTCTTAATTAATTCTTATAAAAATCTACATTTTCTGTCCGATTTTGATTACCAGGGCTTATTTTCTTCCCAAAAGATCATACTTTAATGTCCAAAAAAGAATTTGGAAGAAGCATTTTGTTTCAAGACGTAATTCACATCAAAACATTTTTTTTTTTTTGATTTTGATGAAAATAATGTTAAACGCTCGAAAAGTTAATAAATAGCTTTAATAGCTTGAAAGCTTGATTGAAATATGTTGCACATACTTTTGATAGGAAATTTAAATGCCTTTAATTTCGTAAATATAACTTTAAAATGGACTCAGTATGTCCGAAGATAATTGCAATGTAGCAAACTCACTTTTTTTCAAAACTCAAATATACAAAATTAGCTATATATCAAAAATTGCTATACTTTTTCAACATTTGACTGCATAATCGTATACAGGGGCAAATTTTACTTAACAAATAAATGATAGTTAAATGCCATAGGTCAGCTTTTTTGTTAATTTTGTGATCTAGTGCAATCATTACTCACAAATATAAACTTGAAGTTTTCGCTTCCAACTTTATTTGAAAACCTAAATAAAACCGCTTTAAACAAATATATTACTGGCTGAATAACCGAAACATAAGTGTTGAAAATAATAATTTTTCGTAAATTGTTTGAATACTCTAGGCTCTGTAAACGCTTAGCGCACACACACAATTAATTAATGTCAAGTTGGCAATTTAAAATATATTACAGTCCACATAGGAACGCATGACAGCCTTGGTAATTACAATTAGATTTATTAAATATTTGATCAATATACCATGCTTCACTAAGAGTAACCAATTAAATATTCAAATTGTAATATAAATTATTGCAATACCACCAACTATTTCCAACCGATATCCATATGCTGAATATTAATACTAAGGCGCACTTGACATACACACGCACATTCGCTCAAATACACTTACTCATACACATATGCATATCATACATTTGAACAAAGTGCAAATTATGCTCTGGCTCAGCAAAACAATTTTAAAGTCATAAATCACAATTGCATTTCCATTACAATGTGCTCACAAACTAACATATACATACACACACACACGTATATATATATAAGTATGTATGTGTGTGTGTGTGTGTGTGTGTGCAACCACGTGTGTGGGAGTGTGTGAATATATATATATATATATATGTATATAACATTCACCAATGATTACGCTTACAATGTAATTGCGTAAACAAATACGGATATGCATATTCAAATGTGTATGTATTTAACATACCATATGTATGTATATGTTTAAGTATATAAGCGTGTTTGTGTAGCGGCATTACAACCCACAAATACATAATGTATCCACATAAATAGCATTGCAAATTTATTTGCACATTAACTCTCATATGCACATTCAACAGCTTTTATGTCGCTTGAATATGCAAAGCGCTACGAGGTTTACCTACACACTCGTGAGTTATGAGTTATTCCATCCTAGCAGCGGAAAACGGAAGAGGTCATGGTAGCAGGACTTATAGAATGCCAAGTCTTGGATGCAAAATTATTGTCATACGTCGTAGTAGAGGGTATACCAATTTTTCGCCAATTTTTGTCTATTTCCAAAAAGATCTGTAATGCATTCATTTCCGCTTCTCATTTGCATGCTTGCTGCCACGTTTTGTGACATATCACATTCTCATAGTTTCAATTGCCCTACTTTAGGAAGGTTTTCTTCGCGAACAAGATATCAAAATGATATCTTCGATAAGTCTGTTACGCCTTTATCAGACTTAAGCCGGAGTATAAAGAGTTTTATCCATAGAAATAGCCGATGGCGAAATGGAACTGGAGGTATTAACGAAAATTATTTTTTTCTTTTACTTTAGAGATATGCCATATTTGTCATTATGGATGTTATATAATATTGTTCAAATATCCACCGCAGTTTCATACACCTTGCCACGGATACGAGAGATGCAATTCCTTATTATGATAATTTCGGCAGATTTAGGCGATGACCAGGGTTATGCTTTGGTGTGTTTTGACATAGACTTGCGAAAAAAAAGTCGAACGGCGTTGTCAAATCGCACAAATTTAGTGGTCAAGTCACGTTATCTCTGCTAGACACAACCATACACACAAATTATTTATGCAGAATTTCCATTGTGCCGTTCGCTATGTGGCGAGTATTGCCCATATCGTTTAGTTGAGGTTCAAAGAATGGTTACCATTGATCTGTAAAGCTTGCCTTGAAGAAGCACGAACCAATGATGACTTGTGACAAGAAAAAGTGTAACGGCGGGGTCAAATCGCACTATGCCAAATTCACATCATCTCCGCTAGAGATAACCATTCACTCAAATAATTCATGCGGAAAGTCCATTGTGCCGTTCACCATCTGTCAAGTTGTGCCGCCAATATCTTTCAGTTGGGGCTAACAGCAATTTATTGCCATTGATTTGTCATATCATATCATATCTTAACATATCATATCATATATCATATCATATCATACCATATCATATCATATCATATCATATCATATCATATCATATCATATCA
>JAHXMU010000082.1:1331419-1370525 GCA_019455685.1 Philornis downsi
CATATCATATCATATCATATCATATCATATCATATCATATCATATCATATCATATCATATCATATCATATCATATCATATCATATCATATCATATCATATCATATCATATCATATATCATATCATATCATATCACATAATATCATATCATATCATGCCATATCATATCATATCGTATCATTGTGTTTGACTTCCTGGATAAATTGGGTCTTGTAAGAATGCAGGCCTAAGTAAAACAAAACAAATTCCCGTACATCTCATGAATGAGATATGGGAGAGCTCCTCACATTCAGTGAGCTTACACGCTTTCTATTCTTAGATTCACTCAACGGAACATACAGTTCAGCGATGATCCAAAACGTCGCAGAGTGAGATTACTCGATTACTAGAAGTGTCTGTCAGACACACTGACGTAACTGTCGCTAACATAATAATAGGTGGCTGTATACGGAATTGAACGTGCGATCATGTAAACGATAGTTACGTGTACTAACCATCACGCCACGGTTCGTCACAGGTCCCAGCCAGGTATCAGCTCAAGTACTGACATAAAATTAGGTAAATTAAAGTCAGCAAAAGTCCGAGTTCGGTAATGAATCTCTCTATTCTGTTTCCGCACTTTCATGCGCAATTTTCGCAACGTTTGAGCTATTAAAAGCTTATTTTGATAATAAAGTTCTATCATTATAGGAAAATCCGTTAGATAGATATAGTCTGTTCGCAAGATAACAGAGATTTAAACTTCTACCAAACATTTCATTTATAGTTTTTAAATTGAACTAATGAACCGAACTTTATATTCATATTTACAACTTTAATTATAATTTTCAAATTAAAACACAAAAACTAGTTAAGTGGACTTTATGTATAAAGTTCTTGCGTACATTAAAAGGAATTGTTCAGAAATTTCTGACTCCAATACATTTAAAATCATTTTTACATCATGTTTTAGATCTAAGTCGTAATATGCCGCTATTATTTGGTGGCCTCATTCCAAAATTCATATTGCACGTATTGAACGGGTTCAGCGTGTATTTGTAAAGTTTGTTTTTTCTTCATTTAGATTTGAAGAACCTCACCCAACCTACAATTCAAAATGCTTATTACTTGGGCTACTGGCATTAGAATATCGTCGCAACTTCTAGACAGCGCTATTTGTTTTTAACATGATCGGTGATTACATCGACTGAACGTATCGAACGGGTTCAGCGTGTTTTTGTAAAGTTTGCTTTTTCTTAACTTAGATTTGGAGAACCTCTTCCAACCTACAATTCAAAATGCTTATTACTTGGACTATTGGCATTAGAATATCGTCGTAACGTCTAGACAGTGCTATTTGTTTTTAATATGATCGGTGGTTACATCGACTGTTTTAATCTTTTGGCATAGATTCCATTTTACGTCCCTCCTAGGCCTCTCCGGCGAACACATATTTTTGATATACTTCGGCACTTTACTTCTTATGCAAAAACAGCACTCTGAATAGTGAATTTTATATTATTAATGAAATTTATGAATCAAGATTCCAATCAACTTATTGAGTTTGGCTCATCTCAAAATTTCTTTCGATTACATCTTAACAGATTTCTATGAGTAAATAATTCTATTTTAAATTGTTTATAAATAATATATATAATATAAAATATTACTGTTTTGCTATTGTTAGTCTGTGAGGAAATTTTGTTCCATAGACTTAAATAAATGAAAATAAACGTCAGTTTAGTATCGGTCTTCAAATAACCTACTTTACAAAGTAAATTTCAATACCTTTGCACGAACCTTTGCTGAAATTCAAGGATGGCGTTCGCTAAACCGATAAGTTCCACTCAATTTATATTCAATTCGTCCATTAGACCTTTTACGTGTATCGTTTTTACTGTTAATTCGATTATATTCTATCTGAATTGAATATATTTTATATTACCATTTAAAGCTGTTAGGAGGAATAGTAAAAGCAAAAAGTATTGTATGGCCTCATAATTACGTGACCATCATTTGTAATACAACTTTCCTGCTACAATTACGCTGCCATTATATTAGGAAGGAGGGAAAATGGTACCAAATTGGAGGAGTAGTGAAACGAATAATTTAGGTTTCATGTAAAACTTTGGCATTGTTCTTGAATGGTTATTTAGTTTGTTTTGTTTGCCTTTTTTCTGTACCCGTCTGCACGTACCAATCACTGAAATCTTACAACATTCAAATGCGAGTATATGGATTTTCTCACATAACCGAGAAAAGATTTATATAACATAAGTATTAGCTATTCGCTGGCAAAAAAAAATGGTTTTTATATATTTTTTGCAAACAATATTCAAGAAGATTTCTCACGTACAGCGTGGGAGTTTGAAATTTTTTACAAAGACTTTTCGTTCGTTGGAAATATCGGTTGAGAGAGGACATTTGGCTGTGAAAGAATAACACAGTCAACAATATATGACTTTTTTAAGGTTGGAGAAATTTTTGAATATCATTTCGAATTTGTCGTAATGTGCGGTTTTCGACAAGCTTTACAGAAATTTCAGATATTCACTGTAAGAAGCTAAAAAATTGCACATAGCAAAAGATGTTTATTGGTTGAACTTCTCAAAATTATGTTTGCGTTTCTCTAGTGGTGATGTGGTTATGGAAACCGAATAAAAATCTTGCTTTATTTTGATTCTCAGTTGATTCTGAGCTGCCCCAAATTGAAATTGAATTGTGAGAACCAACACAAAATAAGTTTTGATATGTACATTTCAGAAATGGTTTCCAGTTTCCAGCCTAATTTTCAGAATATTTACTGAAAAATTACAATAAATTGAGGTATGGTAGAATTTCTCACTTTCAGTGATCGTGTACGCGTTCCATTTTTAAACTTGCTGAACAGGGACTACTGGATACCGACGAAAAAGCTTTCACTTGACTAGTCGATTTGCCGGCTACTCGAAGTATCCACCGGGGTAATCGACGATAAAAGAATTATATGGTGAAACTGTCAGGTCTCAAATCCACGATTATCTGCACGGTAATCGCTCATACTAAGAATTTTACTATCACCGATCACGAAATTTACATTTATTATGGGCGTTAAGAAATACCCAAGATATTTTTAGAACTGGACACAGTTTCTTGGAAAATGTCCATTCCCCTAAAATAACAAAATATTAATGTTAGTAACGTCGCAAAATCAGACCTAATGATAACTACTAGTATAGCTTCCCAAAATGTAGGTGAAACCAGTAAAATCAGTCAAAGAAACTGACTTACATATATCTTCACCCAAAGTCCTTTTATATTGGTGCAAAAGCGTGCGAATTGCCAGGTGCGGGGTGCTAAATTGCCGGGTTCTTATCGGCAAATACTGTTATGTAATGCGCAGTAAAAGATTTATTTCCATTTTGCCAAACATTGATGGACAAAAATTCAAATTACAGCAGCCTAAGGATTAAGGTTTACGGAGGAAAATTCAATTTATACACGAAGGGGCGTGGCAATGCAGTTTATTTTCATTCTCAGAGCCAAACTTTCGAACGCATGGTATTTAAGCTAAAAATATATGAGTGAAAAATGTTATTGTATATCAGGTGCCGGAAGGGGTATAGTTATTTGGTCGATTATTCTCAAGTTTTACCAAGAATTATGAAAAAACTTTAGGTTACTGTAGTCTACGAATAGGAATAGCTTCCCAACTATAGGATGGTGCACGAATCGTGCTACAAACACGAAACGTAATAACTTAATACTGTTATTTAAAGATGTTGAAGATTTTTTTTTACCCAAAACTGGACCGAAGACGTATCGGTTTCAACTGTATTTGGTTCCAACAAAATGGAGCAACTGCACACATATGTAACCAGACTAGATGTGACAGAACTCCAACGGCAATTCCCAAACAAATTAATATCCAGAAACTTGACTTTCCGCTGGTCCCCCAGGGCCACTTGATCTGACTGCACCAGCTGTGCACAAAAACAGCGTCGCGAAAATGTTAAGTAGAGAACTTTTGCTTCAATTTATAACCATGAATGAGACATGGGCCCATCACTGCACACCTGAGACAATGGAACAATCAAAACAGTGGACTAGAATGGGAGAATCGTGTCCAAAGAAGGCGAAGACGGCAAGGTCATGACATCTGTTTTTTGAATGCGCATGGGATTATTTTTTTGTTGATTATTTTCAGAAAGGAAAAACCATCAACGGCGAATATTATGCTAATTTATTGCAGCGTGTTTAGGTGATGAAATTATGGAGGAAAAACGCATTTGGCGGAAAAAGAAAGTACTGTTTCATCAAGATAATGCTCCAGTTTACACATCCACTACTGCGATGGCCAAAATTAATTTATTAAAGTCCGAAATGCTCCTTATTCGCCAGATTTAGTTACCTCGGACTATTTTTCTATTTGCAAACTTGAAAAAATGGCTTGGTGGTGAAAGATTTGCCAACAATGCAGTCTGAGTCTGCGGTTTATGGCTATTTTAAGGAGTTTAACAGTTAATATATTTAATAAATTTAAACAGGGTATAAAAGCTATTGAATATCACTGAAACAAGTGTAAGGAGCTAAAAAAAAATCTCAACTTTTTAAAGTCTTTTTAGGTCCGCCCTCATAGTTGGGAATTCTCAAGTTTATATTAAGATTTCGGCGATTCTTTTTGTTGTCAACTTTATGTAAGGAATGTGGGAACAAGATCTCCCTACTGAAAGGTTGGATTTGGGAGGAAGTCTCTACTTGATTTTTCGATTATTTCAATTTTCATTAATTTAATATTCTTCATTATTATTATCACTTTATTGAACACTACTTTCCGGCAGGAAAACAAAGTAGTGAAACACACAAGAATATGTTAATGTTTTTATATGAAAATTTTCCAACACGGTGTACATATGTAGCAATGTACTTGCCTACTTTTGTCCGTACAATGTATACGAGTATAACTTAACAGTCATTATGTTATAAAACTTTTGTTTCGCAAATATGAAACATTTCTTTTTTTTTCTTCATCCTTTTTTGCATGTCATTTGTTTGCTCTTATCATGACATACATTAACGTAAAATTTAATTAATTGGTTAATAAAATGCAGACAAATAAATACGTAAAATAATCATAGTCTTAATATGAGCGTTGTGTATGTCTGTCACTTGTGCGCATTATCCATCAAATGGTTTGACAAAAGTTTCTGCAACTTACTAAGGGAGTAAATTTTACGGTGTCAAGCCGATGTTGGTCAAACAGATGAAAAACGTATTTTTTAATTGTCTCACAACTATTTTTAACTGGCGTTTAGGCAATAATTATTTTCCTACAATTTTTAAGGATGCAAAAGTCATTCCAGTTTTGAAACCAGGGAAAGATGGAAAAATACCTACGAGCTATCGACCTATAAGTATACTGGGTGTATTAGATAAATTATTTCAAAAGGTGATACTAAGTAGAATACTAAACTTTGCGCAAGAAAATAATGTTATAAGCAAAGAACAATTTGGCTTCAGACAAGGCTATTCGACAGTCCATCAAATAAAAAGGGTCATAAATATGATTGAAAGTAATAAAAACCTTAGAAAAAGCACGGGAGTGATAATGCTAGATATTGAGAATGCTTTTGACTCCATTTGGCACAATGGTATAGTATTCAAATTACATAAATTCAAATTTCCAATCAGCTTACAAAAAATTATTAGAAGTTTCTTGAAAGATAGATATTTTTCGGTACAAGTTGGTAATGAAACTTCAACGTCACGAAATATCCCAGCTGGAGTCCCTCAAGGATCTGTCATATCTCCTATTCTATATTCTATTTATATATCCGATTTTAATATACCGTCAAATCAATCCGTTGCTTTTTATGCTAATGATTCAGCTATCATTAACAGTGGAAAAGTTTCTAATGCAATTATCAAAAGAATGAAAAAAGCGTTATTAATAGCTCAAAAATATTTTGATGTTTGAAAAATAAAAGTAAACCAAGACAAAACCCCAGCGATTATATTTCCTTTTAATAAATCGCCTAAACGTATACCTACCGAAATTCTTTCAATACAGAGATCAGACGTACTAATTCAAAATTCTGTAAAGTACCTCGGAGTTATATTGGACAAGAAGCTGAATTTTAAATAACATATTTGGAACGCCCATGATAAAGCACTAAAATGTGGCAGAGCATTATATCCATTATTAAATAAAAAATCGTTGTTAAATGTTCAAAATAAAATGCTCATTTACAAAATGTGTATACGTCCGATAATGACGTATGGGTGTCAGATTTGGTTTCTGAAAAGTACTAAAACCAATCGTAGGAAGCTACAAACAAAACAAAAACCTAAAAATAATTCGTAATTTACCTAGAAGATACCTTACATATATGGTACATAATCATTGCAAAATCGAATATCTTGATACCACTTTCCACAGTCTAACTCAAGCTTCGAAGATAAATGTAGATCTTCAATACACGAGTCAATAAGGAATTTGTATAATTAACCTCATTCATTAGCTTCGCATCGAAGCTAATGGAATAGGCTGACTTAAAGTTTCTTTTCATTTCAGAAGGTTTTTCTCTGTCTTTTTACCTCAATCTTTAGAATAATTTATATGTTTTTATGTCGAAATATTAGTTTTAACTTGCTGTAATACTTAATGTAAAAACTCAAACATTGTAAATATTAATTATATTTTAAATTTTGTAACAATGATAGAAAGTAAAATAAAAGAAAAAAAATTTACGATAAAAAAAACAAATTCCTTTGCACTCCGTAAATAGGATATACAGTGACCTTACATTTTTTTCCTATTACCAGACACTTGTCTGACTACTTGAAGTGTTCGTCATCATATTGAAGCAAAATCCACTCAGAGGGAGAAAGTCATCTTTATATGGACTGGAAATCACGACCAAGAATAATTGTCAGGTATGCTAACGGGGGCAGCTTTTCCAATATAGCCTTTTAAATATTTAAGGGTTGTGGGGAGACCAGCACTGTTGTTGAAAAACAAGTTTTTTTGTAAATATATCTAGTCAGAATGGACTAGAATATGCATATATACCTATATTATGCTCCTGGGGTTTCTGACTGATGCGTATTCGGCTGGAAATTTACTCAGTTTACAAAACATGTGACAGGTCCAGAAAAAGCTGAAGCTTTGGCTGTTGTTCTGTGAGCATGAAATAATAGTAGTTCTTTCATTCTTAGGCTTATCATTAAGCTCACAGATGGTGTACCGGGCTAATAGCAACAGCATGAAATAATAAGATTGTTATGCCAATTTTTTTCTTTTAACATGTTGTAATATTTATTTCATGAACAGCCATCTCGTTGTTAACATACAATTTTAAAAGCCAATTATTTTCAATCTTTCTAAATTAAACATTTTCGCCGACCGACTTTCTAAACTACATCCGTCTGTCTGGTTGTTAGACAGAATAAAAAATAAATCTTTATGAAACTTCTGAAAGCTTGGCGCGTACTAATAATTTGACAGGTCGTGTCTGGGGATTGAAATTAGCTCATATCAAATTAGCTCATATTCTAGTACCTCTCATACGAATTCATCGATTTACCAAAATTCGGTCGTTTATCTGTAATTTTTAATTGGTAAACGGCAATGATATAAAATATTCGGTCCATTGTTTTGCCTTATAATGACAGCTTGGTAAATCCTGGTATAAAATCGTCTGATCAATCATTTATTTTCAAGTATATCTCATACAAATGACCCATCTAGCCCATGTATTCCTATATTTATACTGTTTATATGGTTATACTAAATTCAGTGAGATTTGCCAGATGTGTCAGCATCTGTTAAATTTTGAACTGAGAATGAATCTGGACTAAATTGTCGCTCCAGTTTCGAGTACTTCTCATAAACATTGAATGATATATAATATATTTTCTCGTTGATTTGAAAACAATGGCTATATAAGTCCACATATTTATCTGTTTTTCATTGCTTCATAAAATATTGGCAAGGTCAGTCGGTAACTACGCCCTTTCTGGGATCTCACATATCATTGGCTGATTTAACCCATTACATTCTTTAGACTTATAGCTTTCTTTTGATTATAACAATTTCAGTTAAATTTTGTGAAGATTAAACATTTGATAAAGTTAAGTCTAAGAATAAAAATGAATTAAATTACCACAGAATTTAAAGTGCCTCTCACACAAATATTTCGATTTACGGAAATTGGATATTTGTGCTTTTATTTGTAATGATAATGTGCAGTAATTTATAACTTGCATTTAGAGTGTTACTTTTAAGTGCTTGGCAAAATTTTCTAAAAATCTATCGTATACCTACCACATATTTCGGGCACTTTCCATATAATTTGCCTAACTTAACCTGTATATGAGTATTCCTGAGTTTATACCTTTCATCAATTTAGCAGCCCTACCTGTCCTGCTAAATTCTGGATTATGGCACAATCGAATGAATCTGTTCAGGGAAGCTGTACACTGTCATTGACATGGTTAAATGCTTTAGTGATTGCGTTGCCTGCGTTAGGTTGCTCGAATGAATCCAAACGCTGCAGCATGAAAAGTTTTCCACAACGAACTCAACGGGCGGCCACCAAAACTTCGCTGGAAGAGCAAAGCTCTTAAAGCATTGTTAAAATTTAATGTGACGTAATGGAGAAGTTACGCAGGAGATTGCAGCGCTAGAGATTATTTTCTACGTATGGCGTATAATATGTAAAAAATTTTAACTATTTTGCCTTTCATTCAACTGAACTGAATGCATCATAAGTTAACCTGCATCGAGCGTCTAGTAAAATTAGATATGTGAATGAAAATGGACTACATTATCGCTTTTCTTAATGTGCCTCCCATGTAAATTTACCGAATTAATTTCTATACGGAGAGCACCAAAAACTTAACATTTTGCTTCTTTTACTTCTCACAACACCCCTTTGGTCCGTGGGATAAAACCCATGCAAATAGAACAGACAGATATAAGTACGAGGGCGGTCCCAAAGCTAACCGACCATAGATGGTACCAGTAGTTTGAAAACAATTATTTTGGTGTAAAGTAGCAACCTTATAAAATATATGTTTGAAGTTTTAAAGCTCCACGTTATTTAGTCTTTTTTTTTTTTTTTTTTTTTTGAGCCATCAAAGATCTCAAAAATTTAGAAACAGGGAAAAACTTTGTCACGGTTATGTAATTCAATATTTCCATTCGAAAGGTTTCAGTTCAACCAATATTAAAGCCAAGCTAGATTCTACTCTAGGGAAGCCTCCTTCTTCGTTTACGACTGTCAAATATTGGATAGCAGAGTTTAAACGTGGCCGTACGAGCTGCCAAGACGAACAACGTAGTGGTCAGCCAAGTAAGGTGTCAACACTAGATACAGTTAAGAAAATCCATAAAATGGATGGTATTGGATGATCGTCGGCTAAAGGTGCATGAGCTGGACATTTATAGACATTTTAAAAAGTGCTTACATCGCATATTCACCGAAGATTTGATGATGAGAAAGCTGTGCATAAGATGAGTGCCGCGCTTGCTTTCAATAGAGAAAAAACCGCGTTGTGAAGATGTTTCAATAGAGTCTTTGACGATTTTTTAGCACAATAAATCCGAATTTTTGCGTCAGTTTATAACCATGGATGAGACATGGAGAAGGGAAAGGTGGAGAGGGAGAAGCGTGTCCAAAGGAGACAAAGACGTTTCCATCTGCAGGCAAAGTCATGGCGTCCGTTTTTGGGATGAGCATGGGATTATTTTTTATTGATTATCTTTAGGAATGAAAAACCCATCAACGGCGCTTATCATGAAATGAAGATGATGAAATTATGGAAAAAGTTCGCCTTTGGCGAAAAAGAAAGTGTTGTCTCATCAACGCAATGCTCCGGTTCACACATCCACTATCGCGATGGCCAAAATTAATCAATTAAAATTCGAGTTGCTTCATCACGCGCCTCATTTATCAGATTTGGCTCCCTCGGACAAACTTTTAAAAATGGCTCTACAGTTGATGGCTATTTTAAGGAATAAGGACAGTTCTTACTATAAACAGGGTATAGAAGCTGTTGAATATCGCTGGGAAAAGTGTATAGGGCTAAAAACAGATTATGTAGAAAAATACACAAAATTTTTTCCAACTTTTTTTGTGTCTTCTTTGTTAGGGCGGCTATTTTTGGGACGGCCTCGTAAATCACTTTTCGTTAAATTTCAATTTTTTTTTTAATTTTCGATTATTTGGTATTTGGATGTTTTTAGGATTTAAGGAACCTTGTCTCTTTTCAATATCCTTAATTTTTTTCCTGATTGCAGACAGCTAACACAGTGAACATTGTTAATTCTAAATGCTTAAAAACCTAAGTTAGGATGCTATAAATGCAAAGGCATTCAGGAAATATCACAATATTCACTACAGTATGAGGATTGTGGTTACGAGATGGAAAGCCAAAAAGATTTGATTGATATTTAAATGAAGCCAAAAAGATTTGATAGATATTTTATAAATGGAGGATTTCTGACTGATTGCCTTTCGGTTGAATGGGGAGTTTACCTAGAAATTTGTGGGCATTTACATTTATTTAGGGATTAAAAGCTGCTTTATCTTTCATGAAGATGCCGAGAAAAAAGAGGCGGTTTTATTTTTGACGTGTTTATGTCAAAGATAAAGGACAATAATTGCCATATGACTAGAAAGTAAGTTTACAATTCATGGTAGTATGATAAATTATGAGAGTGAAAGTTCACAATGCATTTCCTGCACCTGGATAATGTATGGGGTGTAGGTATAATTCTTGAAAAGTATGGAAATTCGCATTGACAAACGATACAGTTCAATTAATAAGAAAACAAATGACGATTTATTGAACGGTATGTAATATATTCAATAATAAGAGCATGACATCTTCCTAATATATACTAAACTGAAGGTATACTTCCTTGCTTTTCATTAAGCTATATTTGTTGGCATTTATCCCAACAACAACTGCCATACAATTGCGTCCGATGGACATATGCATATACATTATCCATTTTTCTTTTTCAAGTAAAGTTAAATGAAATACACATAAAGCTATGATTTCCATGAAACTTGTATCTCATTATAACGCTAGGATCTTGCCATTATGTACGAAATAAAATGTCATTTGAATGGCCGCCTCTGGATTGGTTGCAGTGGTAGATCCTTTTGAGGTAGTTTTCGAAAACATACTGCCCAATGCCACCTCCACCCCATAATGCGCTCCAAATAGTCATTTTTCTCGGAAGTAATGTCTTTCTCGCAATCATATCCGGGTTTTCCGAGCCCCATGTGCGACAATTTTGCTTGTTGACGTAACCACCAAGTGAGAAATGAGCTTTATCGCTGAATCTGCGTTTGCATGACCACTTCTGTAGTAAGTTTTAACTATTTTTATGCCTTATTCGGTTGTCAAACAATCCATATCCGAAAATGTCACACGTTTTACTAAATAAATAACATTTCAAATGACAGATATTTAACAGCTGACAGCCTCGCCAGACAGAAGAAGTCCCCGAGGGTTTAACGTGTGTCTCGCCGTAAAGGCCTTACCCACGGTGTGCGACACACTGGACATATTACAACGCGATTGCCAACGCTCCCCTGGGATAGCCAAGTAAAACTTGGACTATCTAGGAAAAGGGGCTAACAATTGTGCTATCAACACATATTGTCAGCCCTTTCTTCGCAGCCAGGAGATACCAAATTGATTATGCTAGTATGGAACATAATCTCCATTGGCGGAGGTGAGGCCTATCTTACCACCTCTGCTACTCTATGGGTCTGTAGCACCCGGTTGCAATGCAACTCCACATTCGAGCACAAAGTCTCTACCAGCGATTTTGGTATCAACCACAACCCGCGTGATGCTCCCACTAGGGGTCCAACACCAAATGATCAGGCGGGAACTCAGTCCCGGGGCCTCCTGATCCCCAAGCTACCGGCTAAACTCAACGGTTGGAGCTGCGTAGCAAAGCACATAGCAAAGCTCTACTACCAAATCGTGATTTATACACCATACTTCACGGGATTGGTCGCCCTGTGGCAAAAGAGTACAGACTGGACATTTTTACATACCTGCAGGCACGGAGAACCCAGGCAGATGGAACGGTCGACAGGCCAGACAGGCGGTTTTAAAACCACTTGATGGATAAACCTATATTTGACTTATAGTCTTCGAAGAATATAGAAAGAGATAAAGTCTTTGAAAGCCGAAATAATTTCACTTCATCGTACAAACGATCACTTAAAAATATTTAAAAAAACCTTTTTTTTCTTTGTTTAGTTCTTAACCCGATTCATGGTCATTTTCCTATTAGTAATTATTTATTATTGCTAATAAAATACAATTCAATAACTTGCAAAATTGATCATATTAACACAGCTGGCTGGACGGATTCACCAGTCAGTATTCACCAAAATATCATCTTCAGCGCCCTCAGCTGTTAGTGCTCTCTCGAACATTATCGCCACCTTGAGAGTCTATAAATTCACAAAACAATTGAAAAGTTTTGCCCACCGTTGTGAAAATGTTCTCAGCGAAGAATTTTCTTTACATGATCTTTACGAAAGTGTAATATAGATATTTGTATTACAAAATCCGTGGGTTTTTTTTAAACAAGCCTTAAACTTACGACATTGGGTTTACGGCTATATTTACGTACAGATGTCACATATATTATGTACAGAAAGCACATCATCTTTAGTCATCTTCTCATTGGTCTTTCTGTGTTGCTGAGTGTGGCATAATTGAAATTCTGTTCTTCGACAGAGGGACTTGACATATTTTAATTTCTGCCATACATCCATACCATGGTTAACAAAATTCTTGCAGTCTAGTCAACTCACATATCTATTTTCAATATTTGAGGAGGCCGCAATTACACTTCCCCATTGTTTGTCACTTATTTTCTCATCATACGCAGATGCGATTAGCCCATTGTAAAGGTCGCTATTTTATGCAAGACCCTACTATATATACATAGGTTGCAATATAATATTATCTGAGTTAATTAAAGCTTATATAACAGCGGCGAGACCCCTCGGACTTTTATATAGCCGGTCACAAACAATTGACTTATGGGAAAATATTTTAAATGAATGTATGTTAAGTGCAAAATGAAATTAATTGGTATAATTTTTAAAGACAACAACTTCAATGGACCGACTGTTTGCACATACATACGTACGAATACTTATAAACAAATTGGAATAAATATTAAAAATATACTCGCATATACATACGTGCGGCGCATACACTTTTAAATACGTGTATTGTAAATCCATGTAGATGGAAATAAGTAAAATTTATGTCGGATGTATTCCAACGAGTGTAAAGATTTATTTGTAACTGAATGTTAATAATTATCATGTCAGCGTATTTAATATATCCGGAGGAAATAATAAATCACAATTGTACGAGTCAAATACTTGGTAACCTCAACGAAAGGCAACGACAACTGAAGATAGCACATCAAATGACATTGATAAATTTGGTATGTGATAAACCAAATAATTGGCAATTTACTTCACTAGAACAAAGTTAGGTGACATCTGCAAGCATTCAATTTGTAAATTAAAAAACAATTCAATTTACAAAGAGTTGCATATGAATAGATGAGATTTTCTTAAAAAGTACTAATTGGTATTTATAATTGATATTGACAAAACAACTGACCATGTCGAAATTCACATTTTAATAAGAGAAATAAATTTGCTTTACAGCCAAAATATATTGGCCAAATTTAATTCGTTCAAAAGCATAAGCATGTATGAAGCATAGTGTAGCAAATAAATGTTGCTGTATTAAAACCAAACAATTTTTTTTTTATTTTTTCTTTATTCATTTAAAAAATAATATAACACATTTTTGCTACGTTTATTTGTTGAGTTTTAAAAATAATTGTGTTCAAATATTTTCCACGTGGTGAGGCATATGTATGCGAGATTGTTATTCGTTACTTCTAAGAAGGTTGCAATTGGAATTGCTTCAATTTGAATATATTTAGTAAAATTGGCAATATCGTTCCATGTCTTGATATATTCTTCTGGGTAGTCCAAACTAAACACAATCGTTTCTCAAATATTTAAATATCGTTCGAAATGAATCCTATCCGTCTATATTTTGGTGTGGTCTCAAACAAATAGCCCGCATAATCTTCTTTTTTTACCGATTCTACAAGCGATCAAATAATCCAAAATAATTCATCTCAATCCGTGTTCTGATAAAGCCATCATTCAACAGGACCCTCAAATCTATATTTCATTCTTTATAAAAAACAACCGATTTTATAGAAATTTTTTCATAATTGATAGAAATGCCTAACATCGGCGCATGTTTTAAAACACATAAATGCGTCATGCAAGCAAACTATAATCTCTTCTCAAGGATACAATTTTGGTTTGAAAATTAATCATATTTTGATATATGGAAAATTTTTCATTCTAACCTAAGCACATTTTGCAAATAAAAATAAAAAAGTTATAGTTGTTTCAAAACCTCGGTCTGGCAAGGCTTTCAGCTGTTGAATATCTGTCATCTGAAGTGTTATTTATTTGGTGAAAAGTTTGCTATTTACGAATAAGATTCACCCAACAATCGAAGAACGCGTAAAAATAGCAAAAACTTACTAAAAAAGTGGTGATTCAAATGTGATTCAATACAACCGATCTTGGCTTTATTGCACGAGAATTTTTCAGTTTCACGTTCTGGCGAAGGCGACCAATTATTCGATTTCATGCCGCTAGATTTTTTTTGTGGGGTAATGCCAAAGATCATTTGAAAACCAACATTCGCCAAGTTATCGTCGAGATACCGCCCCCGAAATGTGTGAAAAAGCGGCCTAAAACTACCTCAAAAGGATCCACTACTACAACCAAACCAGAGATGGTCATTTCAATGACATTGTATTTCATAATGGCAGGGTTCAAGCATTATAATGAAATAAAAGTTTCATCGAAATCATAGCTTTATGTGTGTTTTATTTAACTTTACTTTTGAGATCGAAAAATGCATAACCCTGGATGGTAGGAATGGATAAATAAAATGTGTAATGTGGTTGGTTAGATCAGGAATGAGCTTATTAAAAACTGTCGATATCAATCTTTGTTTCTACATATATATATAGGTCTCACACAAATGAATCGCCAAATTTGTATTTAACCCTTCCACGAGATATAGTTTTGATAGAAATTTTTCCATGTCGTGCATTTATATCACAATGTTAGTACTTTCAATAGGACCATTAGATCAGATACGCTTTTGTTTTGTATTCTATGATTGGTATAGATCGCAAGCTCAATTGTACTTGAACTTGCCAAATTTTCGTCTGTTCACTTGTTCTAATTATGTTGTAGATATTTTTTAACCGTATAGCTGTTTCATAGACCGGCTATAGGCATACAGGCACCTATCATTATTTGAATAGCGGTCACCTCTATGTGTCTGAAGAACATTTCGTGCTGTCGATTAATTTACAAGTCTGTTAAAAGCTTCTCGGATGTTCGGAATCAGCGTTGAACCATGGATTTCGTTGAGTGAGTCTAAGAGCTAGAAGAAATGCATATAAGACTCACAGAATTTAAGAATCTTTCCTATGTCTCGTTCATGAGATGTAAAGGAATTGGTTTTCTTTATAACTATTTCGAATAAATTGTTTCTATAATTTATCTCGCTGATAGATAATAAATGCTTTGAGAAAACTTGGTTTGAGTTTTACTCACGTATTCCCGCATAGAAAACACATTTGTTGATTCCTCCCTAACTTTGAGGGCGCTGCAGTAACATCTCGCGCTTTAGATCAGAGGTGTTAACAGCATACTCCTACGAGGGAAGTCCCATAACTGGTGCCAACAGTTTGAAAAATATTATCTTGGTGAAAAGTGGCAACCTTACAAAACATATGTTTTAAGCTTCAAAGCGCTACGTTGCACAGTGAGATTCTAAGTGCAAAAAGTCTATTTTTCGACTGTAAAATATTAAAAATGCAATGATGCAATTTTGTACAAATTTGTTTAGTTAAGAGAACTTCATCATTGCTTTTTTGAAAAAAATAATTTTTTATCGCAAAATAATTACTTAAAAATGCTTGGGAGAAGTAAAGCGCAAAATGACTAAGATTTTAATGCAACTTGAAGGCCTGTATATGCATATTTGTTGTTCGTTTAACTATTTTATGTCATGATGTTCTAAAAATACGGTATTTTGTGATTCTTTAAGAAAAAAAGACAACTGGATAGCATAAATAGTTTCAAAACTATTTAAATTAAAAAAAAAGCCCTAGAAATTTCAGTGTTCTAAGTTTTCCTTGGATGAAAAAAAAGGTTAGCTCCGGCGACGTCCATGCTCTGACTGCAATAAAATGAAGGAAGTTAGTATATTATTGCGATTTATAGAAAAAAATCCTTATAATATTTTATACTGCTGAACAAAGTTATAAATTTTATGAAAAAAGTCACAAGAAAGAAAGTTTATGGAGTGCATTCTTCATATTGCCTACAATAAACGATTTCAAAAGTGGTCGGCGCTCGAAGACGAACATAAGGCTATGAAACAAGAAAACAAAGTCCGAATTCACAACGCATTTAAAGACCATATGCATTTACGTATTGATGAGGTTCAGCAAGGCACTGGGACCTCCAACGACGACAACACCTCAAGACGTTTTTTTTCCAATCCATCACTTGTAGCTGACATAACTGAAGTTGAAGAGGAATTAATTGATAGGTTTCGCATAATATTAAAAATAATCACATGTGGCCGAAATATTAATTCTTCGAAGTTTAAAAATTACACGCGGGATACGGCGAAACTTTATGTCGAAAAATACAGCTGGTATTATATGCCAGTAACTGCCAGCATATTCACAAAATATTAATGCCAAAAAAGAAATTATCGATGCAGCTACTCTTCCTATTGGTATGCTATCCGAAGAGGCAGAAGAAGCGCGCAACAAGGATTATAGAAAATATAGACTGATGTTTCAAGAAAATGCAATAGAATGGCAACTAACTCTGATGTTTTCAACGGTCTCTTGGTGTCATCAGATCCTTTTCTTAGTAAAATAAGGCGTCAACATCGTAAACAACATTTGGAATTAGATGATATTGTAAAAGAAATGATAGATGAATAAGTAAATAAGTCTCCTTACACATGTAATTAATTATTTTATTTTAGGCAATCCTACTAAATATTTTTACAGAAAATAAGTCAGGCGGGTAGTGGGTGAAATGGTTATTTTTTCTGAGTAATATAGGCGATGGGCGTGGTCGATTTGGATGAAACTTTCCAAAATTTTTGTTTCCGTAGTACAGATGATCCATGCCAAGTTACAAAAATTTCTACCTAACAGAATAAAATTTATACGAAAATTTCATTTTGAGTTGTATGGGTGGTGGGCGGTGATGATCCATGCCAAGTTACAAGAATTTGTACCTAACAGAAAAAAATGTATACGAAAATTAAATTTTTAGTTGTATGGGCGGTGGCCGATGGGCGTGGTCGATTTGGATGAAACTTTATATTTTTGCTACTCTACGTCATAAAACGCTCTATGCCGAATTTCAAGACTCTACGACAACTCCTTATATTTATTGCACAAAAATGTATGAAGCAATCCCACTGTGCGTTGCTCAGTATTTTTATTTGAGCCGTCAAAATTAAACGATCTCAATGAATTTCAAGACAATAGACCAGCTCACACATCTACTATTGCGGTGGCCAAATTTAATGAATTAAAATTCATCAGATTTTGCCCTCTAGAACTATTTTCTATTTCCGAACTTGAAAAAATGACGCGGTGGTAAAAGATTTGCCAGCAATGAAGAGGTGAAGCCTCGGTTGATGGCTACTTTTCCCACCTTTTTTGGGTCTTCTTTGTTAGGTCGGTTAGTTTTGGGACGTGCAGCTTTCCACACTATAATTTCGGAGCTTGCCCGATGTAAAAAGCCTGAGTAAGGTTTGCGCTTATCTTCAACGAAAACTTCGCGCTGGTCAATATAATCTTACAATTTCGGAGGCATAGTAAATGCATCTGTCTAAACCTCCAAGTTTATACTTACTTTGAAGTTTAATGAATTAGTTTTGAATTTAATGAAAATATTAAATTTAAATATTATAAAAGATAACGCTCTTATTTAAGTTTTCTAAAACTAATCTAAGTAATTATCGATTATTATATTATATATAATTATATTATTATTATATTATTATATTATTATTATTATATTATATTATATTATCGATATTATAATTATATAAGATTATAATTATCGATATCCCAATGATTATTGTGAATTATTTACTGTAAGCTGAAGAAAATATGAAAAATGGAAAATAGAAAATCCAGTGTTACCAGCAATGTTGCTGATTTCAAATCAGCCACTTTTGCAGCACAAAAAAAAAATATTAAATTAACTTAATTCATTTGCATTTTTTCTATCTCTCCCTCTTTTTATATACTAAATACATTATCGGACAAGACTAAAGCACGGAATTTTTTTTACGAATGTCGTTAAACAGCCTTTGAAAATTCGTTTAGATAATTGATTTTTTTTATTCAACATTCTAGATTATTAAGTTATATTTTAAAATAAAACAAAAACAACATGAATTCTTTATTAAAAACAATCAAAATTTAAGAAAAAAGGTAAAGCTCAATGTTTTTAGGCGACAAAACTAAAGCACGTGGCAATACTACATAACTGAGGACTTGAAAAAAACTCAGTATTTTGTGGCATATCCATTATTTTGTAGAACTTCGGCACATTTTTGATGCATGGAGTTAATTAAATTATTTAATACGTCTGGAGAAATTTTATTTCACACATTTTCCAAATTTTTATAGAGCTCATCCAAATTTTTGCAGCTATCGCGGTCTATATTTCGATCTACAATTTCCCATAGATTTTCTATGGGGTTGAGATCAGCCGATTGCACCGGCCATTGTAAAACTTCAATTTTATTTTGTACGAACCACTTTTTCACACACCTAGATGTATGTTTGTGGTCGTTGTCATGTTGATACCTCCACTTAATTGGCATCTCCTCATCTGCATGTGAAAGCATTACATTTTGGAGAATGTCTCTATAAACGAATCGATCCATTATTCCACTTATTCTATGAATTGGACCAATGCCATGGCCTGAGAAACAGCCCCAGGCCAAGAAGCAGCCCCCTCCGTGTTTCACTGTGCCTTTTTTATATTGTGGCTTAAGACGCTATCCTCTGGGTCGTCGAATTAGCCTAAATCCTTCGGAACCGTTCATATTAAATTTGGATTCGTCGGAGAATAATACGGTTGTCCATTGTGTAGTGGTCCAATTAATATGCTTCTTCGCAAACTCAATTCTGGCCAGTCTAAATAAAGGGCCTTTTTACACTTTTATGAGATTTTAGGCCCCCTTCTATAGCGCGTCTTTGGATGGTTCTGGGAGTAACGTTTAACGATAATTGTGAGACAATGGTCCTTGACGATACGAACGGATCCTTTATTACTAAGCGTATTATTGCCAGGTCATCTCGTTTGTTGGTCTTTTGTGGCCGTCTACCTTTATGTACTGTAGCCAAAGAGCCCGAAGATCGAAAGCGGCTTATTGTTCTTGATGTAATACTATGATGAATACCAAATTTTGTTGCAATGACCGTCACAGATTCACCGTTATTAAAATCAGCTATTATTTTTCTTTTGAATGAACTGAATATTTATTTAGCGAAATAATCAAAAAAAAATTCACAACGAACTTGTACGACCTTGTAAGCATATAAACAATTAGTAACTGAATGCAAAATTTTCTCTACACGCACATAAAATAATCTTGGGAAAAATAACGGTAATTGTTGTTAGTAAATTCAATATTGTATAGAAAAACAAACATTCAAAAGGTATCGTGCTTTAGTTTTGTCGCTGCATTTTCGTACGTATTAAAATAAGCACATAAAAAAGTAGTTCAACTACTAAGCAACAAAACTTGTGCATTAATTTTTAATAAGTGTAGGTTATATTCTTTCAAATATAGTTTTTTTTTTAAATGGGCATTCTTTGTAATGTTATTATAAAGTTTCTTGATAAACAGAAGTCCGTGAATAGTCCTGCCATATGTTCTGTTACACAATTTCCAGCGCTTATCGTTCAAAACTTCTTGCGGGAATAGAACCGTTAACTTTTTTTTCAGAACACATGCACTGATTAGTGAAGAATACTAGTCAGTTTGGTTTCAGTTTGCAATCTATTAACATGGAGTGGGGCGTTAAAGAGAATCGAGTCGGCGTAATAGCGTTGCATAAGTGCGGAAAGAGTGCTGGCCAAATTTTCGAGTTGCTAAAACCACTCGGAATATCAAGAATGTTCGTTTATCATGCTATTACTCGCTTCGGCGAATTGTCTGGAGTAGAAGACAGGCCAAAAAGGTGGTCGCCCACGCGTTGTCCGTACGAGTGCGCTAGTAAAGGCAGTGCGTGAAAGAATTCGGAGAAATCCCCTTAGAAAGCAGAAAATAATGTCCAAGGAATTGGATATATCAACCAGATCCATGTCTAGGCTGGTTCGGGATGATCTGCATATGAAAGCCTATCGTCGGTTAAAGGGGGCATCTTCTAACTCCTCAGCTAAAAAAAATTAGGCTGGAAAGACGCAAGCGACTTTTGCAGTGGCACGCGGACAATGGCCATGAAAACATTCTGTTTACGGATGAGAAAATTTTTACCGTGGAAGAAGTTTTCAACAAACAAAATGACAAGATTTATGCCAGTTCATCTAAGGAAGCGAAAAAAGTTCTTCCAAGGGTTCAACGTGGCCATCATCCCTCTTCCGTAATGGTTTGGTGGGGGGTCTCCATTTCTGTGAAAAGGGCGTAAAAACTGGTGGAAAGGTTTACCAAAAAGATGTGTTAGAGGGTGTTGTGAAGGGTTTGACCAATGGACGTAGATGGATCTTCCAACAGGACTCTGCTCCTGCGCACAAAGCTAAAAGCACGCAGGAGTGGCTCAGAGTCAATATTCCTGGCTTTATAGCAGCAGAAGATTGGCCATCAGGGAGTCCAGATCTCAATTCACTGGATTATGCTTTGTGGTCAGAATTGGAGAATATGGCTTGCAAGACTCCCCACAGAAATTTGGGAAGCCTTAAAACAGCATTAACCAGAGCAGCGTCCTCGATCTCCATGGAAATCGTACGTGCGGCTATAGCCCAATGGCCACACCGTTTGAAAGCTTGTGTTAAAGCAAAAGGTGGCAATTTCGAGTGAATACAATTTTTTTTAATAACCAATATTGTCTTCTAATAAATGAAATAATTTTGAATACAATATGAATATTGGTTTTTTTTATCGCGTTTTATATTTGTAACAGAACATATGACAGGACTAGGTATATATATTAAATCTTAAATGTAATTGTATAATTTCTCAACTCTAAGAAATTATGCAATTATTCTAAACCCGCCAATTCTTTAGCCCAGAACTTACTGCCCGGCACGTAAGAATTGGCCCTCAATCAATTAACTCCAAACCAATCCCATATGAAATCGTCTACTATCTCTGTACTAAGTTGCATCACAACAACATCGCCAGAGATTAAACCTGGATTAACCTCTTATCAAAACCAGTGCAGCATCTAAGCCCTTTTTTTATAGCTTCCACAAATGCTATATGAGCATATTTTTCGCTTTTTTGGAAGCGCTTTTTAATGAAAACAAACCGACTGATGAATAATTTATGGTGTTGTAACCGACAGTCGTTTACAAGGATAGTAAACATCTGCAGTATATTTTTTGTTTTGTTTTGTTTTGTTTCTGATACCGAAACTTACAATTGTTTAACATATTGTTTAATATGTTCGTTAATAACTTAAATTAAAGGAAGGAACAAAAAACGGAATTGTTATGAAAATGATCTAAAGTGTTTCTATTGCTGCAGAGAATCTGGTGAAAATGAATTGAAAAGATGCCAAAAACAACAGCATCCCCCTATGACAAGCCCATGTTAAATTCATCGATAATTACCCTATTTGTTTACCACTTCTAAATCACGAGCAGCAGATTTTTCTAACTTCTCTGGATGCTGTTTTTTTACTGGGTAGCTTTAAGTAATTCTTGCTGTAATAACTCTTTTCATTGCGACCGCCAGAAAAACTAAGTCAATTAAGATTAAATTATCACGAAACATATCCAGTGCAAAAATACTTGAACATCTAAACCTTCCATTCTTAACGTCATATTTATTAATTTATCAAATGGTATTTACCCTCATTCCTCTTGAGTGATTGAGTATTAATTAATTTCAGGTTTATTTTCATCCACATTTGGGAGTAAATTAACTCTTTTCATATAGATTTTACCGATTTTTTTTATATGCATAAGTAATATTAACTATTTTCGTATGGATTTTATATATTTTTTTTTATTTTACGTATACTCGTATAATAGATTACTACTGATGATTAAGTGAACTTTAAACCAACAAAGTTCTTTTCATAAATATTTTATTGCATTTAATGGATGGTTAACGTTTTCTAAAAAAAAGCCGGAATTACTTCCACTGTTACAGTTTTGCTGTTGTTCGAGTGGACCAACAGAAGTTAACTTAGTTTAGTACAAAAACAATGTTTCAATTTTGTCCTATTAATCTTAATGGTTTTGTTTAGATATTTACAATATAAATGCAATTTGTAATTTTAATTTTAATTATAATTGTAATTGTAAGTTATTGCTTTACTAGCCAAACCGGCGTGAATTGCAATTCCACGATTAAAATGGGAAAGCAACGTCTTCTATAATCGTATAACAGTCGACTTTCTACTAGTCACTTTCTAGTCACTAACACAACTATTTGCTCAATATTTTTCGGGTGTAATCTAGTTCGGTCGTTAATTTAGTGTTATTAAAATTTTATGAATTTCGATTCAAAGTGTCACCATTTCCCCCATTTCTTCCTCTTAATGCATCTCTCACATTTATCTCTAACATTTAATGAGATATGGCCGTTTAAATCGTTAAGTTGCGTGAGCGATAATACTTCCTAATCTTAGCAAAACTTTCCTAGTATATAATAATATCTTGATCAATCTTAACCTAATGTATCATATGGCAATTTAGTGATTGTCCTTATGACTTTCTCCACCACATAGATTGGTTTTCTTTTTCTAAATTGGGTGTGACACCTCCTAGTTTTTATTTGGGCACACTTCTTTCTAAATTAGCAGCATATACGAGCATATTGAATCGTATTTGTTTAACTCAAATTTTCCATGAAATACATCTGTTAAAGTTTTTAGTTGTCTAAGCGGTTAAATGCCAATTTTTATAGACCTATCCTGATATAACATAAGACAATTTTGTGATTGACACTGTTAAATTTTTATAACGACCGGTCACTCATTTTGCCGCTCTAAGGGAGTTTTAGAAAGGTGCGGGACACCACCTATCACTTTTTTCGAACATTTCCTTTTTACGCCATCAGCTTACGTACCAAATCTGCTCCGTATACCTCAAATAGTTTACTAGATATAGCCTTTCAAAAGTGTTATTTGTAAGGGCGGCACCATGTCTCTTTGTCCAACCATTATAAAACCATTATAAATGTCTACTCATTATATAGCATGTGATAATTGTGTGCTTGATAGTGACATATTATTGAGTTTTCATGGTTATGGCCACCAAAGCTGAGTTTTAAAAATGGGCCGGGCAATGCAAGAAGACCTAATATAGTCTATGATTCCGACATAAATATACCGTTAAAGTTTCATAACAATCGGTCTGTTGGTTTAGACGCCTATGCGGAACAAATGCACAAATATGGAATGATAGGAACATCAAAATATTCAATTTTATATACAGGGTGGCGCACGAATCGTCCTACAAATACATAACCGGGACCAATGGGGGCCGTTATTTAAACTGCGCCGAAGCAATATGGAACAACTGCACACATAGCCAGATGGCGGAGGCTCCAACGGTAATTCGCTAACAAATTAATATCCTGAAACTCCACTTTTCGCTGGCCACCTGGTCACCTGAACTGACTGCACCAGACTTTTTTATGGGGTTATATCAAACAAGAGGTGTGTACGAGTAAAACGAAACCAAGGCATTTTACTGAATTGAGGCGATCCCGACTTCAACTCTTCATGACGTAATGAATGATTTTCTTTTCAGGCGAGAATGAGCATAGAGCTCATTTACGGTCTACCATCTTCGAAACCAAATGTTTGTATAAAACATAATCGAATTTTCAATAAAAAAAAATAAATTAATGAAATACGTTGATAAAACAAGTTATTTCAATTTCTTTTGGTACCACAACTGTTGCGCCAGTTAACAAGAACAGCCCACAAGAACGCAAGATTTAAATTTGGCGCCATTCGAAGTGTCATTGTTTCACATTTGAACAATTGTTATTGTTCGCTAGTAGAAGGTACGAGGTTAGTAAAAATGGAGAGCTACACTAATAAACAACGCATTCTCATTGTGAAATTGTTTTATCAAAATGGTGAAAGTTTTGCGGGTACTGTTCGCAAATTGCGATCAATTTGGGGTCACAATAATGCTCCAAAAGAGTCAACTGTAAAAAGATTAATGCATAAATTTGCCAAAACTGGGTCTGTTAGTGATGTAAAGACAACAACGCCCCTTCGACCAGGTCGATCGACCGAAAATGTCGCAGCTGTACGTGATGATGTCGCTCAAACTCCATCTACCTCAATTCGACACCGAGCTCAGCCAATTGGTGTCTCCAAATCCACTATGCAGCGAATTTTGACGAAAGATTTGCATCTTCATGCATACAAAGTTCAATTGACTCAGGAACTGAAGCCAGCTGACCATGGACAGCGAAGGGAGTTCGTTAATTGGGTATTGGAAAGACAACATAAAAATGCTGATTTTGCCGATAAAACCATCTTTAATGCCTTCGTCAATAGGCAGAATTGTCGCATTTGGGCTGAGGAAAATCCTGGAGTGATTCGCGAGAAGCAAATGCATCCTCAACGTGTCACTGTGTGGTGTGGATTTTGGGCTGGAGGAATCATTGAACCTTTTTTTTATGAAAATGAGGCATGTCAGCGCAAACAGTCAATGGTGTTCGGTATCGTGAAATGATAACCAGTTTTTTTGTGCCTAGAATTGAAGAAATGAATGTGGAGGGCATGTGGTTTCAACAAGACGGTGCCACATGTCATACAGCCAGGGAAACAATTCAATTGCTGCATCAGTCATTTCCCGGTCGTGTTATTTCGCGTTTTGGAGACCAGAATTGCCCGCCATTAGACTTTTTTCTTTGGGGTTTTTGAAGTTAATGGTTTATGCGAATAAGCCGACAACGACTCAAGTCTTAAAAAAGGAAATTAGACGCTGCATTAATGAAATACCGCAGCATTTATGCAAAACTGTCATTGAAAATTTCATTAAAAGATCGCGTGTGTGCCAGCAAAGCCGGGCGGCCACCTGCTCAATGTGTTGTTCCATGCATAACCTGATTCTGTCTACTTTGAGATATAATAAAGTTTCACAATTTTTTTTTTAATATCTGTGTTATACTTAAAATTTAAATCTTGCGTTCTTGTTGGTACACCCTTTATGACAAACGCAAGTTTTGGTGATGATTGTCATGTTCGATCATCCTTGCCACAGCATATGCATGTTCTAGGTCGTTAAGTGTGTTGGCATATAAGGTAGATCTGATGAATGCATTTGTAATACCGTAGTGATGGCTTCTATTGCTGTTCGTCAGACATTAAGATATTCGACGTTATTAAATTAAGCGCCTGATTTATCCTGTCGTGATATTCAGACAGGGGTAATTTATATCGTTTTATCTTTCTCATTTCTTCCTGGAGTACGTAAAGTGGGCGCATGTCAGCATATGTGTAGTCCAGTCTATTTCAATGGTGTGCTGGTGTGCGAAATTAGTATAAGATGGCAAAGCTGGTTGCCTGGAGCGTTGCAACAGGAATTTCTACTGCCAGGAGTTCAATTGTCGTACCAATTTTTCTGAAAATTTAGTGAATATACAATAATATATTAGATAATATTCTGACTTATCAATAATTTATAACATAATATAGACTAAAGGAACTTTTGTTAGCACTTCCGCATGAGTTTAATAACAAAGTAGCACTTTTGTTTCCGTATATAATTACTTTTTTATATATATGATGTTTTAAATTTAATTTGAATTGACAAAGTAATCGTAATTTATATTGTTTTTCTTGTGAGGCTTTTAAGGATTTTTTTTGTATTCACTTCCATTTAATATTAATAGTAAAAATAGGCGTGAATGTGAAAAATATTTCATTATGAAAAAAAAAAACACCCAGATTACAATATAATAGAAAAATAATTTATAGTATCGATATCATACTGTCATACAATGATATACGCATTTATGAATATCATTATAAATAATTTTTGCAGAATCATTTTTTTCGCATTAATCAAAAAGGAAATGCGGACAATATAAACGACATACAATTTGACAAAAAACATGATTATAAACGTTACATTATAATTATGCAGACGGTCAAGCTGTTAGTAAACCACAGATTGTTTGCAAGTTAAATTTTTCACATAAACAGGTGCAAGTTTAGTGCATTCAGCTGTATTATATTGCATATTTACTCCTTCCAAGGAAGAACTTTTAAACTACTTCCAGAATTACCGTAATGAAGTTCTTGAAAACTCTGATTCAATTCCCATTTATAATTCCTAGCAATTAAAGCAAAGCATCTTATTATAATAGGAAATATTTCCACAATCCATTACTAAGGGCATACAATATGCTCCAAAGACGTAATTTTTGTAGTCGGCTCAAAGTGGCTCCACTCACAGTTTTTGGGGAAAACATTTGTTTACCCTCCCTTATGATGGATTATCGATTTTTCGGTTTCAAAAGTAAAAATAAATAAAACACACACAGAAAAAATACCGCCTCTGAATTGATTGCAGCAGTGGACCTCAAAAAGAGGTTTTCGACCACTTTTTTGCACATTTCGGGTGGTATCTCGGCGATAATTTGACGAATGTTAATTTTCAAATACCCCAACGTTTTGGAATTATCCGCGTAAACACAATCTTTGACGTAGCCTCACAAAGAAAAGTCTAACAGCGTCAAATCGCAAGATATTGGTGGCCAATTGACATCGTCATAACGTGAAATTCAGCTTTATGGAAACTCTTCATGCAATAAAGCCAAAATCAGCGCACCTTTACATTGGTGGCAGCAGTGGATTCTTTTGAGGTAGTTTTCGAAAATATACGGCCCAAAGATACCTCCAGGCCCTAATGCGCACCAAACTCTCAGGGTTTCCGGATGCAATGGCTTATTCTCAATCACTTTTGGGTTCTCCGAGCCCCCTATGCGACAATTTTGCTTATTAATGTAACCACAAAGTGAGAAATGAGCTTCTTCACCGCTGAAGAAAATTTTGTTGCTGTTTGTAAAATCAGCATTGAAAGCCTGCTGTAGCACCCAATCAGTATATCTGCGACGTTGTGAATTGTCAGCCGGCTTTAATTGTTGCGTGAGTTGGCCTCTATACCAGTATGAATGAAGGTGGAAATCCAAATGCAAAATACACCATAATGAGACGTAAGATGGATTATCCGCTACACTTTCACTAACAGAAACGATATTTTCGGCCGTGCGTACATTGCAATGATGCACAGGCCTGGCCACATCTCTAACGTTTCCAGTCTCTGCAAATTTCTTTATAATCTTGTCAATTCCTTGCACAGTAGGTCGATTATGACAACCACAATCACACCGTAGTGCAAGAAAAGTGCCCACTTTTGTTGTAGGTTTTAACTTAAGGGTGTCCGAACAAGAACGCAAGATTTAAATGACTGATGCAGCAATTGAATTGTTTCTCTGGCTGTATGACATGTGGCGCCTTCTTGTTGAAACCACATGCCCTCCACATTAATTTCTTCAATTCTAGGCACGAAAAAACTGGTTATCATTTCACGATACCGAACACCATTGACTGTTTGGGCTTGACATGCCTCATTTTCATAAAAAAGGTCCAATGATTCTTCCAGCCCAAAATCCACACCACACAGTGACACGTTGAGGATGCATTTGCTTCTCGTAAATAACTCGAGGATTTTCCTCACCCCAAAAATGCAAGATGGAAATGGGCCTCGTCACTGAAGATGATTTTATCGGCAAAATCAGCATTTTCATGTTGTTTCTCCAATACCCAATTAACGAACTCCCTTCGCTATCCATGGTCAGCTGGCTTCAGTTCCTGAGTTAGTTGAACTTTGTATGCATGAAGAAGCAAATCTTTCGTCAAAATTCGCTGCATAGTGGATTTGGTGACACCAATTTGCTGAGTTTGGTGTCGAATTGAGGTGGATGGAGTTTGAGCGACATCATCACGTACAGCTGCGACATTTTCGGTCAATCGACCTGGTCGAAGGCGCGTTGTTGTCTTTACATCACTAGCAGACCCAGTTTTGGCAAATCTATCCATTAATCTCTTTACAGTTGACTCTTTTGGAGCATTATCGTGACCCCAAATTGATCGCAATTTGCAAACTGTAGCCGCAAAACTTTCACCATTTTGGTAAAACAATTTCACAATGAGAATGTGTTGTTCATTCGTGTAGCGCTCCATTTTTACTAACCTCGTACCTTCTACTAGCAAACAATAACAATTGTTCAAAGGTCAAACAATGACACTTCGGATGGCGCCAAATTTAAATTTTGCGTTCTTGTTGGGACACCCTTTATTTTTACATGTTCTTCGGTTGTTAAACGATCCATATTCGTAAATGGCAAACTTTTCACTAAATGAATAACACTTCAGGCGACAGCTTTTTAACAGCTTATAGCTTTATCAGATCGGATCGGATTTAATTTGTTTGAATCAACTAAATGAATGATCTTGTTTATAACTTTTAATTAATGATAAATGATACATTTGTTAAAAAATTATTAAGTTATTCCCAAGCAGAATCTAGTCCTCTTTCCTTTCTGACAAGTGCAAGTGTACAAGTGCTACGCATGATCGACAGTAGGGAGGACATTTTATCTAACTATGGTAAAATGAATGGACGTGTCGGAAATATCCTCTTGTCATACGTTATACTTCGACTTAGTCCATTTTTTTCAAATGCAAATCGCTATTTATACCTTCACCCGAAGAAATGAGGGTAAACATCGTTTGATATGGCATAAATGTAACATCCAGAAGGGGCTTTTGATCAAATGTGTTTCGTGAGTTTTTAAGTTGATACAATATTTAGTCAAATCGTGGCCGGGTATTGTAAATAGGCGATATCGGTACACCCTCACTGATTCCTCCCATACAAATTCACCGATTTTTCGAAATTGTTATTTTTTCCCCACTGTAACCTTATAAAAGATTATTTATGTAATCGGAAACAGTATGTATAGCACTTTTTGAAATGTGTATCATTTCAGCTAGCTCTTGCATAATCAGCTGACAATCATCCAATACAATTTTGTGGATTTTCTTAACCGCGTCTGGCGTGGACTCCTCAATTATGGTGTCCGTCTTGGCAAATCGTCCGGTCTAGTTTAAACTCTGATATCCCATATTCTACAGTCGCTATCGAAGGAGCAGACTCCTCAAGAGTAGAATCTTTCTTTAATATTGGTTGAACTGAGACCGTTCAAATGGCAATATTGAATTAAATAACCGTGACCAATTTTTTCTATGTTTGCAAATTCACTGAGATCGTTTACTTTTGATGGCTCAAACAACGTGACGCCTTGAAACTTAAAACATATGTTTTATAAGGTTGTCACTTTTCACCAAAATAATTTTTTTCAAACTACTGGCATCAGTTCGGCTAGTTTTGGGACCGCTCTCGTATTTTGGATGTTTAAAGAAAAAAATGAACAAAAAAAAAACTGGAATTTTCGTTTTTTCTCAAATTTCAGTTTTATTATGCCCAAATTTTGTGGCCTTACAGCTACTAGATTTCTCCTAAACTTTACATTAAAAATTTCGGCCAATTTCTCACAAATATACTGCAGAACGTGAATGTTGTAGATATATATAAAAAGTCCCTGTGATAACAAAAACTTAGAACATTGATCTATTTGAAGCAGATCTAAGAGTCTTTAAATTGTCATGATAGTTCGAGATTAAATAGCAATAAAAAGTTACAACATGCAAATTTCAACAATTTCTTTTCCTTACATTTAACTGCCTTCATATTGCGCTCCTACTTATGTGCACAGCTATCTTTATATAACATTCTATTTGCCACGTAGCCGCTTGTGGGCATTTGTTCACAATTAGAAATGTCCCAATCTTGTGTTTCAACAAAGACCTTTGACTCTACCAGTGATATTAACTAAAATCCAGTACATGACACCTAACAAAGTATAACTTAAGACATTCTTGAAAAGTGTAATTCTTCGATGTTGAACAAGTTCGCACACAAAACTTACAAAGTTCAGTTAAATGTCGTATTTTGTAAAACGATAAATATCTGCATCGACTTAAGCACACAGTGAAGTGTAGTTATTTTAAGCCAACCAAACTAGCAAACTCAAAGACACCATCCATATGATGTAGTCTTACTACATCTTCAATATGCTAAAATCCTCTAAGGATGAACATTGTAGTGCATACGAGCTGATAGCATACGAGTACAATTGTAAACTAATAAAATGAGTTCATATTATGTTATAGTAATTATAATTAACAAACATGATATTTTAGTCTATTGCAGCAATTGTAAAAGCGGTATCCATATTATATTCAAGCACTTAGCATAGTAAATGAGTACGAGGGTTTTATAATAACTACATAGCTTCTCGCATTTATTCTGTTATGATGACTGATGATGACTGTTATTAAACAATGATATTTACGAGTATTCAAACAATAAGGTGAATTTTTCAAATTTCGCGGGCTACATACATTCGACTTTCGATTATTATTATTTTTTATGTTGGTACACACGTTTTGAAGATATGTTGATGATTTTATCCATATAGCATGTTTAGTTTGTTTGTCAGAGGCATAAATAAGACAAGTGTTTTGCGTGTTTGGCGATTTTATGCTATCGGAAAAAATGGATCAAAGAAGTTACATCAAATTTTGTGCAAAAAAAATGGAATTAAGTGCTCAAAAACACTTGAAATCTTGACAAGTTTACAAGTGGTACAAGCTTTTCACAGAATGTCGAGAAGATGTGAATGACGACGCTGGCTCTGGACGGCCCAGCACATCAGCAACCGATGAAAATGTTAAGAAAGTGATGAAAATTGTTATGGAGAATTGTCGAATCACAATTAGAGAAGTCGCTGAGGATGTCGGCATATCGGTTGTCTCATGCTATGCAATCTTTTTGAAAATTTTGGGTATGAAACGTGTAGCAGCGAAATTCGTTCCAAAATAGCTGAATTTGGACCAAAAACAACGTCGCATGAGCATCGCTCAGGAATTGTTGAATGACGTCGTCATGATGATCCAGATTTACTTAAAAGGGTCATAACTGGTGACGAATCATGGGTATATGGTTATAACATCGAAACCAAAGCCCAATCGTCCCAATGGAAGAGTCCAGGAGAGCCAAGACCAAAAAAAAAACACACCAAGTTCGATCAAATGTCAAGGTTTTGCTCACTGTTTTCTGCGATTACCATGGCGTAGTGCATCAGGAATTCTTACTACGAGGTCGTATTACCTTGAAGTTATGCGCCGTTTGCATGAAGCAATACGAAAACAACGCCCGGAATTGTGGAAAAAAACTTATCTTTGCTAAAAACAACAAAACAAAACAAAACAACTCACCAGATTTGGACCCCTACGATGTTTTCCTGTACCCAAGATTGAAGAGACCCATGAAAGGACGGCGTTTTGCGTCGATTGAGGAGATAAAAACCGAATCGCCAAGCACGCAAAAAACTTGTCTTATTTATGCCTCTCACAAACAAACTAAACATGCTATATGGATAAAACCGTCAAGAGATAAAACCGAGACGAGTGTACCAACATAAAAGAAAAAAAAAATAATAATCGAAAGTCGAATGTACGTAGCCCGCGAAATTGGAAAATTCGCCTTATTTACACCTCGTATACGGGGTACGCAGGATCAAAAACTACCTGCAGTACAACAAACCGATACAGAAATTTCTATCAGGCACTGATTTATATAGGTTAAAATTTGTGATTTAAAAAAAAAAATCATACATTTTACACGTTTTCGTTGAGGACATTTAGAAAAAAATGCAATTTGTGTAGTTCTGCAAAATTTCTTTTTTTTTATATATATATGGCTAAGTCGATTTATATGGTCTGTCAATCAGCAAAATATGACTAAGTGCATTTTTTTTCGAAGAATTCCATTTCTATTGATTTTCTGCTCTCTGCATAGATCAGTCGATGATGATGCTGATTTTTCATTTGCGAATATGAATATGGATGGATGATGTTCGAACGTGGGCACATTTCGTGCATTATGGGCTGATTATGGTCATCATAATCGACTATATTGTGCAAGGAATTGGAAAGATTGTAAAAACATTTGAAGAGACTGGAAGCGCTACAGATGTGGTCAGGCCTGTGCATCATCTCAATGTACGCACTGGCCGAAAATATCGCTTCTGTTAATGAAAATGTGGCGTATAATCCGAATTTCTCGATTCCACGGCGTTCTCAGCAATTGGGCCTATTTTGAGGCTCATTATGGAGTATTTTGCGTTTGGAGTATTTTCACGCAATAATTAAAGCCGGCTGATCATTCACAAAGATGTAGATATGCTGATTGGGTGCTACAGCACCAGGCTTTTAATGCTGATTTTTTGAACAAAATTTTCTTCAGGAATGAAACTCATTTCTTACCCCGTAGTTACGTCAACAAGCAAAATTGTCGCATATTGGGCTCGAAGAACCCAGAAATGAGTGTGGAAAAGCCAATGCTTTCAGAAAACGTGACTGTTTGGTGCGTATTGCGTATTATGGTATTCGTCTGAAGGTACTTTTGGGGCGTATTTTTTCGAAGATGATGCTAGGGAAACCATTACCATCAATTCAAAGCGCTTTGGCCGTAGGATAACCAACTTTTTTGGCCAACAATTGAAGATTATGAACTGAACGATGTGTGGTTTCAACAAGACAGTGACACGAGCCACACAACACGATCGGTTTTGGCTTTATTGCATGAGAAATTTCCAGAAACCGAAATTGCACATTTTGGCGACACCAATTTTCACCATCATGCGATTTGACGCCGTTAGACTTTTTTTCTGTGGGGCCACGTCAAAGACCGTGTTTACACGGATAATTCCCAAACGTTGCAGCATCGGAGGAGCAACATTCGTCTAAGTATCGTCGAGATACTGCCCGAAATGTGCGAAAAAGTGGTCGAAAACTACCTTAAAAGGATCCAATCCAGAGTCGGTCATTTAAATGACATTGTATTTCGTACATAGTGGCAAAGTTCAATCATTATAATGAATTAAAAGTTTCATCGAAATCATAGCTTTAAGTGTGTTTTATTTAAGCTTACTTTTGAAACTGAAAAATGGATAACCCGGTACAATGGATTTCTTGTTAGAAAATCTTATACTTTATAGGAACTCCTATGAGCATTTTTAGTTACTATAGACGGGATGACAGGATATGAAATTAGAAAATTTATTTATGTTTTGAAATGTAAATGTAATTAGACCAGGAAATGAAAAATAGAGTATGCAAATTTACTATAATATAAATTACTAATAGCTTATTTAATATTTATTTATCTCTTAGTAATAACATCTACAATTCTTTATTTCATTTCAGATTATGCCTGAGAATGGTGTCGAAACGTGAAAGACAACTTTATATTACTCTTGCAAATGCTGTTGCCAATTGGATTATTTTGCCTCTAAGATGTCTCCTGCTTTCAGATTGCATAAATGCACTTCTTTGTAAATAAATTGGAGTTCCTACGTTTGGCAGATTTTTTTCATTTATGGTAGCAGAATGATTTTCATAAAATTTTCGCTTGAATTAAAGGCTATAACAATTCAATTTGAAGATCGCAGTATTCGATGGCGTAACCACAAAGATAGATGTATTTTCTGCTTTTGAAATTTCTGGCAAATTGGCAACATAACAGACACTCCATTTGTGGTCAGCTTATTGCTGATTTACTGCACGTGACCAAAAGTGTGTTTGGAGAAAAACAACTAAAGATGACAAGATGACGAATTATGACATGTAATTTGAGCAAATACAGAGTGGCTGATGAATGTTGCTACCAATGTGTTACTTAAAGGAAAAAAGGAAGATTTACCCCTTTTTAGAAATATGGCGAAACTAAATCCCTTTCATCTCTATGCGGTTCCAAACAGATGGTGCATCTTATAGCATTGCCAGAAATGCAATTAAAATTTTCCAATGGGGTGAATTCTATTAACTCTACATTCGGTTAACCGCCAAAGTCTTCTGATCCAATCTTTTCTTAGCGGAGTTATTGTAAAGACGAATCAATAATGTTGGATGATCTAAAACGAATAATTGAGACAATTCTCGCTGGACCCCTAAAGTCTTCTGATTCAATATTTTCTTGACGGAGTTATTGTAAAAACGAATCAATAATGTTGGATGAATTAAAGCGAATAATTGAGACAATTCTCGCTGGACCCCTAAAGTCTTCTGATCTTATATTTTCTTGAGGAAATATTGCAAAGATGAATCAACAATGTTGGATGATCTAAAACGAACAATAGAGGCAATTCTCACTGCCGTGGTAATAAATGAAGACGTCACAAATGCGTCAGCGGTCGTGGAGGTCACAAAAATTCGATTATTTGAAAAAACCATGAAAGGAACATCATAAAGCAGTATTATTTTTCTTAGAAATAAAGGAAAGATAATTTATACAAATTAAAAAAAAAATAAAAATATTTATTAAGCACACATATTGGTTAGTTTATCATCTTTAAGTACAAGCAAAATTTTGGAAATACTTATTTATTGTATATTTTCACATTTTAAATGGTTTTGTATCAAATCGCAAATTGTTGTCATTTAACTCGAGTTCTGAAAATTGTTATTTCGCAAGAAAATATATATATATATATATATATATATATATATATATATATATATATATATATATATATATATATATAAATGTATATATAGATAGAAAATAGAAAATTTATTGTTTTGTTTTTATACTAACATATCATGTTTTTATTAAAAGCCAAATTTTTCAAAATATAAAGTTGGAGAATTTTTTTTACACACACTCACAACTGAGTGACTTAAGATTATTCATACAAAATTTCATTATAATACTTTAACCGGTTTAGGAGTTATATCGTTTTGTGTGCATCGACTCGGGACTGAAAATGATTCTCTCCCATAAAATCGATATATTGTATTTTATACAAGCTATTGTCACAATAACAACAAATTAATATTTCGTTGTAATAATAATAATAATCATAATAATAATAATAATTTAACTCTAATGCATTGACAGGCGCATGGACGCAAAATTAAATTTCTTCAAGTCATGATTGTAGTCTTAAATGTTATTGGTGAATGCTGAATGCAGATTTAACTTAGGGTAACATGTAACAAAATTAGCCTATTAGTGTTTTAATTTATCTATTTTTAAATAATTCATTTAGCTAACAGAGTGTGTGGATGTTAAATGTTTCTAAATTTGTCTTTTATAAATTTTTTTTCTTCATGGCAGCGCCACCATTAAAATGTTCCAAGTTAAGATATACATTCGACCAACTTTTTTTGCATATAGGCGACAGATTTTCCAGTGTGTTTGCCCCACAGTGTATTTCTTTAAGACAAATAACACCTTTTTTATCACAAATAAAAAGGTAACCATCGTCTAACACTCAGGTTTTTATACAAAGTTTTGTATTCACCACCATAGAATGGGATGTCATTTTGTCATTCAGTCTGTACAGTTAGAAAGACTTATGTGAAATCCCAAAAAATATATTGTCCCTCCGTTCACGTATTTCTTGAACCCATGACAAACGTTTTTTGAGCTAGAAATTTGGCCTAAAAGTGTCACAAATTAAGTTCGAAGTTGAGCAAAATCCGCTCTTTATGGCAAAAAACTTGGTCATTCAAGAACTAAACCTACTTTTAGATTTAATTAACAATTAGCACACTTTTAACATACACAGTTTTCTATAAAATCTGTGTATTTTACACACTCTACTGTCCAGATAATAACAAAAATCATTTATAAATATTTTGATTTTGTCATTTTGTCTCATTTAACACTAACCCTTCTTTTGCTCACTCCTTTCCAAAATTTAAGAAGACGGCAGTAGCATCTCACAATTTTCTGCCAAACTAAAAATAATTGTCTAAAAATAATAACAAAAACAATTTAAAAATATTTTGATTTTGTAATTTTGTCTCTTCTTCTAATTTTGTCACTTCTTCCCAAAATTTAAGAAGATGACAGTAACATCTTAAAGTTTTGGGCTAAACTGAAAATAATTTTCTGCAAATAATAACAAAAATAATTTATAAATATTTCGATTTTGTCAATTTGTCTCATTTAGCACCAATCCTTCTTTTGCTTACTCCTTTCCAAAATTTAAGAAGACGGCAGTAACATCTCACAATTTTCGGCCAAACTGATAATAATTTTTTAAAAATATTACCAAAAATAATTTATAAATATTTTGATTTTGTCATCTTTTTCTCATTTAGCATCAATTCTTCATTTGCTCATTCCTTTCCAATATTTAAGAAGGCGGCAGTAACATCTTACAGTTTTCAGCCAAACTGACAATAATTTTTTTACAAATAATAACAAAAAGAATTTATAAATATTTTGATTTTGTCATTTTGTCTCACTTAGCACCAATTCTTCCTTTGCTCACTCCTTTTCAACATTTAAGAAGGTGGCAGTAGCATCTTACAGTTTTCGGCTAAACTGAAAATACATTTCTATAAAACCTATATGTTTTATACACTCTACTGTCACAATAATAACACAAATAATTTATAAATATTTTGATTTTGTTCTCGTTTAACACCAGTCCTACATTTGTTGGGTCATGTCAATGCTTTTTCAGTAACATTTTCCAGTCATCATTTCCCAGCCATCAATGTACTCAAGTAACGGCTGGCATTAATTGAAGAACGCATATTTTGCATTTTTTTATATATATGCGTAAAATACCTTATTGCAAAATATGATAAATTCCAAGGATGTCCAGAGGATTTTGTGATCATTAATTCTAACATGTCACCAGCAAGTCATTGAAGCGCTTACTGGTGATATGTTTGAATTAATATTCACAAAATCCTCCTCTCGAATTTATCACATATATTTACAATTAAGTCTTTTATATATATAAAAAAATGCAAAATGTGTATTCTTCAATAACCACCCACCCGTAATGTCTTCCCGACATAACCAACACTGAAATTGTTTGCTTCCTTGTAATGGTTGAAATCTAAGTGAGTTTTGTCCTATACTGAAAAAATGCGATTCACGCGAATATATCATCGCTGTATCATTTTTTTTATCCTTAACTTATAAAGCTCTTTTGTATGTGTGATATGTGAAAGACTAAAGTTAATCCCATCTGATGTAGCTGAAGCTTATCAGAGCTTCATTAAATCTAATAACACTACTACTGGTCTACTATTAATACTATAGAATATCTTGGAGAAGATCTACAAAAAACGACATTATTGATAATAAAGTTGTCTTCCAGTATTCTATTTGTATGAAATCATGGTCTAATTTGGGATTATATATATATTATATTGCATTATATATTATATATCATTACATATTTTATATCATTATATATTATTTATGATTATAGTTCATTGTTGGGTAATGATGACTGATACAAAGTCATTACTAAAGATAGGTAAAAACCTTAGTAAGCCTTTTTACTCTAAACCAGGGTGATAGGTTATTGTGCGACTTCTTCGACATATTTTTGAATATGATTATGAAGAAAACTGTAGTCACTGTGAAAGGATCAGAGATAAAGATTGGCCTGATGAAATCAAACTATACTTAAAATATATATAGTTAAGCTGTAGTTAAATTATAGTTTGATTTCATCAGGCCAATCTTTATCTCTGATCCTTTCACAGTGACTACAGCTTTCTTCATAATCATATTCAAAAATATGTCGTAGAAGTCGCACAATAACCTGCTATCCTGGTTTAGAGTAAAAAAGCTTAGTAAGCCTTTTTAGGCTTACTAAGCTTTTTGCCTATCTTTAGTAATGACTTTATATCAGTCATCATTACCCAATAATGATATATAATATATAATGCAATATAATATATATAATCCCAAATTAGACCATGATTTCATGCGCATAGGATACTGCAAGACAACTTTATTATCAATAATATCGTTTTTTTAGATCTTCTCCAAGATGTTCCATGGTACTAATAGTAGACCAGTAGTAGTGTTATTAGATTTAAAGAAGCTCTGATAAGCTTCAGCTACATCAGATGGGATTAACTCTAGTCTTTCACATATCATACATACGAAAGAGCATTATAAGTTAAGGATAAAAAAATGATACAGCGATGATATATTCCCCTGAATCGCCTTTTTCCAGTATAGGACAAAACTCACTTAGATTTCAACCATTAAATCATTAAATTCTTGAAGCCGAAACATGTTTTAGATCTGATATACGAGTATGTGTCCCCTTAAACCTATCAAAGGTCGAAAAATAAAAGGAAAACTGTGTCATCGATTTATTGACATCCAGTGATCGTCGTTTTTTTCTTTTTATTTTTTTTTTTGGAAAATTTCTTTTGCGAAAAACCGATGAAGAAAAATGCTGCTGATGGCATTAGCCTTCGAAGGAGTTAAACAATTGTTCTTGTTTTTATTATTACTGTAACATTACTTTTAAAAGCTGTCCTCTTACTAACATAACTACTCCTTCATTGGTGCCTTTCAATACAAAGAAACAACCTAAATTTAAAATGAATTTATTTTAATAGTTAACTGCCGAGTCGAAAATTTTAATATCAAATAATTGGCAAGAGAACATTCGAATTCTTTTTAGAAGGTTAGTTTGCTCATATTTGGTTTGATAAATTTTAACATTTTTTAGTTTTATTCTCCTTTTGAACTCAGATATTGAGACGTCAGAGTTCTCCGAAAATGCTTGTATAAAAGAGTCATGCACAGTCCTCT
>JAHXMU010000083.1:0-11038 GCA_019455685.1 Philornis downsi
AAAAAAAAATGTTTTAACAAAATAAGTCGAAATTGAAATGTTCAAAACATTTGCAACTTGTAAAAAAACGTAAAAAAAACAACATTAAGTGTTCAATATTTTGTGGCATAGGCGTTGTTTTTCATTACTTCCGAGCATCTTTAAGGCATTGAAGAAATAAGCTTTTCAATGTAATCGCTTGAAATGGCAGTCAACTTCTTTTCCAATTCGACTCATCAGACCATAACACATTTTTCAATTGCTGTTGAGTCCAGTTAAAATGTGTTTGAGCAAAGTTGAGGTGAACTCAACGATTTTCTTCTGACACAAACGGTTTTTTTGCTGCACCTGTAGCTTCTCGAGCTTTTCTTTTTATAGTGGAAAGACTCGCATCTACGGGAATTTCTGTTTTAGCTTCTCTAGGAACAGCTTTTGGAAATTTCGTAAAAAAAAATTTGATTTTCCGTGAATATCAATATGGAACGGATAGTAATAACGCAATAAGCGTGGAGGAACATTAAATGGAATTAAAGATAATAAATCCGGACAATCAACAAATTCAGAAATTATGCCATGAAGAAACATTATTGAACAAATATCTCTTCTTGAGCTTAATAATTTTAAAGATAAAAGAAGACATCTGCTGGAATAAGAAGGGATTCGAGGTGAGAACCGAAAACAATTTAAAGCAAACTTCATAAATATTTTTTGAATTCTTTCAATGCGATTAATATAAATTGTAGTTGTTGGACTCCAAATTAATGAAGCATATTCTAATTTTGATCGTACAAACGACGTATATAAAATCTTTTTAATGTACGGATCAGTAGATTGTGTAGAATTCCTACGAATGAAATACAATGAAGAATATGCTTTGGGAACAATGTAATTCACATGAGGTACGAATGTTAATTTTGAATCAAATACAATACCTAAATCTTTAATTTCATATATATTTTCTAACTCATGATTCAGCATGTGATAAGTCGACATAAGAATATTTCGGCATCTGTGAAAAGTCATTTGCTTACACTTAGAAAAATTAAGAGGTAAACTATTAATTATTGATCAAATCACAAGTCTGTCTACATCTTCCTGCAACAGATTAATATCATAAATTGATGCAATAGCTCTAAATATCTTAAGATCATCCGCATATAAAAGATATGTACTATGAAGGAAACAGAACGAAATGTCATTAACGAAAATATTAAAAAGTAGTGGACCCAAAATACTTCCTTGAGGGACACCAGAAGTTGGAACATAAGAGGCTGAGTAAATCCCATCTATACATACTGAACATTGTCTATCCATTAAATAAGAACGAAACCAATTAAGAATCACTCAAAACGCTTATTTCTAATCCCGAACAGTATTAGTTTCCAGCCATTTTCCTCAAAAATTTGGAAAGCGAAGTAAACCTTTTCAACTCCAAACAAAAACTGCTTTAACGTCACAAAAAAACGTGAATTTTTTGATAAAATGTCAATACGTAAATCATAAATATTTAAAAGGAATGTGATTACCGTTATGTTTTAGCATTATTATATTATTAGTGTTAATTACATAGTCAAAAATAAGAGAAAATAGAGTTGCAAATGTTTTGTGAACACTTGAATCTCGACTTATTTTGTTAAAACTATTTTTGTTTTTTATTTTAAGGTAATGAAGATATTCGATTTTGCAATATATTAAAAAATAGCTCAATTTAATAAAAAAAACATAAATTAAGAAAATTCTTAAGGTGTTTTGATTAAAAAAAAATTACTTTTAGTTAAAATTTCATTTAAGTTGCATATATTTTGACCACCACTGTATATTCAGGCGGTTGTTTAACAAATTACATAAGTTGGGATGGTTCTTTTCTGTATCTATTGAATAGCATTGCAGTGAATGATTGGACAAAATTGTTCGAAAAAATTCTGGAAACTCCCATTCTTTTAAAGGTGGAATTTAAGCTTCTGAGCTTAAACGCTGCAACCAGTGTTGTACTAATGGCAGGCAATCGGAAGGACGGATGGGCATATTTACGATGATCGGGAATGTTTCATATATTTTATAGGTCCTTAGAAATGTATTTTCGCATATCACAATTGGAATAATATTAGATAACGTCTCAATGTGTCTTAAACATTGCTTACAAATTATTAAATGTGATCGGCCGTGGCCGACATTGTCTGGAACACGCGATATGCATATGATCGTGGATTCAAGCCCCGATATAACAATTTACCATTCTTTGAGTAGTCGTTATCCCAAAGCGTCTGACGAAAACGTCGATTAGTCAAATAATTGAGATTGGTGTTGGTGTTGTTGTTAAACTAAATGTCCCATTACGGAAATCTAAAAATAGAAAGTTTATAAGTGAGCTAAATGTGAGAATCTTTACCATATCCCAATTACGGGACGCAAAGGATTTTTTTTTCCTGTTTTTGTTATTAACAACAAACAGCAACCATACGAACCAATGATTTGTTAAGTTTTGATTTAATTAAATATAAGAAATTGAAAATTAACACATGAAATTTTATTGTGATAACAGTATTTTTGCAGTATTCCTTTAGAAACCGCTTTCAGAAATTTGTGCACGTTATTCAAAGCTATTTATAAACTTTTAGCTGTTTATTAACCCTTAGTATCCTAAAAGGAATAAAATGTACTCTTTTTGAAATGTAGGTATACCTTTAAAGAATACCTATATATCCTGAATATACCATTAAATTGCCTAATATATTGTAGGAATTTATAACGATAAGGGGATGAATTTTCGAACGATACCAATCCTTTGAGATGTGATATCTTAAGTAGGACATAAGAGGGCGATTCCAAAACTAGCCGACCTAACAAAGAAGACGAAAAAAGATTGGGAAAACTCTTCTTTATTTTTCAACATTATCTCCTGTTAGCTCAATACACTTTTTCCAGCGTTATTCAATAGCTTCTACATCTTATTTATAGTAAGAATTGTTAAACTTCTTAAAATAGCCATTAGTCTGCGGTCTCCACTATTTAATTTTTTGTAAATGTTTTACCACCGAACCATTTTTCCCCAGTTTGAAAATATGAAATAATCCATGGGAGCTAAATCTGGCGGATACGGTGCGTGATGAACTTTAATTTATTAATTTTGGCCATCGTAATAGCGGATGTGTGAACTGGAACATGGTCTTGATGATACAACACTTTCTTTAACGCCAAATGCTGCCTTTTTTCATAATTTCATCACCTAAACGCTGCATAATATTCGCCATTGATGATTTTTCCTTTCTGAAGTTAATCAACAAGAATAATCCTATGCTCATCCCAAAAAAAAACAGACGCCATGACCTTACCTGAAGATGGAATCGTCTACGCCTTCTTTGGACACGATTCTCCCATTCCAGTCCACTGTATTGACTGTTCAATGCGCTCAGGTGTAAAGTAATGAACCCATGGTTATAAATCGACGCAAAAATTTGGCTTTATTGCGGTGAAACGTCGCCAAACACTCTACTGAAACATCTTCACGACGCTGGTTTTGCTCTATTTAAATCAAGCGCGGCACCCGTCTTGCCCACAGCTCTCTCATTTTGACATTTTCGGTCAATATACGATGTACAGAACTTTTTGAAATGCCTATCATTTCAGCTAGCTCACTCATTGTCAGCCGATACCATTTTGTGGATTTTCTTCATCACACCTCAATTGATCGATCACTACGGTGTCGTCTTGGCACCTCGTACGGCCTCGTTTAAACTCTGCGGCCTAATATTTTACAGTCGTAAACGAAGGAACAGATTCCCCCAGAGTAGAATCTAGCTTTACTACTGTAATATTGGTTAGACTTTCAGATGGAAACATTGAATTATGTAACGGTAACCAATTTTTCCCAAGTTTACAAATCCACTAAAATCGTTTACTTTTGATGGTTCAAGTAAAAATTCTAAACAACGTGGCGCCTTGAAACTTAAAACATATGTTTTATGATATTGCTACTTTTCACCCAAATGCATTTTTTCAAACTGCTGGCACCATCTACACGTCAGGTCGGTTAGTTGGTCGGTTAAGAAAATACAACACTTTCACCGCTTCGAGATTATATCACATTACCACACGGTCTAATAGGTTACACAAACCTAAAATCATAACAGCTGGAGAGACGGGCTGAATATACATATTTTTATGTCGACATTTTTTTGCTTCGTATTCGCTCTGATCGCGGTAATTAAAAAAAAAAAACAACAAAAACAAACAACCCGCACTATGGATGCCGATTTTACTGCTCCGATGTTAGCATTATTTCTCGTTCACATGAACAAACATTGATCTACGCTAATCAAAAAAAGAAAGTTCTTAAGCATTCAATTAGTCATTCGTATAGCATCTGAAATATTTGCAACCATTTCGGTTAGCTTGCCATTCATTGCCTAGTGCCTCAACTTAAGCCTCGGCTGTTTAATGCACGTTTCTCTTCTTTGGTTCCATTTAAACCTACTGCTATTTTTGCGATCATAGGTGTATGATTGATTCGAAGCATTCGTGTCCATTTCCAAGTTCTTCCTTCTTGTTCGATGGCCCAACGAAACCAACAATTTGAAATATTCAAATGGAAATAATAAAAGCCCCAGTGCTTCCATCTAGTACGTACGTATTATAGTAATAGTTGCATTTCATGTTGTGATACCTCATGCATACAAACATACATTCGTGTGTACACACATTTGTACATACACATGTAAATATGTAAGATTGCATGGACGAGTATTTTGTAAAATGTAACGCGTTGTGGTTTTTTGTTGTTTTGCTCTAGATAACGCCCTTGCAGTCAGAGTGATTGGTTGGTTACTACCGACACCGGCGTCGATGGCAATGCCGATGACGATCGCGACCACCGACTACCGATGGTGGTAGCGGCAATGAAGAAGGCGATTGCCACTGAAGTGGGGAAGGTGGTGAATGGTTAAAAGCTAAACTTAAAAATGTTTTACGTAATATGACTTTAGGTTGCCTTTGATTTCGGAATCCGTTTCTTTTTCAACACCTTTCAATTACAGTTGCAGCAACAGTGGCAGCGACAAAAGAATAAAACTTATTTGAATTTTTGCAGGCCTTTGTAAAAGCCGTTACGAGTGGTGCGGAGAACGTGGAGGAGGTATTACTGTCTGCCGAATACCAGAAGCAATTAGTGCCAGCGGGACCTCGACTTGTCGCAAATAAAACGAAATCATTCAAAACCATCGACTCAGAGGATGTACAAAAGCGCTCCCTGGCCCAAGAAGACGGCAAAATTATAACGGAACAAAAGAAGACGACAGAGCATGAGGTAATCGTGGACGACGAGCTGCCTGATGACGCAAAATCCATTGGTAGCCAAGAAAGGATACAGACAATTGTGAGTTAATGCAAGTCCAAGTTTTCGAAACAGAATCGTCACGTGTCCGCATTTCGTAGGAAGCAAATCAGAGATTTTTTAAGCAACGAGATGAACAACATGTGGATCTGGTCAAAGATGGCAAAGTGGTAGGCACAGAAATGAAATACGCTGCCGAAACAATGCAAATGGAAAACGATGATATCTTGGAACGTCCTGACGATTGGGATAGTTTATCAGATCGTATACGAAAAATGCGCAAGCCATATAACAAATCCTTAGTCCAACACCCCAAAGGTAAGCACACTATGCTATAAATTACACTTTGTTAACCCTCATGTGCGTGCCTTTGCATAATTTCCCCACAGGTGGCATTCTGATGGATCGCAAGGATGCCCTTACCAAAAGACCATTGGACTTCGACCGAGAGGAGGAGACACGTAAAGGCGAGACGATTAAATGGTTGGAATCCCACTTTGGCAGCGAATCGACGGCATCCAATGATTCGCGAGAGGAAGATGGGGATGTCATTGAGCCTACCAAGAAGACCTACTTCAATGTGACTATCAAATCAAATCAAAATCACGCCACAACAGGCAATGTACCATATGAACCACCACCGAGTGATAAAAAGATGTACGTCAAACGTGGAGCGGAGTTGAATGGAGGCGGAGCCATCTCCACAAACAACGGCGCCAAATACTATCAGGGTATTTCGAATTGGAGCAATCGCAAGGACGCTCCCGCCACAACACCAGCAAATCATTTCGCCTCTAAAGCATTCCGTGACGATCTCCATGCCTCTATAGAACGGAACCAACTTAGGAAGAACAGTGGCGTGTACGCCTCTAAGGACAGCTTGAATGTCAATAAACCTCCCTCCTATGTCAAGAACAATCCAAGCGATAGCTACGTCAGTCGAGAAGATATTCTACAACAAAAACGACAAAGTTTGTCTTCGCAGTTTCTTGCTCGATCCAGGCAAAATTCGCGAGACCACCTGGATGACCTAGAAAAGGTAACTCCGGCATCCTTTGAAGAGGATCGCTATATAAGTGGCTCGCGGACAGATCTGCATTATGGCCTTAATCTGAAGGAAAAAGAGAAGCGAAGTTATACTCGGGCCGAGATTATCGATGAACCCGAGTCCCCAGTGCCACCACGAAAAAACTCCTACGTAGAGGAGCGAGCTAAAAGCTATGAACGCAGCTTTTCCGAAAACAATCGATACAACTCCCTTAGATGTGATGACACACCGTCGCCGCAGCAACGTGAAGTCAACACCCTCGAGCGACCAACAGTGCCGATGCGAAAAAGGAATGGCGAAAAGAAGTTACGACAGCAGCAGGATGTTACTGCGGACCTAAAGTCACCCATTGAAATCGCTGAACCGCCGCCAGATTACTCGCCCCCACCGCGAAGTCGATCGTCGTCACCACGGGAAGAATACATACAGAGCAAATCCTATCCACATGTACATTCACACCAAATGTACCCCGCTTCATCTCTGTTAGATCAGCAGCCGGCCCGCGATCTCAATACTTTGACCAGGAAACAAAACCAACGAACTCGCTTCGCACGCAACACACCTTCACCGCCCATGACTGCGCCCAAACATCAGCACCCACAACACAATCCCGTGTTAAGGCCCAGTACGTTGACCCAGACTACACAAACAACCCCGTCAACCATATCGACTTCTACCGTGGCCTCGCATCGATCGAGCAAAGTTGGCCAAGTGATTGGCAATTCTTTGCGTAAACTCGTAGGAAAACTTAGATCCGCCAGTGTCGAACGAAAGTTGAGAATGAAATCCAAATCAAAATCGAGAGAACACTCTCCCGCTCCGCCCGCACATCATCACCATCACGAATCACAGCACCAACGCAACATAACGACATATCAGCAATACAATGTCATCGACGGCCATATAGGCGGTAACCACCAAAACACAACATCACATGAGGACTCCGAAGAGGAATTTGCCGCTGCCCATCAACGAATTCAATATCAGGCGAGCAAAACGGGCGAAAGCGTCTACAGTAATGCTAGCGTCGATCGGAGAGCCCTGCTACATGCTAGCCCATCCCATCCCGTACCCAATAATCGAGATGGCTACCGAGTTATTAGCCCCAAGCAACGTTACTACCTGGGAGAGGACCCCTACTCCAGCACTCTATACGGCAAAGAGAATGTCAATGAGAATCCAAAGTTGCAGCGCAATGGCGGCACGCCATCATCCTATTACAATAATCGTGAAGCCACTTCATCACACACTTTGGGACGCTATCAGAAGGGCAATCAGCGTATTACTGCATCAACACCTAATTTGAATCAGAACTACCGCACCACGCAGACGTTGCCGCGAAAGCTGAATGACCATCCGTCGGTTGTGCATCAGTACGAGACGCAGACCATGAACATTAGTCGTTCGAATGCAACGGGCAAAGTACAAAGTAAACTACGCCAACAACAGCTGCACCAACAACAATCGGATCAACGCATCGCCTATCAGCCCATCGCCCAGAACACGGGGCCTCTGAAGCCTGCTCGGACGTATGCAAAATCGCTGAATCGGAGCAAAAGTTTCAGCGTCCATGCTATGAATGGCAGCAATGATCCTAGTCCCATTTACATGGAAAAACTAAGCAACAACAACTACACCAACAATCTCCAATCTAGCCAGGCATTCAAGTCAAACCCACATCTGTACAGTGGTAGTTCCAAGGAAAACACTCTGCAACAGACTCCTCTCAAAAGCCCCTCTATCGTCAATCTCATAAGTCGAAGTCAGCGTGACTTGACCAAAATTGGAGCTAACGAAGACGAGTCGGACCACTATGCAGCGGACAGGCAACCATACACCAGTGGTCGCAAGCAGTACGAAGACAGAAAGGTCGTGCCGGCTTATAAACCAGCCGGCCACATGGACGAAGAATACAGATATCGTTCACCGGGCCACTACCACTTACAGCCTAAGCACTCTCTAGAATCTCGAGGATCGGTCGAAATCAACAAGGATACTGCCAGCATAGTGAGGCATGAGGAATATGTGAGAACGAAACGAACGCCTCCCTCCGGATCGACCATTATCAAAGTGCGCAACATGGATTATCGCAAATGAGAGGGCAACGCCGGCACTTGGCCTGACTGGCATGGGCATAACCTGCATCTGCATCGGCTTTAGTTTCATTTGACCCGTTAGCAAATAAAAATCCAAAGCCATACGAATCAGCGACGGATAACATACGAGTGCTAGCACTCTGTAGACCTACCTACACACATGCATGTTCCACTACTACTATTTGTATTTGTATTAATACCTACGTATAAGCGGCCACCCCACACTCTGATATGATTGAACTCCTTTCATATATACCCAAACACTCACCCACACACACAGACACACTTACATAAATGTAATTCAGTGGCTTCCATTATTCTCTTCTACAATTTGTAATTTAATTCGCAATTATTTTAACATTATGCTATTCCAAGGCATACAAATATTAATGTTGTTTTTAGTGAAATTAATTATTAATCTTAGTTAAGTAGACCTAAACAAAATTAACTAAACTTGCAGAACGCGACTAACGACTAATATATATATTTACAATTAATTACAATACATACAATCATACCGTCTGTTAATTAACAATACCGCGTAGTTAAGCAATAAACAAATACATTAATATTTACGCCGCCACGCTACTGTGGTTGTCAAATGCAATAAAGTGCCAAAATCTAATAACCATCAATGGAACAGTCTCTTCTCTTTTGCAAGGCAATTCAACAGTAAGATTGTTTTCTTCACCAGTACACTATAAAATTGTAATTCCGCTTGGAATAAGCAGAAGAACATACATACGAGTATCTGGAAATTTGTTTGTCCCCAATGTGTTACAACTACTGCCTATACTGATGCGGAGTTTGAACTATCAAATACAGAGTGGCCATAAGGGTGTTGGTGGTTTAAATTTCCAATTTCTCGGTAACGCGCGGCGCGGGGTGGAGGGGGGATATGTTGTTCGCTGTGCCGCTTCCTGGAAATTTAGTCGCCATGGAGCCGTAACACGGGAGTGCAGCGTGCATTTTGTGTCCGAGCGTATTGCGAAAACAATAAATCAGTGCACGACGTTTGTATCGGCATGAACACGGTTTACACGATTTAAGTGAAGTTCCAAGCGCCAATGTGATACGAAAATGGATCAGAATGTTCGAAACAACCGGCTCAACAGTACCAATTACGGTTCGTGGTCGCCCAGTTTCTGCAAGATCAGCCGACATTGTGGAGCGTGTTCGTGTTTCAGTTCAGCGAAATCCGCAACAGTCAACACGTAAGAGAAGTCAGTCTTTGGATGTCAAAAGAACAACTTTACGACGAATTTTGAAACGTGATTTGCATTTGAAGGCTTATAAGATTCAGATAGTCAAAGAATTAAAACCCGATGACGCCAATAACCGACTTAACTTTGTCAAGTTTTCCTGGAAAACTCATTTCGAAAAGGGGGGATATTGAATGGCCCCCACGTAGCCTCGATCTCTCTCCATGCGATTATTTTCTATGGGGCTACCTCTAACCAGTAGTCTACGAGAATAATCCGACCAATTTAGAGCAGTTGAAGAGGAACAGTATTCAGGAAAGTAGCAAAATACCGAGAACTACTTTTCAACGGGTTTTCCAAAATTTGCGACTTTGGTTCCAAGAGTGTCAAGCAGCCGAGGGAAGCCATTTGGACAACATTATTTTTAAGTCTTAAAAATTCCCATGCTTCTACTTTTTAAAAATACAAATATATTTTTTTATGTTTCGTAGTTTTTTTTTAATTGAATATTTAAACCGCCAACACCCTTATGGCCCACCCTGTAGCTTATTTACAATGCTCGATTTTGTTAAAGGGTAGAAATATCGAAGAAAGAATTCGTTTCAAATTTGGTATTGCAAATGGAATCTCGTCTGCCGAATCGCTGATCATTTTACAGAAGGCTTACGATGAGGTCAAGGTGTGGTAGAAGATTTGCCTCGATCTGGCCAGTCATCAAAGTCTTCAACTGATATTAATACCAATATAGCGAATTAAATGGTGACTGGAAATCGTTTGAGAAGGACAGCCGTGGAACTTTCTGTATCTCACGTGTGCAAAGTGTTGCTGCTTAATTAGCTCCGGAAGACTTGAAATTTTTTAAAAAACTCAATAGCGTAAGTCTTTGAAGATATATTGCAACAAGCTAATTCCAAAACCACATTCATGAAACGCAACATTACTGGATTTTCGAGTTTGACATGCAAACGTGTCAACATGTTTTAGAGTGGCTTCTTCCAACTGAGGCGCCATGTCAAAGTCGATCTAAAGTCAAGGCAATGTTGACTATTTTCTTTGAATATCGCGGTGTTCTGTTCTCAGAATTGTTGCAGAAAGTCAGATAGTAAATAAAGAATATTTCTGGTCCAAGATGTATTGATATAAAATGGCATTATCAGTCCAGCTCATTAAACTTTTTTTCATTTAAATGGCAGCGAAACTGTTAGATTTTGTTTCTCTATTTAAATTCTTATTTTTAACATTTGCCACGGCATTGTTTGTCAAAATTTATGTTTCATCTGTCAAAATTTCATCGCGTCATTTGAAAGAGCAAAATGACATTCACAATTATATTTCCCCAATTTTATCAATGAATAAAATATTCGATTTAAAACATAGCCTAATA
>JAHXMU010000083.1:11048-55912 GCA_019455685.1 Philornis downsi
TTCGATTTAAAACATAGCCTAATATATTTTTAAACTTGTGATATGGATTGAAATACAAAAAGACAGAATTTTATAATTTTACAAATATTTTATCGAACATATTTTGATGTAAAAATATTTATTTTTTTGATTTAAGCATTGGATACCAAAAAAAATTGCAAGCGCCGCTACATTTTTCCTCGAGGAAACAGTGTTTCACGGAATTTTCTCCTCACTCTGAAAGAAACTGCAATCTTTTTTTTACATGAAACTGCACTCTAATTTAATAAATTTACATTAAAACTGTGGAAGATTATAAAATATAGCGATTAAAAGCCATTCCCTTACAGTCGACTTCTTTACGTCAGCACACTTTGACAGTTTCGCTAAAAAAACAAAAACAATTTGCTGTTGTTTTTGCAAGATTGTATTTGTTGTTGTGATGACATCACCTTATATCTATATGTCTTGGGAAATTCGCCGAAGAATTATAGGCCATCACAGTGAAAAAAGATCTGATCAATAACTAACAAAATATCATCGAGCAACCACCGTATTGACGTGATATGGCTCCGAATGACATTTTCCAGTCGATAGAAGATATAAAAGGGATTTTGTGGCAATGCATTTGAAAAGGTTGTGATAACTGGATTATTCGGTGTCATAATTGTATTAATAATAACAATAAATTAGAAATAATAATAAGTACTTTATGCTTCATTGGCCAATTCCCGGTACTTTCTTGACAGAATGTACATATGTTCGAATGTATGCAGGTCCGCCCTTCTGCTTATTTGTTAAAAGCACGGTAGAAATGATGAAAATGCAAAACAATAATGCCAAAATCCTCAACAAATATGCAAACTTCAAAAACAAATGTTAAAAATAAGCTTTAATTTATTTTTTCATGCAGATTTTTTATAAATAACCTCGAACCAAAGGATGGTAAGATATATTTCCACATATTTAATATATTGAAATATATATGAAATATATCACAATATATTCCATATCATTTCATTCATTTAACAATCTTGTAATTTAAAGCATTTTGGCCAATATTAAGTAAATTACAAAATGCATAAAATAAATGATACAACAATTAAAAAAAAACAAAAACAAAATATATATATTTAATATATTTGACATTACAAACTTTAAGAATTACTGCACTGTTGAATTGTTTATAACATATTTCAATGACCAATTTTGGTAGACAATTCCATGTTTTCATGAAACAAATTTCCAGTCAACCCATCTGTTAAATCTGTCATGCCTAAGAAACTATCTGACACATGACCGTGGGATTTGATCGTTATACTCTTATTATAGGAAACGGTAAATTTCATTTGGAAATTTGGCGCATCAACTACATTTATAACAAGTCGCCACCCAAGAAGATTACGTACGAACTTACCTAACACAGATGAAGATATTGATAGAAAAATAATATATCCAAAAGTTGATATTTGATGCAAGCATTATAGGGAATATTTCTGCTGTTTCTGCTAGAAAATTCTTGCGTATTATAGTCTAGTGAAATCTCTGTAGGTTTTCAGATTTCAGTACTGTGATGTTTAATTCTTCAAAGTCTAAAATTTTCTGCAAACTTCTATGTAGGTCGAAATATTGTCTATTAAATTTAAAAATAATTTTGAACAAAATATAAATATTTATAGGTATATTATAAGTAGGATAAGAAGTCTGTATAACTCCTGCATTTTCGAAACTTTATTAATACATAGAACATTCTATTCCAGTTAAGAAATTTTCGAATTTCTGTATTTGTTAATACATAAAAATTATCTAACAGAAATGTTTAATTTTCGAGTGACATTGTTCTATAATAAATTTTAAAACTTCAATAGGTAGTATCTCAAGACCTGTGGGACATCCAAGATTCTTTTGGTTATAGTGGACCTCTTTTATAATTTAAATACATTTTCGTGTTGAAAATATTAGAGCAAGCAAATTTAAGAGCATTTCCTGAATCCGGCATATATTCTTTAATAGATCTTCGATTGCCATATCTGAAAATGGAAATGCCTGAAAGTTTTTTAACATTAACATAAAATTCTATAAATTTTAAAATAAAATCTTATAAATTTTAAAACAAATTTGGGAAAGGCAAACAAATACTAACAAAATTTCAAAATTTTCGCATAAAAAATTGATGCTAAGGTAATGTAAAAAGCAGAGCAAAACCTTTCATTGATTGCTCCATCATGTTCCAATTTAAATGTCTAAAATTCCAAATTTATTTATGGTAGTTTGTTACAAAATAGGAACGCCAAAAAAATTATTCATATGTAAAGCAAAATAAAAAACACGAAGATAAATGATTTGGAAATTCACTTCAAATTAGTATTACCAAAAAAATGTTGATGTAGCACTATAAATTATAGCAAAACCTGCCAAAAATAAGGGAAATTATAAATAATTAAATGACAAGTTATAATTCATGACATTTTACTCAATAATCTGCTATCCAAAGTAGAATTTCATTGTTGTAGACAAACAATTTATTTGCACATTTGATGTTCTTTACGATTTTTTAAACATATTTTGAAATATGTACAATTTAAAAATCCAAATACTATATTGTGCAAAAACTGGAAATTAGATCGATTGAAACTATAACTTCGAGAAATTTCCGAAGTTCCGAAAACTACAACACTTAATTCCTCAAATGTAAATACGTTCTTACTAAATTGAGTGCCACTAAACAAAACAATTACTACCGCTATATATTACAGAGTGGCGCATCAATTGTGCTATAATAAGAAATTTAAATAACTTTTTTTTAATCAATGTATTTCATTTATTTATTTATTTTTTTTTTTATTGTGTACAAAATTCAATTTTATTTAATATAACTAACTATTTTTTATAACCAATATAGTGCTATGGCATACAGTTATGGGGCATCGCCTCTGCTTCAAATATAAAAAGAATACAAAGGCGCCAAAATAAAATCTTACGAATAATCCCAGCCGTCCCCTGGTATATTAAGAGCTCGAACATCCACAAAAATTTAAACGTGGCATTAGTGAAAACTGAGATCACGAGGTATGTGACAGTATATTTGAGGAAGTTGGAATATCATCTAAATGGATTAGCCCGCGACATATTAAATGACAGAGGATACAGGCGAAGAAGAAGAAGGGATACGATTTTTCTCAGCCGAATACTAGAAGGATGATAAGTAACAGTAGAATATAACTTTTGGTCCAACTATGGTTGGACTTAATTAACTATTAGTTTTTAGTTTAGGATACGAAAACTTATTGCTAGTTCAATTAATTTTGAGGATACCGTAAATAAATAATGAGAAAAAAATATATATAACTAATTGGCTTTGAAGATGATAAACTATAAATAACATCCATACTCATTCCCGCATATGTGGCACCTGATCAGAAAATTATTCATTGCGACCTGAAGGATTGAAGTCCAGATCGCCTCAATTATTGTTTTAATAAACTGCTTCAATTCAGTCAAATTCCTTGATTTTGTTTTGTACACCCGTTGCTTGCCGTAACCCCATAAAAAAGTTTGATGAATTGACCTTGAAGGCCTGCGAAAAACGGAGTTTCTGGATATTAATTTGTTAGGGAATTTTCGTTGGAGTCTCGCCATAACTGGTCTGGCTATGTGTGCAGTGGCTCCATCTTGCTGGAACCAAATGCTTTTGAAACGAATACATTTTCGGCGCAGTTCTGGGTAAAATACTCCTTCAATATCATTAAATAACCCTCCCTATTGACATTGTGTTTGTAGCACGATTCGTGCGCCACCCAGTATTTGCTTTTTCGATAGGAAGAGTGCTACAATTTAAGTCTTACTAAGCTTATTAGTTAGTTAAGCCAAAAATGACGTTTTCAAAACAGTTTGTTTCATTTTTTTTTTTTTTGAAAAATCAAAAAGTTGTTTAAGAATCCACATAAACAACATTGACTCAACAATTCAGAATTATATTGCACGGAAAGTTAACGAAAAGTCAAAAAATAAATCAAGCTACCATTTAAACCATTTAAAAAATGTGTAGATGCAAAAATATGTCGAAAAATCGCAAAAAAATTAAATTGATAACGCTGTGGCAGAGACTTAAGCTAGGATGTGCCCCCAATATAAATGTGTGTGTTTACATCTCACTCAAGAGGCGTTTTAATCAGATTTTCTAGATTGTATGTCCGAAATATGTATAAAATGTACAAATTTTGTACCAAACCCGAATATTTCCGTTCAGAAAAGTGGAATATAAAATCTCTGCAGAAATGCAGTTATATCTGTGCAGAAATAGTTGCTCAAATTAATTCGAATCTATGCTTTACCACTTGCATTTGTTAGAGTTAATTTGGCTATAGCGAAGTAGAAAAATAAAGAATGAATTCAATTCATTAACAGCTTTATTGCCCGAATAACACGATGTAATTTTTCCAAACTAAGGCAATAAGCAATAAAACAGCAAACAGCTTTAGCATTTTTTTTTTTTTTTTTTGCCATTAGCTGTTTGCTAATCACGTTGTGTAATCTTCGAATTTGGTTATGTTGTCGGTGTTGTGACAGAAGCTATTTGGGCGGTTTGTATCGATGTAAATCTAAAACTATTTCCGTATTAATACTTCTCCATATCCATATAAACCAAAAATTACTATTTTTACCCCATTACAATTGTTTGTCCAGAATGGGACTCAACGTCAGTCGCATAAAAGGGAGATCAACTAAAAAGATTTCCGAAACTCAGATGCTTTAATATACTAAATTTTTTCTAATTTAAAATATTTTAGGCTTTATTATAACTATATGTCGATCAAGAATTTTTTGAAAATTTTCATGTTATCAGTGGTAATTTGAAATATGTCCATCTACTTATTATTATTATTCATATCTTATTTTAGTTATAGTATCTTTTTTAATTTTTGTTGTACGTCCAATGGAAAATTCGAAACAAATTTTCTCACACACTGCAGGCAATATGTACCCGTGTAATAGAAACTACATTCACTGTCCTTACACACGGCTTTATCACAGTTTATGCAATGCGTTCCTATTGCAATAAAGTATTCTGCTTTTGACTTCCAAGAGGGAATAGGAGGTTGGAATGGATCTCTCATTACATAGGTGTCTTCAGAAAATTCGACACCACACACAAACGGCGGCTGTTTTCCAAAATAGTGTACCATTTCGCGAAGATCGCATGATGTGCAACGGAAGGCTATCTTTGCAATGCGATCGTCATCCTTGACTTTATTATCGCCACCTTCTGAACGCTGTTTGTTGTGGGATTGATTTTGTGCGTCGTTGGTGTCTGGTAGTGATAACTGTTGTACGTTATTGGAATCAGCCGCATGTTTCAATTCTTCACGGCCAGTTGTGTCAGTGGACATTTCTGAAAAATACAAATGTCCCTAAAAATCAAATAGCGGTTTTAAAAAGATAACCATAATATTTATATTTCAACATAATTTACATAGCAGTAAGTAAATGTCTTAATAAAGATTCTACATTCCCTCTCTTCTCGATACGTTAGTCAACACCTCCGCCGGCCACCACTGAGGCTTCTTAGCATGACACGAATTTCCATCAACAAACAATTCTTTGACCTTAAGAACTTGCTCCACACGGAGCAGTCCGAGGGCTTTATCCGTTGTGGCTCCAAGAACATTTCCAACCTTAAGACCATCTTGTGTTCGTACATCTTTGGATGAGTCGGCTGGTAACGGAGCGTTCAAAATCAGTGGCATATGTCGTTTCCGTATTACACCTGTGTGATGTACTCGCGCGGTCAATTCTTGTCCGATGTAGCATCCCTTGTTAAAGCTAACTCCGTTCAACAGGTCACAATTTGCTTCCAAAGGAAACTGCTTCCCCGGTTGCAGATCCAGTACGCCTTCGGCCACACCTAAGCCATATCTATGATCTCGGTAATTGCCCAGCGAGTGTTCCACTACAATATCTCCCAAATCTGTACAAAGTGAGGACAAATCCGAATGAGTTTTATCGGAAGACGTCAGCAACCTATATCCTAAATCGCGTAACCGGGGATCAGGCACAACTTCTACGCCTTTCATACTTGCCAGCTTTGTCATTTCAATAGCTTTCCCACTAAGATCAAACATAGACCACACTTTGAACTCGTCAGCTACGTCGTCAATTTGTACCTTCTTCCGTACACGATAAAGTTTTAAATGCTTTCTTAAATCATTCGATATATTTTTGTCGCATTCGATCAGAACAGTCGATGGCTCATCTGTCCGGTACATTATAGCATCGTACAAAACTCGGCCGGCTTTGTTCAAAAACATAGTATAGATGGAAGCATTTGAAGATGACTCCAATTTACTCATGTCGTTAGTTGTAAGACCCTGTAGAAAGGGAACCACCTCCTCCCCCTTAACACGTATTAGCTCCCTTTGCTCTAACGGTTCTATCACTAAGGTCCGAACTCCCAGATTTAGCATTTGGCTACTCCTATTCCTTATCTGGCATAACATCCATTGCTTACAAAGTCGAGACAATCCGTTGTTACGTAGCACATTCATCTCGAGCTCCTCCAATATTCGTGTAGGCAACAGCAATCTTACATACAACCTTTCCGTATAAGCAATGCCAGTACCCAACCTACCCGGTAAACTAAGTAATAAAGGAGTCAAACTGACAACAGTGTTCTCCCGTCTTTAGAAATGAATGAAAGTCTAAAAATCCATATGAATGAAAGCTACAGCACAAAACAATGATTCTGACAGTACGACAACATATGATAAAAACATATGGGGAGTGATGCCGTATCGTACAAACTGCGGCTACTGTCATAAATACCCGATTCTTCAGTTCGAGTTTTTCGGTTTAATGACATAATCCAACCCATATGGGTGGTACGATTAAAAGAACGCCGTCGACCCTAAAATGAAATAAAAGATGAAAAGCAATAGTTTCGGTTAGGCTTGATGCCCTCTTCGATATCAAATGAAAGATATTGTCTGGGCGACTTAAAATTATCATTTTTTTTTTGAAAGTTCAAAAGTGTATGTTAAAAAAAGGGAACAATCTCACAAATGTGCAAGATATTTTTTATTCACCTGACAGATAACAAAAGGGAATAGTAATAATTTACCCAAAATTAATTAAAAAAAATTGCGTTGTCTTTTCTAATTTCATTTGCTTTGCTTTAAAAAAACACTGTTATGGGGACAATTGTAATATAAATGATAAATGATGCCGCTGGCGAATAAAATGATTCTTTCGTTAATGCTTTAAAGTGGAAGAGAAGCTCTGCACATTTTAAAAATTATTTACCTGAAATTGACATGTGAAGATCTTTAATTTAAGTGTCCTCACTTGATCACCATGAAGTAAGTGCAAAGGGAACTCATTTTTAGATCTCAGGCATTATGATAGATCGGACGACTATGGTACTTCCGAATTCGTTACACCAAGCTTTAACGATATTTCGGAAACTTTATCCCTTCAACCGAGTTGTGATTATCTCTGCAACCTCACCGACCACGTTCATTGGCGGACACTTTTCTTGCTGGGGGGTTTTGACTTAGCCGCATAGCATCAGAAATCCAACGGAGTGGTTTTGTTTTTACGCACTTGACCACTTGAATGTCATTATCCAGCTCATAATTCATTTAAGGCTGATACTTTCTACTGACGACTGGCCCGAAAAATTTGGACTGAAGTCTCTCAGAAGTGATTCATCTGCTTGTGGTAAGAAGAACTAGTGGCTAGCAAAATATGCCAGTCGTCGGTCGTCGAAAAGACCTTAATTAAATACGAAGCTTATCCGATCCGTTAATCCACTGTGAACGGTGATCAAATTTTAGATTTTCCATTGTACAGACAATATTTTAGGTCGCTTTTTAATTTTTGCGTATAGACATATCAATTGATGTGAATAAAATGAATACGTGTAGTAACATAGCAAACACAAAATTAAAATACAATATTTTAATTTTTCAAAATAATATTTATATCAGAATTAATTATACATAGACTGAATACAAATTACTTCCCTCATTACATTTAAATTGCCGGAAACCACTTTATCTTAGTACCAATCAATAAAACAACTGAAATCAACAATCGCACAACTATGTATAGGTATTGAAGAACAGATCAGAACTACCACGATTGGGATACGCTACCACTAGTATATTCTGACATTATCATATTATCAATGAGACCGTTCGCAATATGTTCGCAATATGTATTTTTACTTCTCAAAATTTTACAAAATGAATTCTGATTGCACAAATTTTTCATCGCCATCTCGTTTTGCGGTATTGGCCTAAAGCAGAATATGCAAAGGACAAATTTGACATTTGGAGCTATTGATAAAAAATAATTGAAATAAATATAGGGCATATCTTCCGTTCCACAACACAACAACAAATGCTGTAATAAATATTTGGCACAGGAATTTTGACGCTTAATGTACAACACGTAAAATGTGATCCAACAAAGGCAGAGTAAAACAAGAAGTGAATTTCGATAAGCATCATATTTTCTGTTTGGTTCGCAGTATCCCTTTCTACGCTCTTTCCATGCAGACATTTTCTTAGTTTAGAAATAATGGCGAAATTGACTAAACGGAATTTCGTTTATGATCAATACCAGGCTGCATGGTGGCATCTACTTGTTTCAACCAATATGTACCGTTTTCTAAAATTTGCTATAAGGCAACTTCAGCCATATTATTTCGATCTGGTAACAATATTTGAACAGCATATGTCAAAGAAGTGCGTCGGTTCTGTTTGTTTATTGTGCAAGTTTGTGAAATATCTAATTTAACATTACTTTATAAATGGCTATAGAAAACAAAAATTGTAAATCTTCCGATGATACAAAGCCCTCAGAAGAGGAGCCGAAGAAATCAGCCAACGATGATAGCGACACTAAAAGCGGAAACGGGGAAGCGTTTGCCAAAGATCAAGGAACCACAACTACCAAGGTCTCCAATTGTAATGATAACAATGAAAGCACTACCGCAGATGCAAGTGCGACACAAACTTGCCCGGATATGGAGATAAATACCGGTGATGTCTATATGATAAAAAGAGCGGACGGCAATGTTCACCCAGCACAGATTATACAGTCGCGAGATACTGAGGCAGGTGCCAATAACAAAGCGGAATACTACGTGCACTACGTCGGCCTTAATAGGCGACTGGACGAGTGGGTGTCGAGAGATCGAATAACGGGTGCCACCGAAGCCGAAAGCAGCACTGCCGGAAATGGTGCAGATGTGGCCGATAGTGGGGGAGCAAAGACGATTAAACAACTGAGCAAGGAGCAAATTGCTTCGCTGGAAAACCCTTCGGCTGCAGAGAATGGTGATCGAAAACTGACAAGAAATCAAAAGAGACGTCACGATGAAATCAATCACGTGCAAAAAACCTATGCCGAGATGGATCCCACTACTGCGGCTCTAGAGAAGGAACACGAAGCCATCACCAAAGTAAAATACATTGACAAGTTACGCATAGGACGATTTGAAATAGACACCTGGTACTTCAGTCCATATCCAGATGAATACGGAAAAGTGGGCACACTCTATGTGTGTGAGTACTGTTTGAAATACATGAGATTCCAGAAAACCTACCGCTATCATGCCTCAGAATGCACGCAGCGCCAACCACCGGGCAGCGAAATATATCGCAAAGGAACCATATCCATATTTGAAATTGATGGAAAAGACCACAAACTGTACTGCCAGATGCTGTGCCTGATGGCGAAATTATTTTTGGATCACAAAACGCTATACTACGACGTGGAGCCTTTTTATTTTTACGTGCTGTGCGAAATTGACAAGAAAGGAGCCCACATTGTGGGATACTTTTCCAAAGAGAAGGAATCTCCGGAAAACAATAACGTGGCCTGCATACTTATACTACCGCCATACCAACGCAAAGGCTACGGCAAATTGCTCATCGCTTTCAGCTATGAGTTGTCTCGACGTGAGGGCATAGTTGGCAGCCCAGAGAAACCTCTGTCGGACCTTGGACGACTAAGCTATCGCAGTTATTGGGCATACACATTACTGGAGCTAATGAAGGACTGCCGTACAACCACGCAGAGTATTAAAGAGCTGAGCGAACTTAGTGGCATCACGCATGATGACATTATCTACACACTGCAGTCCATGAAAATGGTTAAATATTGGAAAGGACAACACGTTATATGTGTGACACCCAAAACTATTGCCGAGCACCTGCAGTTGCCCCAATTCAAGAAACCAAAACTTACTGTGGACCCAGCATTTTTGCGATGGTGTCCCCCAAAAAGAAATGCCAGTGGAAAACTTAGCAAGAAAATGTAAATTCAATAAATATAATTTGTTGAAGAAAATGTTGTGAATCACTTTATTTTATTTAAATGTATTTAGAGGTTATTGCGTTAAATTACGTTCGCTTTGCGTTTATCTACTTCAAATAATCTAGTTTTAGTTTTTATTTTAAAAAGAAATGAAAATATATGTATGTTTGAAAAAACTAAAACAGTATAGGAATTCATTTGGAGAGGTATTAGCATATAATTGTTGAGGGTTTAAAATCAATCACATGCAAAGCTGTTGCATTCATAATTAATTCCATTTCCATAATTCAAATAAATCCTAATATAGAGACTTCGATTCATAGAAGTGTTAATACTTATAATGACTTATAACATTAAACAATTTGTAGTTGCATCTTTTTCCTTTCTATTTCTATCAGTAAAAAGTCATAATAATTTGTTCACATAAATATACAAAGTAAAGTTGCCTTGATAACAGCTTAGATTTTTGCAAAACTTGATTCAGGAAAAGATGTTTTGGCAGGAGTGATATCTGGATTCTTATTTAAAATGCCTTGTATAAAAATAATATATATTTTTTTAATTTCAATTTGGATACTTAAAATAAATTTAAAAAAAAATTATATTAATTAGGCGTTAAATTGGATCTGCTCTTGGAGGACGCAAAAAAAAACTCCCAATCAACATTCCAACAACAAAAGTTGTTTTTTTTTAATCATATTTTAAACTTGAATTTAACTCATCATGGCACTCTTATTGAAATCATCCATGGCGAACTTTATTTGCGACCAGTTTTAGTCGACAAACTAAGCTTTAACTATCATGTGGATAAAGTAGTCCGGCGTTAAAATTAATCACTTTGAGATTTTAATAACGCAGATTTACTGCTGCCTAATGGCACAAGCGGGCAGAATATTAAGAAAATTCTGGTGAGCTTTAATAATGCTACGAGATATACATATGTATTCACTGAGGCGTCGTGTTCATATAACACCGCATGTTATGCGTTTGTTGGGCTACGAATTGTAAAGATTTGAGGACTTTGTTGTTATTTTATAAAGTTGTTCGACTTTCAGTTTTTAACATTCTACGAACTTACTAAAAGAAAAGATGGAACGTCCTTTTTAGGGAGAGAGAGAGAGCGGGTAGTAGTAGTAGAGAGTGGGAGTAGCACGAATTTACGTTTAATTAAAATTACCCATGTCCCATTACCCCTCATTACATACCGATTATTGGTCTTTTTCATATTTTATATTTTTAAATATGACCTTTAAAGTCATTTTATATCTGTAAAAATCTAATATTTAATTCTTATTACGTTTTATATTTATATTACCGATCAGATTAAATGTAATACTCGTATATGAGTTGTTGCATGTTATAATTAACATGTAATTGGCCTGAAGGCTTTAAATTTCAAACCAAATAATTTCCATGGTCGAAAATATAATAATCAAAGATTAATTTTTATTTATAATTTTTAAAAATAAAGATAATCTTGTTCTTCATTTTAAATTCTTTAAATAAAAATCAATCATTTTGATATTTAAAAATAAAAATCATTTTTAAATATGTCTTTTAATTTTTATGTAAAACTCAAAAATAATTGTTATAATTCATTTCTATAATAGTTTTAGTATCTGTTCTCTTCCGGGATACGTTGTATGAAGGTTTGAAGTTTATGCTAACAAGTGCAATTAACTTACCTGCAGCATTTGGCATAGAACATCATGTTTCTTTGATGGTTGCAAAAACAGTCCAAAAAAAAAAAGATTCACACTTTGATCACCGACTTCTTCATATTCACGATGTTATTTCAAATATTTATTATCTTAGAGTTTAGCATGGACTAAAAATCTTGCAATTCTTTCACTTCGTTCGTTGATGGACGTTATGTTCAATTGGAATTTAGCTAAGTACGGACACAATCAGAGTATTAGGCAGACTTAATTTAATTTAATTTATTTATTCAGGATTGTAATTTAAATCCTTAAGGCTGATTAAAGTCAAAGTTGCGAGTACACAAGGGGCCAATGAACAAATTTCTAGTCTTGACAATGAATATACAAAAACCAAAACTGAAGTTCGTTGGCCTATCAAATTTTATAGGACCACTCTCTACATTTCAAATCCAGACATACAGTCCCTTGGACAGACGCAATGCATCGCAAAGACTGCAGCCTAATTGGAAAACTCTAACAAAACTAACGGTGTTGCCAGAAATGTAAATGAAATTAGTGGTTCGGATCCATGTACCCGAATTGATTGCTTAACAAGTACTCGATTCATCACAGCAGGGGTTTCTTTTATCTTTACAGAAAAAATAAGTTATTTTAAAGGCCCAAGCTAAAGTCGTTCATATGAAAAACATTTTTCATTCTCCAATCCAATCCGATACTATTTTGTTAAAGTTTTTGAAGCATACAAATTTCTAACTAATGTGTAGTGTTTTAATTCTAAAAAAATAATTAATACATAAACAATTTCTGCTTTCTAATAGAAATTAGTTTGCACCTTGAACTTTGTGTGAAAAAAACGGTTTTAATTGTATATGTCAACAGAAGTCTCTGAAAACCAATCTTTTAGTTGCAACTGTTTGAAAAAACAGTTGTGATGCCAAAAATCTATGTAAAAGTAGCTATGTATTAGAAATGCTGTTACATACCGATTATCTCATATTTCTACGTTATATACCGATTTCATACTTTATTTATTAAAAAGTCATATCATCTTTAAAATTATATTATATCTTTAAAAATCTAATATTTATAGTTATATTGTTGACAAGATTAAATTTAATGACGGAATTGTTGCGTATTGCAATTAACAAATAATTGGCCGGAAGGCTAAAAATTACAAATCAATTAATAACTGAATAATTTCACGTGAAAGTACTCAGTACAAGATTTTAGGGGATGACATACGAACAATTTTGTTTGTCAGATTTAATTATAGTTGAGAAAATCAACAAGTGTTTGGTGTGGAAATTTAAGCAAATTATTCTCGCATATGGAATCTGTGATGGTGTATCGACTTAAATCCATATTTCTTTCCATGTCTCCAAAAAAAATGTTTTCCGCGTAATGTTTTTCAGTAGATATTCCTACACAAAATAATTATCAGAACATTGCAACGGAAAGTGTCTCAAATGTTTACATGAAATAATTCTGTGTTAGCAGCAAATATCACATTATTTATTTGCGTTGTATGCAATTCCATTTGTGGTCAGCATCTACTAAATAGAATGGCGAGAATGTATGCATATATTTTGTATGGGAAGAGCTGTTTTGTTTGAGGACAGTTTATGCGATATTGAATCTACAGTCCCGTTGACATCACTGCCGATAACAACTATCTAAAATAATCGCTCTCTCTCTCTGCCGGTACAACTGTAGCAGTGTTATCGCCTAAGTCGCATCTCCATTTTAACTATTATTGGAGATACATGAGATAGTATCTGGAATGAGCCATGGGTCTCCTGTCTGATCCGTCCCTAACTCCGCGCAACAGATTCGGCAAGATCCTTAACAAATACCATGCCAAGGTAGGATGGCTTTTGTACGTCGCCAGCATTGTGTGGTTCGGCTGCTTGGGACACAAGGATTTCAATCATGGTACTTATCTCTCCGAGAATGCTCTATCGCCAGGTAAGTACAGCTCATTAGATACAGTGGAACGCTTGTACATTTTACATCCTTTTGAAGGTCTGGTTTATCCCGAAATCAAGCAGGATTCCAGTCGTTGGGCTCAGCAATTAATTGATGAATTGAACAGAGAACGAGAAAATCATCGGGCAACTACGCCCCATTCCTGGATTATGGCAAAAATGAAGCAAATCGGTCTAGAGACATATGTGCACAACTACACGTTGTGTTATCCCTTCGCCGGTGGAAAAAAATTCCAGGGTAAAAATGTTTATGGCATCTTGAGAGCACCCCGCACCAGTTCCACAGAGGGTTTGGTATTCTCTGCCCCCTATAGGCCACCATCATCACCACATACGGATATCGTTGCCAGTGTTCCTGTTCTTTTGGCATTTGCTGATTTTGCTAGAAGTAGCGCATTGTTATATCAAAATGTGGACATTTTATCACATGTATTTTGCGTTTGTTCCAGAAAAGAACTATTGGGCCAAGGATATCATATTTTTGGTAACCGAACACGAACAGTTGGGTATGCATGCCTTTCTTGAAGCCTACTTCAATACAGGAATGACAGAGAGCACCCGATGGAATAGCTATTTGGATCATGGACTTCTACCAGCCCGAGCTGGTTCCCTACAAGCAGCCCTAAATATAGAAATCCAGGACTTGGATATTGGTGAGTCGGCCACATGCCTATCGGAAAGGGCGTCTGAATAAAAATTTATATTTACAGACTATGTGGATGTTAAAATTGAAGGTCTTAATGGGCAACTTCCAAATTTGGATATGTTCAATCTCGTGCAGAGAATAACAGCCCGCGAAGGCATCATATCTGGCTATAAACAAACGCTCCAAAAGAAACGCCGCCAATATCAAAACTCCATTGAGAGCAATGTTAAAAATCTGCTCACTATGCTGCTGAGCCAATCGACAGGGGTGCCCAATGGCAATCATGGCTTTTTCCATCGCCATCGCATTGAGTCGTTGACGTTGGAAGCGGTTAAGAGACAAACCACCAGTGGTAATCGTTATAACGGTGGCCTTCCATTGTTAAAAACAATCGAAGGCATTTCCCGAAGCCTAAATAATCTCCTGGAGAGATTCCATCAGAGTTATTTCTTCTACATTCTGGTGCAAAACGATCGTTTCGTGTCGATTGGCGATTACATGCCATGCTTGGCTTTGCTGGTTGTACCACTGTTTATCAAATCATTTCTTTTGTGGCTGATAGCCAGCGGAGATGTAAAGGAAGAAAATAGTACCCCGGAGGAGAACGAAGAATTACCGGACTTGCAATTAGTTCCTGCTATCCTCTACAGTTTGTACGCCTGTGCTCTAGGTTACTTGTCTCAGCAAATGTTTATAGTAGAGCTTATCGTCAATACCCTCTTTAACTATGGATTTAATACGACTCAGGGTGTCACAATTATAATGCTTGCATGGACTTTAGTGGCCTTTGTCTTGCCTTTTGTTTACAGGTTACCGACGAAAGCTTTGAACTGGCTACATCTCGGCTCTTTAGTAGGGCTGGGCACAACATTAGTTGTGGTGGGCTTGTTAAATTTCGCTTTGGCCTTTTTAGTGGCACTTCTATGCGTTCCATTAGCGTTGGCAATTAAGGCAAATCTGCGTAGAGGTTTTCGCAGAACCTTTTTAATTATCTACTGCATACTTTTAAATCCGCTTGTATTGATCTACGGATTGATCTTTACATTAACCGTATTCCAATTTCCTGACTTGACAATCAAAGAAGTTTCACTGCGAGCCGTAACCGCTGTTATGGATGCCATTACATTCTCCTTAACGGACAATCTGGTAAGGTGGCGAAAGCCTGAACATCCGACTTATGTTAACTAACCCACCTTTTTCTTACAGATCTACAACAATTGGCTGTGTCCCATTGTATCATCCGTACTTCTGCCTTTATGGTGCTGTTTATGGAGTCTAGTCATAAGTCAAGACACTGCAGAAAACAAAGAAAACGTGAAGAAAAACCAATAAGGCCCAAACCGCCAACCAAAATGTGAGAAATGGAGAGACAGGGGAAGCCGCAGTATTGTTTTTGTTTCTTTAATATATGTATATGTTCTGTATATGTATATGTATTCTATTTTATAATACAGGTATGCTTTTTTAATATAGTAAAAAAAAAAAATGTACATATATTCTTTGTGTTAGTATTCAAGGAGAGTGCAACATACATTTACAATTCTAAATGCTAGACTTCAAGGGAGTGGGAAATTAAAAACGATTTGTTTGTTTTGCTTACTTAGCTAGATTTCAATAACAATTTAAGGGGTTTTGGGGTGTTAAATATAAAAAAGGGGAGTAATTTGTATCTTATCCTAAATTCAATAATGTGCTTTACAGAAAGATGAAGTTTGTACTCTCGTACATATTTCATTCTCCATCCTCCTATTTACCATATAAGCATACAAACTCTTTGGACTTAAAAACTATTATCTATCAAACGCATTGATAATAATCATAGAAGAAAATTAAATTTTACAATTTAAATGATCTACGAAGTGATCCGAAAAGCATAACATTTTGTTTGGTCTGTCTTGAAGAATTCCAACAATGGCTATTTCTGTTTTTCAAAGTTTAATGAACGGGGCATGAGGGCGAGATTCTTTAGACAGGCATGCGCCTGCTGCACCATATACTGTTGGTCCCTTGTCTGGCCACAAGCCAACTTTTCCCACTTGGGGTCTAGGAAATGATGGCTGTTGCGTGGACGAGGACCCACAGTATCCATCTGCGGCTTATTTTCCTTCTTAGCCTCATCGTCTCTGGCATCATCCAGTAGCAGATCGCTTTCACTGCAGAGAGTATCCTTCATGATGCTCGATGGCGAGAAAGCTATAGATTCACTCGAAATCAAAAATTTACTGGGAGTCTCGGTCTCAAACGGCAAAGGCTTCTTATCCATTCTACTCTCACCGGGATGAGTAGGCATAACGTTCTCACCCCAACTGGTGATGAGAGACTTGCGTGCTTTTTTCGTGGGCGGCGGCAGCTGTGTATTAGTTCCACTGCCACTGGCGGACGATACAGGAATGTTTTCTTTTTTAATACCCATTGCGGCCTTAGTCGATTGATTGGTGTCATTCAGTTGTTCATCGTGTATAATTTCCGCAAGATCTTCCACGAGACTGGAAGGACTCGGCGGAATGTATCGCTCGCCGCGCCGCTTCTTTCCCAAGGCGGCCAATGCATTTTTGAAGGGTGTCGGTGTGCGAGGTCCCATAAAGCCTAGAAAAAGGAAAGTAAAACAGATGTTTTTAAAACTTGAATCAAGTGATAACTTCTCATGCGACAGTAAAGTTTGCTTAAGGAACAAAACACTTTCTTCAAAAGGATCGGTATATAATTGTTCAAAAGGGTTTAAACAAATCTGCTGACAAAATAATCGTAATTATCATTATTTCTTACTGATCATCCATATCCATATCCAACCCGAATAAAGTCGAACCAATGTATATGGAACTCTTCACAAAGACAGCACTACAAATTGCCTATCTGATGACAATATGGATATGCTTTGTTCTCTTAATTAAGATAATTAGTGGTCCCCTACAGCCAATTGCATTTTGTAATAAGGATATAATTATAAGTTTAAATATTAATTTTATTTATTTATTAATTTTTTGGGTTGTAATTTAAAGCCTTCCGGCCAATTTTGAGCAAATTACAATGTGCAACAATTCATCTAATAGATTTAATCTGCTCAATAATATAAATTTAAGAAAAAGCGTAATAAAAATTAAATATAAAATTTATAAAAATATAGTATGATTTTAAAGAAGGCATGGTTATTAAAAACAAAAAAAGGTATGAAAAAAAGACTAATTCAGAAGTTATCGGTATATAATATGGAAATATAAGATTATCGGTATGTAATAAAGGCTGCTCACAATTTAATTGAAAACAAAACTTTACAGTAAAGTCTGTAGTATGTGCCTTTTGTATGAATCAGGACATAATTTAAAACTTTTTAAATGGCCTGGTAGTAAATTGTAAATTCGAGCTGCTCTTACTACAAAAGCACGATCCAAGAGTGTGGTTATTTTAGGAATAAGATGCTGTTTATTACAAGTGGAATGGAGTGGAGACCTACACAAACGAACAACTTCATAAAATAACATCAAAGACCTCAAATCGATCTAATTTTTAAAACTACAGCCCAAGAAACGGTTAACATACGGTGTTATATGAACACGACGAAATAAGCTGGGCTTGACGACATCCACAGAAAAAGTTTCTACGTTATTTATATAGAACAGCAGAGTTTCTCTCATTTAGTGTATCTATTTTTAAATTTATCTTCTCGCATTCAATGCATTTATTTGTAGACTTATTGAAATCAACATCAAATCATCCCTACTTATAAATACAAAGACGGAGTTATTCTACCAAACCACAAGAAAAAAATAAAAAGTGAAGTGTTGGTATTAAGAAAATATAAAACATATTTCAAAAAAGATTTGAATAGGTATTAAATGCGGAGTGGAATGATTATACGCTCTGTAATTACGCACAACAAAGTCTGGACTACGTGGGGGCCATGGGATATCACCTCTTTTCGAAATCAGTCTGCCAGGGAACATCTGCTTCACCACCGCCATGGAATCATTTGATGTGTGACAGGTAACTCCATCTTGTTGGAACCAAGTTCTGGAATTCACTATTCTTGAACTTTCAATTTCTGGAGCCAAAAATCCGTCCAACATCTCAACATGGCGTTCCGTATTAACCGTGACGTTTTGGCCCCGCGCTTTTACGAAGAAAAAAGGACCAATTATTCCTCTGCCAGAGATTGCTGCTCATACTGTCACTTTAGGACTATGCAATGGTTTCTGGTGTTTGATTTTGGGATTTTCACTGTTCCAGTAACGACAATTTTGACGGTTTACGAACCCATTCATAAGGAAATGAGCCTCGTCAGAGAAAAGGATATTGTCAAAATTGGAAAATGGATTAAGCATTTCATTAGCAAATGCGAGCCTTGCTATGAAGTCAGACTCTTTCCATTCTTGTGTTAATTGCAGCTTATATGGATGCAGTTTAAGATCCAATGCTAAAATTCGTTGCAAACTTCGTCGCGATAATTGTAAGACAGACGATCTCTTGCGAGTCGACATTTGTGGATTTCCTCGTACTGACTCCATAACTCTCTCAGCATTGTCTCCGGTCCTAGATGTTCTTGGGCGACCATTTGCTTGTGGTTTAAATGTTGAACCGGTCTCTTCAAAACGCTTTACCCATATTTTAATTAAATCAGCACTCGGAGCTTCACTAATTCGCCGTAATCCATATTGGGCACAATATAGTCGCCTAGTAGCAATATATGAACGAGAGTTCTCGTAAAATGCGCGCACGCAAAATGCGCGACGCTTCCCGTCGAAGTGATTCATAGCGACTAAAACTCCATGAGCCCGCCAACCCAACGATGTAGGCGCCCCCCCCAAAACTCGGCACTAAAACTGTGCGAAATGAGTTACCTCGTAAGCATGTTTATAATAGCCGAGTTAAAAAAAACCATTCATAAGCCAAAAGAGCAAATTGTTGGGCGTCAAGTTTGCTGAGGAACCAGATTTTTGGCACACGGTAACATATTGAGTGATCATGTAAATACGTTATAAATTTATGTAATATGCAATAGTTTATGCAATATGCAATTGCATTTCGGTCACTACGTTTGTAATAGAAATATTTATCTGAGACCCTATAAAGTGTATGTGTGTAACCGATAGTCGTGAAAATCGAAATCGATTTAAGAAATCGATTGAACTCCGACCGTATATCCGAATATCTATTTAGAGTAAAAAGGGAGCCCTACTGCCAGGCAAGAGGCCAACATTTTGAACAAAAATAGCTCATACTAATAGACTGCTTAAGTATGAAAGCAGACAAGATCGCTGCAGTAAAAAAGATAACTTTACAGTACAAAGACTAAATGCGCACGAAAAAAAAATGTAAATTTTCAATGTTTATTAAAAAATTTTATGAAAACTGCACGCTAATTAAAAGCAATATGTGGAGATACGGTGATACGACTCGTTTAGCTTTTTAGAGGGCTTCCCCAAATGTGGGCGTGGTCGTTTTAAAGTGTTTCTGTGGAAAAAACGACATGCTTAATCGACATGCTACATAAGGGAAGTGGGCTTTTCTAACACGCCCACTTATTTGTCGATTAGTCAGTACATCGTCCTCTACACTATCAAAGTAAAATTGCCACAAGTGTGGAAAAATTAATTAATTATTTTTTTCAACAATTGTACTACTTATTCATTAACTGAAAACTATACATAGTAGTAGTACAAGGTGATAATTGATAGGAACGGAAAAATAATCTTCCTACTTCATATAACTTTCGTCGCCTAAATGTTGGCGAGTTTATTTAAAATAAGAAACAAAAAAATAAGAACTTTTACTGAAAGAACCGGCAAATATTTCGATAATTCGTCTGATGGACACATCGCTCATTTTAAGCAGTGCTGAAATCCCATTCCAATCCGTCGATTGAAATTTGTTATTGTTTGTTATGAAAGTTGTTACAAATTTCCTTCTAGAAAGTGAAAACTACCCAATCAAAAAAAATAATGAAAAAATTGCTTTCACTCTATCCATGCTGGGGAATAAACATTTGTTTTGTACAAAATATAACGATTTGAAAATTTCCGCAGTCATTCCGGACACTATTTTTGTCAAGATCCCAACTTGGATCATAACTTACAATTTAAGAAGCAAATGCTGAAGAAGCCTTCTATTCAGCCCACTGCAATAATCAGTTTTGCAAGTTTAGAAGTTTTATATTTCACTATCAACGATATCGATATCGGTATCGATACTCTAAACAAAACTCATCATACTCACTCTTATGAGGCGTCTCAATAGATGAACTTTCCAATTCCTTTTTGTTATCCAAACCCAAGCGATTGTGACTTTTGTGAACCGGCGTGCTGGCGCGTAGAGTCAAATCTTCGAACGTAGTTAGACAGGGCGAATTGAGAAATTGGCTTGGTGAAAATGGCAACGGTTTAATGGGTGTCATCACCGGTGAATCTGGTAGCTTGACCGTGACTTTACTTCCTGCATCGGGCATGGTTGATTCATTTTGCTGATTGCGCTGTTTTCCTCTCTTTAGTATATTGGGCGCCGGTCTGTTATGCTGACTCAATTGGGCCTGTGCCATTTGTTCTTTTTGGGAAGCTGAGTTTGAGTCTTGTGATCTCTGCAGTATTTGGGCAGAGAGCGCAAGGCCTGGTGTCATGGCTGCCGTGGCACCGGACTTGATAAGAGTTCTCAAATGGGACCGAGAGCTTCTCAGATCGGTACATTGACGGTTTGACTTGCGTTCATTGTCGTAGTATTTGCGGCGCATTGTAGAATTCCAGTGGTTCTTGATAGCATTATCTGTTCGCCCGGGCAGAAGTTTGGCGATTTTGGCCCACTGATTGCCCCATTGCTGGTGGGCTTGGTAGATAATACGATCTTCATCTTCGGTCCATGCCGTTTTCTTAATGTTCGGATTTAAATGGTTGTGCCAGCGCTCACGACACTGCTTGCCAATACGTCCATTAAGATAGCGCGCTATAAGTGTCCATTTCTTAGGCCCGAAACGCCGCACAAGCTCCACGACTTTCTCATCCTCCTCCTTTGTCCAGGGACCTTTTATCAATTCAGGGTTCAGGACCTTCGCCCAGCGTTGCTGCACCTGTGGTTCAGTGCGATCCTTAAAATGTGGCGCAATCAGGTCCCATCGGTCGCCATGTTGCTCAACAAGACGCTTCAATAGGTTATCCTCGGACTTGGACCAACGCTTGCCAAATCCTCCTGAGCTTCCGTTTGCATTTCGAGAGCTAATACTACTCCCATCATCACCATTGTCCGAATACTCGGACTCGGCCGACTCGGCGCTTATGCTGTCCCGTCGTTCTGCTATGGAAACAACATCGGTCTCCGTGTCAATACTACCACTGCGAAATCCATAATTTTCATATTCCATTGTAGTCGCCTGGGGACTCAGCACTAATGATCCTCTCCACGTTTCCAGCGTAGACAGTTGTGGTAATATTTCACTCTCTGACTGCTGTTGTGATAATACTTATGTACTTTGCCCTGACAATAAAGACAATTTGAGTGGTGACGAACGTGCACCCGTTCGCTGTAGTGATCAAAAATCTCCAACAATGAAGAGCTTCTGAATGTTTCGCTGCAGCTTAGACAAGTTATGTATTCGAATCCTTCAAAAGTGTCGTCCCGCAAACGAAAATGTGTAGCATCGCCTTCGCTTTGACCCTGATCCAAAATAGTCTCACTTGATGTTACTATAGTTAGGCCGCTGGAATGTTCACCTCGAGTTGTGTTATTGATGTTTATAAAATTGTTGTTGTTGTTCAGGCTTCCATTTTCGGCCATTAAGCGCATGCGTAGCAACAACCCCCTTTCACTCAGAGGTTTCCTTTACCAACAACAGCAGATATCGATTTACTCCATTGTCATCTCACAGAGCACTCAAAGAACTCGTCGAGACGCCGGATTGCTGCTTATTAAATTTCGCTGCTCTGTTTCCAAATTATATTTCGATGGGTGGATGCGGCTCTATGCTTTCACAGTAAGCTGTAAACAAAAATCTAAGTTGATTTTGTGTTTTTATTTGCTTTATATATATTTTGTGTATTTACTGGACGTTCTTTCTTATTCTGCTGTAGCGTCCGTCGCTTTCGTATATTTTTTTTTTTTGTACGGATGGGTGCGCATACATGTGTTTGTGTGCGCTTGTGGTTGTAGGTCTATGCGGCCACTATGACGAATGACAGCTGCAGGCAGCACGCTTTTCTTTCATGAATTTGTTGTAATCAACAAAATTTCCAATTGAGATTTTCTCTGCGTTTTTTACGGCAACTTAACAAATTTCATTTTTCACTTGTGGGATATTATGCACTCTATCGATTGATATGGAATTTAATGAGATTTACACAACTCCATGACACAAATTTACAAAGAAAATACGCAGCGAAAAATTCTCGTTAAACCGTTTATTATCGATAGTCACAGATGGCCATTTTGAAAAAACATGTTCCAGTGCTGCATTTCGTAGCTATGTTCCATTTACATTAATTTTCAGTCTGATTGCTGCTCAAGGGATGCTCACAAAGTAGATATGTGTTCACACAATCTAAATGTATGTTTATGCTTAAAAGAGCAGCTGATGCCCGCAAAGAAAAAAATTAAGTGTTTTTCGACTTCTAAAAATGTACACTGTTGGGGCAATAGAGTATTCATTTTGCATATAAATGTTAATATTTACCACATTCGTCTAACCTATATGAGCTCATTTCAAAATACGGATATAGGATGGTGTGTTTGAATTGCTTTTTGCAAGCTGAAATAATTTTAAATTTGTGGCAATTACGCAACAATTTGAATCTGCTCATCTCTTACACAATTTAATCATTTCGTTCATGTTTTCCAATAAATTTCAAATTTACAAATCTTGCGTATTGTTTGTTACTAATTATCCGAATACTTGTATTCATATAAATCGCAGCACCAACAACAAGATGCCAGTCAGCTGTTTACAAATGAACAATGCCGTTTTAAGTGGGAAATTGTGTTTTATTATGAAAAGTTGTTACAAAAAGCGCTGTTCAAAAGTTGAAGAGATAGATGATCACCTTGGTCTGGATTAACTTTAAAAACCGGAAAAAGGTACGTGAAATACGTTTTTGTAATATTTCTATAATCTAAGGATGATTGTTCAAGGAGAAGTTCGAGTTTTTGTTTCTGTAATTGTTTTTGATTTTATTTGGAAAATATTTTGAAAACAAAAAAATTATATTTTTTAAAGGCGAGAACTTCTTCAAGTGTGAGTTTTTTTAAATACTAAAGACTGATATTTTCAAAGTCCTTAAGTTAGTGATCATTAAAAATCTGTATTCAATAAAAATATTGAAATAAAGACATTTGAGCTCATCGTGAGAATACCTTGATCACTTACACAAACCAAATGTGATTTTCCTAGAACCCTAAAGGCATTGGCCCAATTTTAGACTTGGACTTCGCTGCTTCCTCTTTTTTATTGACCTTTTCCGGTAAAATACGTTCCAGCCTGTTTTTTGCAAAGAATACAAAAGCGAATAGAAACTGTAATCTTGATGGCAGTATTGATCTAATTGGGAACTATATCAAATAGTTTATTTATTGTGGCAGTGAGTGGCTGTTATTTATTTAATATATTTTGTTCAAATTCGGCCAATATTTTTGTTACCTATTTAATTATATATTTTTATATTACATATATAATAAAACAAGCTTAGTAAAACAAGTTTAACAAATACATTTTTCCAACGATACCTAATATATACATATTTCTCTTATCGTTATATATGACGATTCCAACCAATTTTAAAATATTTTCAGTTATTTCGAAGTATTTTTAAACCATTAGAAAAACGCTTAATAACTTATTCAGACCGACATCGAAATTAAGGAATATTATGTGTTGTTCGATTTCGTCTCATTCACCAGTTGATATTCCAAAAAGACTGTCGGCAAAATTAGTTGATTTTGACCAATTCAACGGCCGATTATTATATGGAATACCAGTTGTCGAATGGATCAAAAGGGAGACAAACGAAATTTTTTCATATCAGCGGCAGTTTGTTTGACTCTTAACTCAGTTTGAATATAGTTTCACATAATCTGAAATCAGTTTCAGTTAACTCGAATACTGTCTGTTCAATTTCACATGAAAATAAAAATGAGGAAAACATTTTTTCAAATATCCTCAATTTCAAGTTCAGTGTAGAATAATGGTCATTCAAATGTAAGAACTGTTTAAAAGAAATCTCCAAACCAGTTGCAAGATGGACCAAAGCATCTATTAATTAATAGGGTGAAAATCACTTTGTGGGAACAATCACCGATAGCAGATTTTCTTGGTCCCAAAAGTCGAAAATGACATCCATGGGACTTTATTTCGCACTAAGCCTAATTTTTCCCACATTTATGTGGTCATAATAACTGAAGATATTTTAACTGCGATTTGAAAAAAAGAAGCATTCAAAAAGAAGAATTTAATAACTAAAACATCGGCAAGCTGACTCGCTACTAATTAAACAACCATCTCTTCACGAATATCACAAAAAAATGGATCAAAAAGTTAATTAGATTTGGAAAGAGGTGTCCAAAATGCAATTTCCAATTTAGAAAAGGTCAACATTTTCGAAAACAAAAGTACTGTCTTGTAGAAAACAAAATTGACTTATCTAAAAGAAGGAATACAACTCTTTGCATTACTTACGCTGCAATACTTGTTGTCTACATGAAGTTAGTGATGATTAGAGCAAAAACTACAAAATCGGCAGCGTGGATTTCACATCTTCCGATCACTCGTTATTTACAAATTATCATATTCAAACAACCGTCTTTCTCGTGCCGTAGCCATCGCATCAAATGAGTTTTTAATTGGTTATAGCAAAACAAATTCAATTTTTAACACATTTCAGCAAAACATGTAAGACTAAGACGCGAAATGTGTTGGACTCAGCTCAAAGAATGGTGAAGGAACTAGCAAGCAAGCATGGGAGATTCACTAGTTGTGAAGGGGATTTTGTTCTGGGTAATTTAAATTTGGGAATGAAATATATCGCCTGAAAGGCAAGAGAAATACGTATCTCTTATGCCTAGTATAGTGTTTAGGTCAAAAGAAAAATTTTTATTAAATATGTTGTGAATAAATGTTTTCTAAAAAAAATCTCTGCCTGTGCGATACCCAGGAATTCTGGTAAAATTGGAAAAATATAAAATGAAATCTCCTTAAATATTACAAAAGCTGTAAATTACAAATATTTTGAATGCTTTTAGTCTTCTTTATTCAAATCTCTGTTGCAATGAGTGCAATAGATGTGGTAGGAATCAGCACACAAATTTCAGTCATTAGAAATGATTTTGACATATCTTTACCCAACATCTTTTAGGTTAGTATAAAAGCGTGCGAGGTGCCAAAAAGCCATGCTCAATCACTCGATTTTTGTCAAATATTGATCTGAATTAACACGAGTATACAATAAAAGAGATAGATTTATAATTTATTGAAGACTTCCGTTTATAAACTATAGATGAACCGTTGATTTTTGCTAAATCGTTTAATATATGTGGGATGTACTAAATGGCGGTGCAGCATATTCAATTTGTATTCTCAGAACTAAGTTTACTAACCCCGTAATGAACTTAGACAAATAATTGAATGAAAGATATGAACCTTGTGTATGAGATCCCGGGAAAGGCGAACACGTTTTTCAGATTTTACCAAACAATATTAAGAAATACAATGGACAAAAGTGTAGAGTACTGTAATCTATCTATTAAAAATTATAGGAGAAAGATTAAATTTCGGTAAATCTGTCAATTTATATCGTAGGTACCAAAAGGAATTTGCCAATTTGGGAATGTTGTTGATTTTGTTTGTTGAACCTTCTTCAGTTTTTCGTTTTTTCTGATTTCTTGACTAGCATTGACACAGCCAGTTGATAAATCCTTTGTCTGGGGACGAAAGCGCTCTGGGCTGCCATATTTGAACTCTTTACCGGTTCGTTTTTCATTCTCAGATCTAACTTTATCAAACTCTTGACATATACCAAAAATGATTGGATATGGGGCGGTATACACAAAATTTGAACTTTTCAGGCTTAATAGGTAGTTAAATATATTTTTTTTGAGCGAAATAATTGAAGGTTTTAAGATGATTCTTTAGCAAAACTGTAGAAGCTCATATCTCCAAAAATATACCTTTTGTAACAAAAAAAATAGTTCAAGTTTTGTGTTGTGGACTACTAGAGGGTGTAAATAATAATAATTTCTAAAATTTCGGTTGTTCGCTACACGTGAAATGGCACGGATAATGTAGTATTTTTTTCAGCCAATTTCGACAAGTTTTGGTTTTCGTTTTAAGAATGTCATTATTCATGAATTTTCATTTGCTTGTTTTTGACTGTTTTGTTCCTGTAAGTCGTTTTGAACCAAATGTTTGCCGTATGTTTTTGACAAGTTTTACCGATAGTTCATAATTTTATAATGCCATAATACATTGCAAGCGCCTTGATTCCCTCCAAGATATGTTCTCATAATGTTGCTTAACTAAAATAATCGCTCTATTTTGATGCGCTTAATTACATCAATTTCAGAGTGTGACTTCAAGCGCTTACTTGTAGGGATACGAAACTATTCGGATGAGTGGATGTTTAGTACATGTATAGTGTCTACTATATGTTGATCTTACTCTAGAGAGAGAGAGAGAGAGAGAGGGATTGATTTTTTTCCCAATATGAAGGGAATTTGTCACGTTGTGAATGCGTTATGAATTCATTCTGCAATTTTGTTATAAAAAATAGAAAACCCCAAATGATTTCAATGTTAAATTTGTGGCAAAACCCTAATATAATGAAAGATATAAACCTAAAAATATGTGGGTTAAATCAGTCATTCGTATGGAGGATGTGATTTCACTTGATTGATTTTTCTCAAATTTTGCCAAACAATATAAAGCAATGCAATCATAAAAAATTGAATTTGTTTGCAGTCTTCCAATTAGAAAAAATTTGCTGAGTTAGGTTCCTAATCCAGTCCATTTTCAGGATCCATTGGATCCAAAATTACCAACCATTAAATTAATCGATGCCACTAAATAAACGATATAACCCTAAGACTATACGAGTATATGGGCTAAGTCGTCCATTTGGTAGGCGAAGTACCAAAACAGGTTGGGTTAATCGTTCGATTTTTTTTTAATTTTATCAAGCATTACGAAATAACACAATAGTTTATTCTTCCAAATAATGGTATAAAAAATGCTGTCCAGATGCTTGCACACATCAATTAGGTAGACCGCTGCTATTAGTTTAATTTCATAGGGCTGGCAGCGTTGCAATTCTTTGGCGGCAGCTTTTAGAAAATGACGCAATAGGTGACATCATCATCACCAGCCGCTGACGGTGGATTTTTGGTTTTGGGACGGTTAGCAGCTGCTTTCTTCGCTGTTGCTTGTCACAGCAAATTAGAAAAATGTCAAATGATTTACATACATTGAATTATTAGATTTCATTTGCCCCATTAGCATTATTCTTTTGCCACGTTCAGCATTGCAATTTGAAATATTTTATTATTATATAATAATATTCTAGAAAAATACTTGCTTATTCGTCCAGATATATTTTATCGCCGAGTATTTCTCTCCTCTGCCGCGATTCACATTGAATATCTTCAATCGGCTTAAAACGATACTCCCACAACGATCTATCGGATTTAGTAAATCACCAAAAATCACACAGCGCTAAATAATATGAATACGTTGGTTATGAAGCGATATTATTTGAATTTTTAGCGAGAACCCCATGAAGGGACAATACAGTGTAATACGTCGCATTATCGTGGTATAAAACTGCCCAGAAATCAGACTTCTTTTTAGGAAAAGTTTCACGAAAAAGACGCATAACACTCGAAAATATTGTCTGTTGATAATGTACCTCAACGGAAGGAAGTTATAATGCACAAAAGCATGATAATCGAAGAACACTGTCAGTATAATCTTTGATTTTTGATGGTTTTTGAATCGATCTCTTCGGCCTTGCTTCAACTTTGATATGACATTCTCTCGATTAGTCGGTTTTTAGCTTATAAACATAGTAGATCCAAGTCTCATCTTCAGTAATAAAACGTTTTATAAAGTATTAGTGGCTAGAAAATATATTTTCACAGATTTTAAAGCGAAGGTTTTTTTCCGAAAACAAATTAATATTTTTGTTATCAATCGAGACTTTACTCATCTGAGTCCCAAAATATATAGGGTTATGCATTTAGTCTGGCAAGGCTGCCAGTTGTTAAACACCTGCCATCTAAAGTGTTATTTATTTAGTGAAAGACTGCAATTTACGAATATGGATCGTTTAATAACCGAAGAATGCTTAAAAAATAGTTGAAACTTGTAGTAAGCGGTGATTCAAACATGGCCTTTCAATCGAGCAAGAGTTTCTTCAGCAATGATACTCATTTCTGACTACGTGCTTACATCAACAAGCAAAATTGTCTTATATGGGGCTCTGAGAACCCAGAAAGAACCCAGGAGAAGCCGGAAAACGTGACTGTTTGGCGCGCTATATGATCTGGAGGTGTCTTTGGACCGTTTTTTTTCGAAAACTACCTCAAAAGGATCTACTGCTAAAACCAACACAGAGGCGGTCATTTAAATGACATCATATTTCGTACATATTGGCAGGGTCCAAGCGTTATAATGCAATAAAAGTTTCATCGAAATTATAGCTTTATATGTGTTTTATTTAACTTTACTTGAAAACGAAAAATCGATAATCCTGTGTCTTAAAATGGGCCGATTGGTCCGTTTGAAATGCCAACATCATCAGAAAGATCCCTAATTGTTAATCGACGATTTTTTAACAACAAATGGCGGATTTAGGGGGCTTAACTTCCGTGGTATGTGCTTGCATGAAAACGTAGAATGGATAATTCTATATCTTAAAATCAGCCTGATTGGTTCGTTTGAAATGCCAACGTCATCAACAAGGTCCTTAACTGTCAATCGACAATTTTTTAGTACTAAATTGCGGATTTATGGGATTTAACTTTCATCGGTAAATGTTTGATGGCCTTTGAATTCTGTAAGCCAGTTGTTAACAATCCTTTCCAACGAAGTATGTTCACCGAAGGCATTCTTTAACATTTTAAATGTTTCTGCAGAAGAAATCCAACTTCGTTATCAACATTTAATGCAACTTCTTTGCGCTCAACAGCATCACACATTGTAAAAATCAACGAAATCACATTTTGCGTTTTACCATATCAAGCATAACTCAGGCAATAACGGCATTTATGATGCAAAATTTGGCACAGACGTCTATCACAGTGTTAGAAACTTAGAAAACAAATATTTTTGAAATTGAGTATAAATGATTTTTTTCTTGAACGCAGCAGTAAATCATGGAATCTGATAAATGTAATGATGTCATATGCAATGACTGATTCATATCAAAAGGTGTCTCAGTGTAAATGAATCGGCTTTGTGGACATCCCTTTTGGAAGTAATCGACAGTCTCACATCTAGTGGTTGTCCGTTTAATAGCGAGTGATTCTACCCTTCTATTAGTAGGGCTACAAGACAAATTGTAGGTTTAAAGAAATCCCAATTTCTTCGACAAAGGCACCAAGCCTTTGATTTCTTCTTGATTGACAAATATAAATTCTAAATTCCAAAAGCGACTATCAGTGGGGCGAAAATCTTTAAACATTTGTAATGAATCTACGACATTTTCAAAGCAATTGCTATAATCAATATACAACAATAATCAATTGTCCGCAATTGCCAGTACACGATAGAACATAGAAGCGAATTTGTAAGCAATAACATCCGGATACTCGTTTAATTCCCGTCAGCTGTGGTTACACTCAAGTATCGGTTTAACATTGTTCTCTATTGTTTATTTAGTTTAATGTGGCATTTCATAATCTCTCCTCCTGCCCTCCTGGATCAGGGCAAAGCAACAAAACACTTGACAAGCAAGGACGACAGGCAGGCGGTGGAGAGGGAGCGGAAAGGACGACAAGAAAGGGAAAGGAATTATGTTTATTAAAAGAGCTCGGTTAGTTGCCATGGCTGCGCGGCAATGGGTTTTTAGCAATTATCGGTTGTTCAGTGTACATTTGTTGATGGAGGGGGGTTACGGTGGGGGGCAGGATGAAGATGTACGAAACAGGTCAATTAATGAAAAAGCCATCTGTCGTTTATTACAATGAAACTTGTCAAAATGTTATTGTTGCCAACAAATTTTGTACTGGAACAGTGAAACATGTACTGCTGATTTGTTGCACTTACAGGAGATATCAAAAGTAAATGGACAGTTTTAATGTTGGACTTCATGTGTATAAAAAGTATGTAAATGTTCAAGTTTTATATACATATATATATATAAAGCAAGTATGTGTATAAAGTAAGTCATGGTATAGACTGACTGACATTTATGTACTTATATTGATGTATTTTAAATAATAGACAATCTCAAGTTGTAACAATTTCAGTGCCATTTTAAAGATTACGAACTCAACTTTTTATAAGTAACCCAAAATTCACAAAATACTTGTGTGTACTGATTATGCAAATATCAATAGAGTAGAGTGAATGTTACTGCAGTCTTCTAAAGTATTGAGAATGTGATATTAACTCATAATTTTGTAGATGGCGATATATACAAGGATACACTTTTCTTGCAATAATGTATGGCTAAAAATCAAACGGAGAATCTTGCGTGTATTTATGTACTCGCTAAGCTTGGTAAGGATCAGAAAGAAAAAGAACAAATAATTCACTAAGTACCGGGTTATCCATCTTCCGGTTTCAAAAGTAAAGTGAAATAAAACACACATAAAGCTATGATTTCGAAGAAACTTTTATTTCTTTATATCTATAATGCTTGGCCCTTGCCATTATGTACGAAATGCAATGTCATTTAAATGACCGCCTCTGGATTGGTTGCAGCAGTGGATCTTTATGAGGTAGTTTTCGACCACTTTTTGTAACATTTCGGGCGGTATTTCGGCGATAACTTGACGACTGTTGGTTTTCAAGTACTCCACCGTTTGGGAATTATCCACGTAGACATGATCTTTGACGTAGCCCCACAAAACAAGTCTAACGCCGTCAAATCGCGTGATCTTGGTGGTCAATTGATGTCGCCAAAACATGAAATTACGCTTTCTGGAAACTTCTCATGCAATAAACCAAAAATCGGTAGTGTCATGTGGCTCGTCGCACCGTCTTGCTAAAACCACATATCGTCCAGTTCATAATCTTTAATCGCTGGCCACAAAAAGTTGATTACCATACGACCATAGCTCTATGAATTGAAATTCGGATTATTCGCTGCAGTTTCACTAACAGGAGCGATATTTTCGGCAGTGTGTACATTGCGGTGATGCACAGGTCTGACCACATCTCTAACGCTTTCAGTCGCTTCAAATTTATTTATAATATTGCCAATTACTTGCAGAGTAGGTCGATTATGACCACCATAATCTCCCCGTAATTCACGAAAAGTGCCGACTTTTGAATGACCAATTTGTAGTAAGTTTTAACTATTTTTAAACGATCCACATTCGTAAATGGCAAACCTGTCATTAAATAAATTTCAGATGATAGATATTTAACAGCTGACAGCCTTGTCAGTCCAGCAGTTTTGAAACCACAAAATGAACAACTCTTTATACAGACCCGTCGATTATTCACAGAGCTCTGGCTTCATATAAATCTAGAATAATACACTCAAGAAAAGATTCGTAAAACATATTGAAATATATATAGCTGGCTGCGCTATAGACAAAAGTGCCATGCTTTAAAAGATTTTTGACAATGAGGAATCAAATAGTAGTATTCATATCAAAGGTTTGCCCAACGTATTAGAGTAGACGATCGAGTCATTTGTAATAATTTTCTAGTGAGTTGGCAATGGGTTCTATCGAATCGTTTAAAATCGCCAGTTTATCTAACATATGAATGTATTGTAAAAGATCTTCATCCTGCTTTCGTTTGCATTCTAATAAATGCCTTATAGTGGATCATCAATTAAATTTCGGTTGCCGACTTTAGCATATTTCACATTCGCTACATCGAGAAAGCATCCCGGCTACTTATATAGGGTGTCCCAACAAGAACGCAACATTTAAATTTGGCGCCATTCGAAGTGTCATTGTTTGACATTTGAACAATTGTTATTGTTTGCTAGTAGAAGGTACGAGGAGGTACGAGTAAAAATGGAGCGCTACACGAATGAACAACGCATTCTCAATGTGAAATTGTTTTACCAAAATGGTGAAAGTTTTACGGCGAAGTGAGTTCGTTAATTGGGTATTGGAGAAACAACATGAAAATGCTGATTTCGCCGATAAAATCATCTTCAGTGACGAGGCCTATTTCCATCATGAAGGCTTCGTCAAAAGGCAGAATTGTCGCAATTGGGGTGAGGAAAATCCTCGAGTGATTCACGAGAAGCAAACGCATCACACGTTGAGGATGTGTGGTGTGGATTTTGGGCTGGAGGAATCATTGAAATTTTTTTTTATGAAAATGAGGCATGTCAAGCGCAAACAGTCAATGGTGTTCGGTATCGTGAAATGATAACCAGTTTTTTTCGTGCCTAGAATTGAAGAAATGAATGTGGAGGGCATGTGATTTCAACAAGATGGCGCCACATGTCATACAGCCAGAGAAACAATTCAAATGCTGCATCAGTCATTTAGATCTTGCGTTCTTGTTGGGACACCCCATAGAAGGAATATTTGCGTCATCCTTTTGGATGGTCTATTGAAGGTCCTTCGGTAGATTTCGAAAAATAAGTAGTATGTGCCGTATTAGATGGTGGTTTTTGAAGTCATGTCAAATTTAATGTGCGGCTACCAACTAGTAGTAAATGTTAAACACCTAACGAAGATCTAATTTCGAGTTTAATAGAAGTAGACTCATTGTAGTGCAATATCCAAAACGATTTCTTAAGTGTGAGATAAATTCTGGGAATGAGACACATTTTCAAAGCGTCCTTTTGACGCCTACGGAATGACCTTCAAAATAACGCCTAACAGAGGGCGTCTCAAGGCATGCATTCTGCTGCTGGGATGCTCTTTTCTGACTTCCGTACATTACATCTGGAAAAATATGTCTATTTTTCAAGACATACTTTTGGAAACCTGACGAAACACTTTCTGAGTGCGACGAGGCAGTAAGAGCCTACCAATATCCCCTGTATACCCTGTATAATTTTGAAAGGAAGTCGCAAGTCGTACGGAATGACTTTCAAAATAAGGCCTAACAGAAGGCGTCTGAAGGCATGAACTCTAGTATGGGGATGCTCTCCTCCGACTTTCCGTACATTACAATATGACAACTGCAATGTCTAAAACGATTTCTTAAGTATGGAATTAGTTGAGGAAATTAGATATCCTTTTGGAGATCTAGTGACAAGTTTGCTATGTGCAACGGGAGAGTAAGGAATAACTAATGTCAATGTATATATTTGGGAATGAGAGTCATAAGGCCTACGAAGTGGCCTTCAAAATATTGCCTATCAGAAGGCGTCTCAAGGGATGAATTCCACTACTGGGACCTCTCTGACTTTCCGTACATTATAATATGAAAATTTCTACAGAAAGGTTTCGATAGAAGGCATTGCAAAACGCCTTCCGTATGTAAGGCGTGTAGATTCCTTAACTGCTCCCACAATCTGTGGAAGGAGAAGTCAACCGGGTAAAGTACCATCATTTCGCAAGAATAACCTTTAGATAATCCGCTATTTATTTGTATGTAAGGCGTGTAGATTCCTTAACTGCTCCCACAATCTATGGAAGGAGAAGTCAACCGGGTAAAGTACCATCATTTCGCAAGAAGAACCTTTAGATAATCCACTATTTATTTGTATGTTTTAAGCAAAATCTAAAATGTTATGCTTTGAAAATGTTAGCGTTTAATTAAAAGAAATCATTTTAATATCCAAACAATATTTGAACTTTAAGTTCGAAAGCATGATCGTAAAGAGCATGAATTTTTAAAGCGTAATCTGTATTTAAACAACATTTTTTTGAGCAAAATCATAACCCTTGAGAGAGATGATGTATGAGTCTAAAGCAACATTTTACAAGCTCATATCTCCGAACTATACTTTGTGTAAAAATAAAATAGTTTATAATAATAGTTTCTAAAATTTCTGTTCTCCGCTGCACGTGAAATTGCTCAATAGAAAAATTAAATATTTTTCATTAATTTTCATTTTGTAGGTTCTGCCTATTTTTTTGTTGTAGACAATTTTCAATCAATTGTTTGAATTTGACAAGTTTTACGGTAGTCCATAATTACGTAACGCCGTAATCATAACTTTGTCTTTTTCAGACCGCACATACAATATTCCAAGCGTCTCGATTGTCTCTAAGACATTTTCGACCTTTCTCACAATGATGCTTGATTAAAATAGTCGCTCTATTTTAAGGCGCTTAATTATAACAATTTTAATATGCGGTTCAAATATCGCACACTTATAGAGATACGAAACTCTGTGGGAGAGAGGGAGTTCGGTGTTTGTTGCATGTATAGCATCTGCTGCAGAGTGATCTTGTTAATCAAGGGAAGGAAAGAGAGATAGATAGAGAGAGAGAGAGAGAGAGAGAGAGAGAGGGAGAGAGAGAGAGATATATATATAGATTGAGTTGCTCCCAATATGAAGGGAATTTATGACGTTCACAACGTTTTGAATGCGTTATGGATTCATTCCGCAGTTTTATTATAAAAAGTAAAAACCCCGATATATAAATATATCAAATTTATCGAGTTTTTTAAATAAAGAAATTTGCGACATCCTGTTGGAGGGCTTTATTGATGTGAAAAGGCGTCTTTTCCGGGCGGACAATTTACCAACTCTGTTTTAATTCATTATTTTTATCCTTTTGAAAATTTGTGTAGATCATGTTGTTTTGTTGTTGTTGTATAAAAATATACAAAATGTATGCACTTACTTTTGTTATACACTGTATGCCTACGTACATAATATGCAGCGCGTGTGGTTTCTAACATCTATCCGCCCACTCCAGGAGATATTTGGAATGACGTATTAGTTGCTGATGTATTAAATGAAATCTCTTAGAATTCATTTAACCTTTTTTTCTATGATTGGATCTGCTATTGGCTTTGTTGCCAAATCGAAGAAACCCGGTAGACAATGAACAGACAATAACAGCAAAAACCAGGCCACAATATAGGCGTTGGAACAGCGTGTAGTCGCCAGCCTGTGTTTTGCTGTCCTCATCCTCCTCTGTGTATTCCCGTAATAATTTACAGCATGTGGCATGTGTCGAGTGCTCGGCTTTGGTTTGCTGCTGCTGCTGCTGTTGTAAAGTGAATTCCACCGAGACTCGGAATTCGTCCAACCATGAGAGTTACAGAGTTAAAAGGTAATACAAAATCTATTAGTGTTTCCTTTGGCGAACAATAAACCCTCCCACCGGTTTAACCGACACATACGAGACAACTGTAAACATGTAATTGGAAACCTGTTGGCTGTTCCAGTCCTCATTGCCACAAAAATACGCAACAAACAAACACTGCTATCTGTCTACATTTGCGAGTAATTCCCGGTCCGTATTTATCTCCACACTGCGGGTGAGTGAGTACTCCCAAATCATTGGAGGGTGAAATGTGTTTTCAATTTTGTTGCCACCGCTCCGCCAAACCGAGCTGATGGGTTCGAATAGACGAGGGCCTGACTGACTGACTGGCACAAGTCTATCCAGCCAGGCACAAAGTGCTAGATAGCGAGGAAGTATTGAATTTCAAGTGGGGTGGTGGAAGTGATGTACTCGTACGTACTATAGCACGTACATTCCAAGCGGCACTTGACGATTCGCTTGCTAAACATTGAGGTAAACATTTGCGGCTTCAGTGCTTGCGACTCCTCTTTAAAGTTAATGTACGAGTTATTACATTTGCCGCATTTGTCCGTCGGTCTGTCTGTCCGCCTGTGTGGCATGCTGCTGACGCAAGTCCCCAAGGAATGGTGGAAAATTCATTAAACTCCATTCATCATTTATTTCCACATTTTCTTTTATGTTTCAGTCTGTTGTCTTTCATTGTTTGTCGATGGGTGGATTCAATATTATTTCATTACTTTCATTTGCATTAGAAATTCGCTCATTTCACGGTTCATACCCGGTTCGAGGATACAATTTGCCTTTTTCGTCTTTATGTTCGAAATATCACCTCTATTAACCGGTAAATGAGGGATTGCGGGAAATAATTTGCCAATATATGAAAATTGGAGAATTTTCTTTGTTTTTTTCTTAAAAATGTAACAGTTTTCCTATCGATTGCACGAACGATAAGTTTTGTAGATCGTTTCTGAAATAGGTGCCACCCCTTAACACATTTTCCTATTCTTTTCTGAAAATGTAACCCGCGAAGAGTTATGTTGCCTACTTCTAACGGGCTATATTCTTACCCTGAAAATTCACATAATTTTTGCTTTTGTATCATCGGGAAGATACAACATCTGGGAAGGAAACACTTGAGGTGTCAATTATCTTATAATTAAATACAGGGTGTTCGACAGGAAGGTATACTACTTTGTTTAGCCGCCATTTTGGTAAACATTAGTCTTGACAGTTCATATTTGGCAGTCGTGAAGTAGGGACGTGGCAAATTTATTACGAAAAAATATTCGGTAAACCAACGTGTTTTAATCGTCAAAATATTTTATCAAAATTAATCATCGATTACTGTGGCGATGAGAAAGTTATGTGAAATTTTTGGGAGAAACAACGTGCCAACAAGACCCACTATTTATCGTGTAGTGAATGATTTTGAAGAAAGAGGGTCTGTAGCTGATAGGGCCAAGCATGGACCACAACGTACTGCCAGATCGGCTGAAAACATTACTGCTGCTCAAGAAAATGTTCAGAACAATCCATCAACCTCAATTCGACGCCGTGCTCAGGAGCTTAGTTTCCAAGAATAACTTTGGATACAATTTTGCAAAAGGATTTGCATTTGTTTCCATTTAAGATTCAGTTGACACCAGGATGTTACAGCTCGCCCATGACAACCCCGATTTTTATGAAAAAATCATAATAAGTGACGCGGCACAATTTCATTTGAATGGATATGTGAATAAACAGAATAGTCGGTTCTGGGTAATGGAAAACCCTCAAATTATTCATCAGTCACCTTTGCGTCCATTAAAAGTGACAGTCTGGTGTGCAATTTGATCAGGAGGACGTTACTTCTTTGAAACTGAAAACGGGGTAATGGTAACTGTCAATGGGGAGTGATATCGTGATATGATTGAAAAGTTTTTAATGCCACAACTGCATGTTTTAGGCTTGATTAACATGTGGTATCAACAAGACGGTGCCACATCGCATACAGCCAGGATTACAATGGAATTACTGCGAGACCTCTTTCCACAACAAGTTATTTCAAATCATGGTGATATTGATTGGCCTCCACGGTAGCGAGATTTAACTGCTCCATACTTCTTTTTGTGGGGATATCTGAAGACCAAGGTTAGGTTTATACAAAGAAACCAGAAACGCTTGAGCAACTCAAACAAAATATTCGTGACGAAATTAATGAAATATCACGTGAAATGTTTGAGAATGTAATGAAAAATGTGCTCGAAAGGGCTCGCATTTGTGAGGCTAACAGAGGCAGACATTATAAACAAACAAAGCAGTATACCTTCCCGACGTACACCCTCTATGTTTCGGCAGTTCTTAAGACGATTTAGTTATGTTCGCCCTTCCCCGTATAAGGTAACGGTCGTAAATTTTTATGAAACTTGGATCATTTTATTGTATACTAGCTGACCCGGCAAACGTTGTTTTGGCTTGAAAATGCATTTTGAATTATTAGTAGTTATGTTTGTCACCTACCATTATTTGATTCAATGTTAATGTGGTAAAAAAAATTAATTGCAAATATCTCATCTCCAACGCCATCTATCACTTCAAATAGAACCTTTTAAACCTTCCGGAATACTCTACCAATAATTTAAGACCAAAATGAGTCAAATCGGTCCAACCGTTCTCGAGCTTTAGCGAGACTAACGCACAGCAATTGATTTTTATATTTTATTGTATATTTTTTCAGATCATAGAGGGAAATTGAAAATAGGTCATACTGATTTTCGGAAATTCATTATTCTTCATTAATCTGTAATTGCTAGGGTGCGGTAAATTACAGTTTTGTTCATAGTATTGCTTTATAATTCCTGACAAAACTTAAAAAAAAATTGATCGATTTAAAAAAATCCAGCAAAAAAATGCATCCAAAGAAGCAAATATTCACCACAACTTGAGACAGAGAAGTGGGAAAAATGTGCGTAATCACCAATAAATGTAACATAACGTTGTTATAGAAGGAAATCATTATTTTATGATGCCTCTTCTCTACATATTCATGCAGAAGTGGGTGTAATGAAAACTCAAATTTCTATTATTTAAAAAAAATAGTTTTTATTGTATTTTTATTTTGTGTTAAAGGTCAGTCTCTTAAAAAGCCGGCCGCAGATCCCGGCGGATTTGGTATTTTCTATAAAAAAAAGCCGTAGGTTCTAAACTACGATACCCTCTGACATGGACTGCAGTTCGCCGTATGATATGCTATGCATGTATAGGGTGGCGCATAAGCAACGTTAATATTTGATCAGTAAATACATTTTTTTGTTTAAGTTTTTTTTTCATCTCTTTACAGAATTAACTAAATAATACTTGGGAAATTTTTGATGGAAATGCTCAGCACAAATCAAAGAATTAAAGTGTTCAATTTTACTTTGAAAGTCAGCATTCCATTATTCAGATCATATCGAAATTTTTTTCATGTTGGAAATGCTCCAAGCGCTTCAACAATTTACCGATTGGTTCAACATTTTGGGCAACAAGGGGCTGTCTGTGATTTTCCGCGTGCTGGAAGACCTCGTGCAGTTCGAAATGAAGTGACCATTGCTCGAGTGCAAGCAAGTATTGAGGAAAACCCTGAAACTTCCACCAGGCGACGTTCTCAGCAGTCAGAGATGTCTAGGCGGTCTTTGCAAAGAATCTTTACATCTTTTCCCATATAAGATGCAATTGGTTAATGAGTTAAAACCAAATGATGCACAAGAACGCTTTCAATATAGTCGCCGTTAACGTTACTTATGCGCCACTCTTTAAGGAGAGTAAATAAAAGCTTTAGAAACAGCCTCTTTAAGCCGACTATCAAAGATTATATCTTCGGGTCATATTATATTCTTTAAAAATGGTTTTTTGGGATATTTCATTGGAACACGCATTTCTTTAATTGCTAGGAATCATAAATGAAAATGAAAACAATTTTATACTACGGCGGTTCTGGAACTAGTTCAAATTTGGCTCGTTGGAAGTGATAAATATGCAGGGATTGCATGTGTAGAAATGGTAAAAATTTAATTTTTTCCCAATTTAATCGATGAAACCCATTTATTCTTACCTACCGAAAAATGTTTCTACGGAAACAGAAATTAAATACAATTTTTGAAGCATAGTAGTGAAATGTTGCCTATTTACAAAGTAATTTAATATAGACTTGTCATAGAATGGAAGAACTTTTTTTACAGTGTATTGCAATAGCAATGAAAAAGCACTTCTTTCGTTGTACTTTTTCATTAGATTAAGCAAATTTTGTTTTTGGATCTGGTTTTTCATAATTAGACCAAAAAGTAGTTTGTTTTACTAAATGTAATTTCCGAAGTAATCCAACTATGTTATTCTAATAGAAATGTGCATTGAAATTAAGACAACACTGCAGCGAATCCAACAAACTTATGCCTGGTAGGGAGAAGGTGTCGCCACTTTTTCAACTGTAGCGGTGTAAGTTGCTTTGGAATATAATTACAAGATAATGATTATTTAATTTCTTGATTTCATCATTAGAAAATGCTTATATTTTCTATAAGTTGGCTTAATATAGCTGTTGCTGTTGTTTAATTTATTTTTTTTATCTATTTCTACGTTCAACCGAAAAATTGTATTGGTAATGTTGATATTCAGAATTAGAAGACCACATATATATTTTAAGAGTCAAGGAAAAACGACTTAAGTGGACTTGGGACAAAATACAGTTTATCCGGAATTATACTTATTATATTATATTATTATATTATGTATTACATACTAACTTAGTTTGATGCATATTTACGTGAAATCTACATTCAAAAATTCCATATAGTTCACAAATTGTGATATTTTTTTGTTATTTATTATTAAAGTCCTTAAGACACATGTTGTAGTTTAAGCGCGATTCTAAAATTCTTTATATTTAGGAAAGTTATAGCAAATTCCCATAATAGCGATTTTTCGCAAAACGCTTAATATCTCAAAATGATAGAAAAAATGACTTAACTCGCAATTTATCGTTTTGAGTTGTTTTTCCTTGTGTAGGTATATTATGTAAAGGGTGGCACACGAATCATGCTACTCTCAATCAATGTCAATGGGAAGCGTTATTTACAGGATTTGAAGGAGTATTTTTTTTCCCAGAACTGCGCCAAAGGCGTGTTCGTTTCAACACCATTTGGTTTCGGCAAGATGGAGCAACTGTACACATAGCTAAACAGATTATGGCGGGGCTCCAACCAAAATTTGCAAACAAATTAATATCCAGAAACTCCACTTTCCGCCAGTCCCCAAGGTCACCTAATCTAACTGCATTTTACTGTTTTTTTAATGGGGTTATGTCAAGCAAGAGGTTGACAAAACGAAACCAAGAAATTTCACTAAATTGAAGCAGTCCATTAAAACAATAATTGAGGCGATCCTGACTTTAAGCCTTCGGGCCGCAATGAATAAGCATGGAGGTCATTTACGGTCTATCATCTTCAAAGCTAATTAGTTATATAAAATAAAATTGGATTTTCTACACAATAAAAAAAAAGATAAATGAAATACATTGATTAAAAAAAAGTTATTCGAATTTCTTATTTTAGTGCACTTGATGCGCCATCCTGTATATGCATTTACGATAAATTTTTTTTTCATGAAATGGCAATTATAAGAATTTGTTATAACTAGGGATATGCGATTAATTGATTAATCTTTCAATCCGATTAGCCAAAATTCGGATTAATGAATTAATTGATTACTTGTATTTATAATGAACCGATTAATTGTTATGTTGATTGTTCAAAACTCACTACTCACTCATTAATCGAACAATTAAATAACTAAATATATTGTATTTCACATTATATATTGTGTGCTACTCCATAAGTTTTATTGGCATACTCGTATAAAAAGACATGTTTCTTCGATATTTCTTTCTTATATTTAATATTTCTTAATATTTAATTTAATATTTCTTTCAAAATATTTTAATTTTGAATAGATTATTAAAACCTTATCAACTAAATTTCGAATTTCTAGAGATCTGTGTGATCAGAGCTGTCAATTAAACGATTAATTGGTTAACCGAAATATGGATTAATCAACAAGTATGATTAATCGATTAATTGCACATCTCTAATTATGACATTTGAAACATACGGAATTTTGTAATGGCGCCTATACGACAACATGGCAAGTTCTTACTTCTATCAATGTTTAGAGATGTTACACAAAGGAATCGCTGTTTTGAAAAACTATAACTTGTAACCTACATCGAATTTTGGAATAGGAACTTAATATACGTTGGAATAATAACAACGAATAAAAAAGGCAAAATTTCTCCAATTTCTTAAAAACTCACGATTAATTGATTAATCGAACAATTGAATAATCAAAACAGTTTTTGGTGTTTCAGTGTTGCATTACCTAACGATTTTCAATATTTTGAATTAGTTTAAATCATCAATGCGAATTGATAGAATGATTCTCTAGCAGGATTTGAAATTATTATGTCAATATCCTTTAAAAAGAGTGTAATTTATAATCTATGAAGAGCCGAAGTTTGTACAAATGTTCAATTGAAGTTTAAAAGTCCAGGGTTATCCATTTTTCAGTTTCAAAAGTAAACAAAACACACATAAAGCTATGGTTTCGATGAAACTTTTATTTCATTATAATGCTTGGAGCTTGTCATTATGTGCGAAATACAAAGTCATTTAAATAACCGCCTCTGAATTGGTTGCAGAACTGGATCCTCTTAAGGTACCTTTAGCGTCATTTTTCGAAAAAATATGGTCCAATGACACCGCCAGACCATAATGCGCACCAAACAATCACTTTTTCCGGATGCAATGGTTTCCCACAATCACTTCTGGGGTTTCCGAGCACCACATGCAACAATTTTGCTTGTTGGCCTAAACATCGAGCGAGAAATAAGCTTCATCGCCGAAGAAAATTTTGTTCGATTAAAAGCCAACGTTTGAATCACCACTATTGTAGTAAGTTGAAACTATTTTTACGCGTTCGTTTGTTAAACGATTCATATTCGTAAATGGCAAACCTTTCTCTAAACAAATAACACTTCAGATGACAGGTATTGTCAGCCAGCTGATAGCCTTGCCAGCCCTTCGGGTTTGAAGCTACTAAATGGATAAACATTTTTTAATGAAAATGTGTACCTCATAAAGGTTCGTCGTTACGTCACACAAAAGTCAACTGTGAAATTTTGTCGTTATCGTTTCAGGATTGCAATATAAATCTACAAGAAGGATAAAGTTCTTCAAACTAAGCCTTAAGTGGCACAAATTCGTGTAAAAAATACCAACCCTAAGTGTATATTTGTGATATAATATCACATATATTATGACATAACGTTAGATGATGATATCTCTAAAGTGGATTGAGGTTTTTAAGTTTTTAAAAATAAATTTTGGAAGCTGGTGTTTTTAAAATGTTTTAACACATTTTTTTTTCGCTGGTAGAATAATTCAGCGAAAGGAGAGGACAGGAACGAAAAATTAAAATATGAATTTACCAAATTTCGGTAAAATAACTTTGAGTAAGACAATTCTGTTTAGTTATGATGATTTTCTTAGTTAGTTGAAACGTTTCCCCATTTTCCCATTCGTTTCGAGTTTAACTTGAATAGAAGCTAATTTTTATATACAATTATTTTGAAGTTTTTTTTTGCTTCCAAAACTTAAGCTGTTATCGACCACTCATCATTGGCCACGAAAATATTACATGACATTTAATTTGTTCTTTCGCTTTGTGCTGAACGAATGGCTACATTGCAACATTCCAACATTTCTACGACAACTACTTAGTTAATTAAAAGCTGAATCATCACAAAAAATCATCGTCGATCAGTGCAACGTCGACCGGTAGGGGGCTATCGGCGGCTATGCGATTGCTGCCGCACACACACAACACAACACCTGACGGGAATTACGAGTTTCTCAAAGCAAATAAAAAATAGAAATCAAAACAATTATTTTGATCAAATAATGAGTGATTCCTTGTTGCTGCTGACTTAGTGTAAACAAAAAAATAACAACAATACCACTGTTGACAGGTAATAAATTTAAGCCAGACTATTGATTGCTTCCTGACAGCAAAGCCAATGAATGCTGTTTATTGGCAACGGTGCACAAAGGCCATCATCAAGATCACAGGGAAGGAGGGCAATTTTACAGACGATCATTTCCTCCGTATGCCTTTCACACTTCCTCCCCGATCGATCTCGTTCGTCCCAGTCTTACAGTAGCTCAGAGCAAGGATTTGCACTCGCTGTTGTTGCTGCTGCCGGCAATGGCAAACAATGGCACATTGATATTGCAATCAAAACATACTCTGAAATGCAGATCGAAATAATTTCCACGCTCTAACTGCAATTGATAATGTACAATTGCGCATCGTATTGAATAATGAGCTAAATATTTCGGCAAGAGAAGAATAACGATTCCTTCTGAAGTTAGACCGACTCTAGCCGATAATTTCATGCATTTCAATTGAGAATCAAAACAGCTCTTTTGATCGCAAAGCGAGAGCAATCCTCAATAGCGTATTCATTCACAAACGCTTAAATACCTTTGAAAGAAAACGAATGCAATTAGGAAGAGAAGACGAAAGTGGCAACAAAGCAATGCCCAAGTAAAGGTCGATCGATTGACAGCCAACCCCAAGACTATGAGAATCACCGGGGATTTTCTGTGCACCGTAAGGTCTAGCTAGAGAACTGGCAGACATTATGTCTGCAGGTAGTTCGACACGTCGAGGGACAGCTACAAAATACAACAATTCAGCGGCTGTCTAGAAACTGGGTTGATTATTCAGAGCACTTCCTCTGCATTTCATCAACGGGCGTGGGTTTACATTATCTTGCTCGAAGACACCACAACGAGTGTGGGAATTTCATGAAGCCCCGTACAGGTCCAACCAAATCGAATGTACACAAGAAATCTGCGTCTATTGTCTACATCGAATGCCATTCTTTCA
>JAHXMU010000083.1:60912-73379 GCA_019455685.1 Philornis downsi
CACTATGAAGGAAGGAGAAACACCCCTTTTGGCATTTAGCTGCTATTCAAAAAAAGCAAATAATAACGCTCACAGTCGGTTGAGTGTTCTTGCAAAATGTTTGCACACCTTGTTAAATGTGTGTGCATGTGTGTGAGGACAGGTCCTCCATCCTTTTTGAAGTCGTCGTCTTTCTTTGTTGGTATTTTGTTTGTGTGGTTGTTCGATAAGTGTTTGTGTGCTTGTATGTGCTCAAGTCAATATGAATATTTTAATCTTAAACTAATCAAACATTTCGGTTTGAAATGAGTTTGATAACATTTTTTTTTTCAGAAAGGGACCTGATTCAGTGCGACAGTCAGTCAGTTCGGCGATCGTTCCAGCAGCTTTATTGGTACTCGAGCCCAGTCGGTGGCATTTAATAAGTTCGCACAGCAGCAGTCGAACGGCTCTGTGGACCGTATGGAGTCAGTCATCACTTCAATGGGCGAGATTGTGCGAGTGAGCATTTCGCTTTTTATCTCGCCATTATTGCGGTCGGTCTTCAATATGTCAAGTGTCAAATATTTATAACTCCGATATGTCATTCTATAGACAAAATTGACTTCCTGTCTCATTTTGCCGTTGTTGTCATTTTGTTTAATATTATTTCGATTAATTGACAACTGGTTTGGCGTATATCTTCTAATGAAGGAAAAAAACGGACGGACGGACGGACGGACAGTCGGACGCAGACACACATGTCGAGGTTTCACAATACCACCCGAGTCGTGGGATTTCAGCTTATTTACACTTGACTCCACCACCGCCATCACGGCAAGAGATCGCAGTAACCAAAGTATTATTGAAAATGCATTAAGCATCCCCCGTCCACTGCCACCCGGTTTGGCCATTTATGTTTGTAATGTGACCATTCGACAGGCCGGCCATCCAGCCATTCGTCCAAGCAAGGCACACACACAAACACACGCTCGTGTAGACACTGTGATGGCCCAAGTTGAAGGAATCAAATTCACACAAGTGTGGAGATTAAAATCGAAATGGAAAAATGTATCTGTCCATTAGGTCATACCCGCTCGCACGTCCCTCAATCTGAGTGGAAATCTTGAAGAAAAGTAAACTACAAATACGACAATTAATCCGTCTTCAATATTTGACTGACATTTTTTGTTTAATTTCTTAGGTTTTTGTTTCTTTTTCCTCATTTGAATTGGACACTTTTTGATTATGGTGATGATTTTGGAAACGACCAGCCAAAAACCAACAAAGCAACAAAACGTTGAAAAGTTTACAATTACATATGAGTTGAAAATGTGAATAATTTGATATCAAACATTAACACAGTTATTGGATCCTATGGTGAGAACCAGCGTTGGCTGTTAAATGCACAAGAAACTGGAAAATTGTTTGTCTCATTACCGAATTTGTAAATTCGAATAGAAAGAGCATTGACAAATTGAAATATCAAATACATTTGGAAATCATTGTTTGCCATTAACTATCAAATTTTCAATTTCTCACTACATCTTTACTAAATTAAAAAACTATCGGTTAAATAAATGTTGCGAGAACTTAATTTCAAATTCAATCTTAAATTCAAATTCAAATTTTCGCGAAAAAACCTAAAATAAGTTAAAAAAAAGTTCACTTTTGTAAGAAAATTGTTTTTTTTTTTAACTGAAGCACATTAATATTTACTGAGCTATACTGACACTTAAGAAATGAGACCTTTATTCATATTTAAAGTTCTTGCTGAATAAGTTATATATTTTAAGATATATAATTTGATTCTTAAATTCATAAGAATTATAAAAAGTATAATCTTTATCTAGGCAACACTATTTTTTTCATTTTTTTTGCTATTAATATTCAATCGCTTTACAGTACAGTTTTAAAGCTTGTTATTATTATAAGCGGATTCAAAACGATAACGCAGTTTTAATGGCGCGAGAGAGAGACAGTATGAGCCTTTTTTTAAGCGCAACTTTGAATTAGCAGGATATTTATTTCAGTTAATATATTCACGAATTCATAATCTATAGTATAATAGATAATGATAATAATTATCTAGGCAATACAATTTTTTTAATAAAATTTATTATTTATTATTATTATATCCAAAATGATAAGACAGTTTTTATGGTTAGAGAGAGAGAGAGAGAGAGAGAGACAGATTAGCAGGATATTTATTTCGTTTAATATATGTAAACAAACAATATTCTAAAATTTGTGAAACAATTTTGTTTTTTAAGTCATAAATTGGAAATATCAACAATTATACTCTGATTCTGTTCAGAAATTTTGAGGTATTTTTTTTACATAAGAACGATCTGTGAGTAATACTCATATAAACAATATTGAAATTATAATAGTAAAAAAAAAACAGTGAAAAAATCTGTTTTGTTTAGCACAGCAGAATCGCCAAGTAAATATAGTTCATTAAATTTTACATAAAATTGGATTTTGTATGGTTTTTAAATTTTATACATAAGAACGACCTGTGAGTAATATAAGTAATATTGAAATTATAATAGTAAAAAAAAACAATGAAAAAAACTGTTTTATTTAGCACAGCAGAATCTCCATATAAATATAGTTCATTAAATTTTACATAAAATTGGATTTTGTATGGTTTTTGAATTGCGTCCAGGGGTGAAATCTACTAAAATACTAAACCAACCTGAATTCAAAATTTAACCGTGCCTTAAAAGGCTATGATATAGTATGAAGTTTTGACCTACTTCCGCTCCCAGCGGTGGCCTCAACTTTAAATCTAATATTCTTAATCAAGATACGATTCCCAAAACCCAACCGACCTAACAAAGAAGACACAAAAAAGTTGTGAAAAATATTCTTTATTTTTCAACATAATCTCCTTTTAGCCGGACATACTTTTTCCACCTATATTCAACAGCTTCTATACCCCATTTATAGTAAGAACTGTCTATCGACCGAGCCATTTCATGGAGGTTTGGAAATAGAAAATAGTCCGAGGGAGCTAAATCTGGCGAATAAGGTGCGAGATAAGGCCATTCCAACTTTAATTCATTAATCGTGAACTGTAAAGTTCCTTCAATCGAGTCTTTTTTCAAGTTTGGAAATAAAAGATAGTCCGAGGGAACTAAACCTGGCGAACAAAGTGCGCGATGAAGCAATTTCAACTTCAATTCCTTAATCGCGATAGTAGATGTGTGAACTTGATGAAACACTTTCTTTTTCGACAAATGCGGCCTTTTTCCACAATTTCATCGCTAAAACATTGCAATAAACTTCCTTTCTGAAGTCCACTGCTTTGACTATTCCTTTGTCTCAGGTGTGAAGTGGTGTACCCATGACTCATCCATGGCTATAAATCGACGTAGACATTGCCAAACACTCTACTGAAACATCTTCGTGACGCTGTTACTCTATTGGAAGCAAGTACGGCACCCATCTTACGCACAGCTTTCTCATCTTCAAATCTTCGGTCAATATATGATGTGTAGCACTTTTTGAAATGCCTATCATTTCAGCTAGCTTAGATCATTACCATTTGTGGATTTTCTTAACCGTGTCTGGCGTGGGCACCTCAATTGGTCGATCACTATGGTGTTCGTCTTGGCAGCTCGTACGGCCTCGTTTAAACTCTGCTACCCAATATTTTACAGACGTAAACGAAGGGGCCGACTCTCTCAGAATAGAATCTAGATCAGTTTTAATGTTGGTTGAACTGAGACCTTTCAAATGGAAATATTGAATTACATAACGGCGACGAATTTTTTCCATGCTTACAAATTCACTGAGTTCTTTTACTTTTGATGGCTCAAATAAAAATACTAAACAACGTGGCATCTTGAAATTAAAAACATATGTTTTATAAAGTTTCCACTTTTTACCAGATTTTTTTTTTCAAACTACTGGCACCATCTATACGTCAGATCGTCTAGTTTTGGAGCCGCCCCCGTATAGCGTTTTGTTTTCATACAATTTTGAGATTCTTTAATCCATTCGTAGAACCATTCTTTCATCGACGCAAGAATTTGCCGCTGTCACAGCGTCTTTCAGTAAGTCGAGTGCCACTGTATTTATTTTTGTATAAAATATGAATTATATACTATGATAGGTTGCAATAACATAGCAAAAAAAAACTGAAAATAATAAGATATTTGCGAAAAAAATAGAAAGAAACGAAATCCAAATTTTGCCTACTAAACATATAGAAAAGGATAAATTTCGCAGTACTGGTTGAAACTCAAAAATTGCAGTTGAATTTCAAAATACTTTTGTTTAAATATACATACATATCATTTGAAATCCACAATTCCCATTTTAAGTTCCAAATATACATCTAAATTTATAGCACATTCAAAAGTTGTTTGCAGTTTAATTATATTTTGCTGGATTTTACTGGTTTTGTCGAACAAAACTAGCACTGAAACATTCCCTAAAGAAATCATTTAATCGTAGAATAGACAAAAATATGGTCTAATAGAAGGGAATAATTATGGGGAATAAAATCTTATAAAATTTGTAGAAATTTTAATATTTTTTTCAGTTTTCCATACTTGTAGTTTTAAGTATTCTTTCCCCATTAAGACTGGTACTATGTTGACTTTTCGCGATGAAACTCTATGTAAAGAAAAATAGTCGTGAAATTTGAAGTTAAATTTGTCCACCAGACAGTACTATATCTTTTCATGATGAAAGTTTTGTTAAGTGGCAACGTCAACCTTTTTTTTTGTTGGTTTCCAACATTGAAGTTGGAGTGTACATATTTACGTCGTAATATATTCGATAATACATTTGTAAACTTTAAAATAAAGTAATAATAAAAAAATAATAAGCCACAACTTTACAATTTTGCAAATATATTATCGAACATATTACGATGGAAACCATCAGGTGTTCCGATTTCAGTGTTGGAAATCAATATAGGATAAGCTGACAATGCTCCTAAATTTTTTTTACTAACAAATAATATCTCGTTGAATTTCTTTTTTCTCGAGTACAGCACATAGTACCTGGCTTTAGAAATAATTTTTGTACATTTCCATTACATAGTTGATATTTCTAGCTTTAATTACTGACAGGTCACAACGTTTTAAGTGTAAATATGTAGGCACAAAAGGAGCTTTTTTGCCATATTTTATTCTTATATATCAAAAAAGACAAAAAAGCCGTATATTGCTTAGGCGCTTTAACAGAACGCATGCTATCAAAAAATCTGGCTCAAAGATGTCTATCGGGGCGGTTGTCCAAATGAGTTTGATGAGTTCGAAATCAAAGATCTTATCGAGGCGGACCGATACGTTCCTGTTCGCAAAGTTGCTGAGAAGCTGAAAGTGTCGCACAGGCCTATTGAAAATCGATTGCATGAGCTAAAGGAAATTCGCTTAACAGAGTGGTAAAACAGTTGCGATTTATTGCTTAAACTCAACTAAAATGATTCCTTTTTGAAATGCATTGCCCCTGGGGATGAAAAGTGCATTTTTTTACAACAATGTCAACCGAAAGAGATCCTGGTCTAAGCTAAATGATCACCTTAAACCTGATGATCCTTATCTGGCTGGCATCTTCGGATTTTCATTTATTTCGGAGTCTCCAAAAGTTTTAAATTATAATTTTTTTCCATTATTTTGCTGGGAAGAATCAGTCCTTCTTCCAAAATTTGAATAAAAAATTGTAAATTTACTTTGAGCCGAAATTACTTCCTTGCCAACTCAACACTTTTGATATTAAAAAAAATGGTGGAGTTAAGGTGTTTTCATATTTTTCTCGTTGTGCGAATTTGGATATCGACTAAAGAGAATAATTCATTAGTTAAATGATCATTTTGATTAGAAATAACGACAAGGAAACGATTTAACTCAAAATTTATTGTTTTGCGATATTAAGCGTTTTTCAAGAAATCGCTGTTATAGAAATTTGTTATAACTTTTGGAATATACTAAATGTTGAAATCGCTCTTAGACGACGACCTGTGTCTTAAAGATATAAATAATGACCACATAACGTAATTTTTCAAAAATCACTGTTTTGAAATTTTATAAAACTACATCGAACTACATCAAAATTTGATAAGAAAGTTGAGTAAAGGTATCCGTTGAAATAAGTATATAGGTAATAGCAATAACGAATAAATTCGTATTTCTCCTAATTCAAGTCAAATCAATTTTCCTTGTAAAATCCCGATTAACTTTCTTGAAGACTTTGTGGCACAAAACTGTCTTTTTTCAGCATGTAATGCATCATAGTTATATAAAAAAATATAAAATTAAATAGATACATTCTACTGCATTTTTTTTTACAAAAAAAGAGTTTTCACTGAGAATTTGACGGGCACAAACGCAAATACAAATCCAAAGGTGCGAAGGTTTATATTAGGCCGGTACGCGAATAACTTGCCAAAAAAATATGACTTTATGCATGGCTTCTACAAATTTAAAAAAAAAAATCGCCACAATAAAAAGGCGCTAAAATCAAAGCTGAGATCAAATTTCAGAAATGAGGCGTTAGGTTGTGAAAATGTTATAATTGCTAATCATATTTCATGCTTAGCGATTATTTTGTTTTGGCGATTTTGTCCATTTTTCGTTTTACAATTTTTTTTTTGTTTTTTGTAAAATATTAAAGACATCGCATAAATAGAAACTTGCTTGGGTTGAGTTTTTAAACAAAAAATCCTCATTTGTTTTATAGTGTAATCTGGCTTTATCTTCTAGTTTCTCTTCATATGTATGGTGATTTTTTAAGATTTAAGCTTTTGAGGTAGGCAGCACTGGTTGGTAATGGCGTCCAAATGTCATCTGTCAAAGTGAAAAGTGTACAGTATACTCTGCCATTTCATCATGGAAAGACTAACAAACGAGCAACGATTGCAAATCGTTGAAATTTATTATCAAAATTCGTGATCTGTGACAAATGTGCATCGTTTGATACGACTATTTTATGGTCGTCATAATCGACCTGCTGAATCAACAATTCGTGCTGTTATCTCCAAATTTCGCACCAAATTTACTTTGCTGGACATAAAACCATCGACTCGCATTGCAGCCGTAGCGACCAGAGTTAATGATGATCGTGAAATGTCAATTCGTCGCCGTTCTCAGCGATTGGGCGTGTGTTACTCAACCACAAGGAATTTATTTTTACCCCACTTGGCTGAGTTGAACTTGGTTGACATGTGGTTTCATCAGGATGATGCAACATGCCACACTGCTCGTGAAACAATGGATATGTTGAGGGATGCATTTGGTGAGCAGCTTATCTCTCAATATGGCCCTGTGAGTTGGCCCCCAAGATCTTGCGATTTAACTCCTCTTGATCATTTCTTGTGGGGTTACGTCAAGTCGTTAGTCTATGTGGACAAGCCGAACACTATTGAGGTCTTACAGGATAACATAACACGCGTTCTGCGTGGAATACAGGCCGAAATGCTCGAAAAGAGACGAAAAATTGGACCTTCCGAATCGACATTTTGAGACGGTGCCGCAGACAACATGAAATTATCTTTAAAAATTAAATGGCATAAACCAATTTATTGATTCCAATAAAAATATTTTAATATATGACGCAAATTTGAATGCTTTTTTCGATTTTAAAAAAAAAACTACGATTAAAAAAATCACCCTTTATTTATCTAGCAATATTTTCTGTTTTTCTTTCTAGTGGTTCGTTTTTATAGTGTTTCGTAGTATTATTTGTAGAGGAAACTTTTTTAAATGATCCAGAATATATTTCTTTACCGATTTGCTGGATTAAATAAAGCGTTGAGTCAAGGCCATGAACCAAATTTAACATAAAATATGCAAATGACTGCAGAAGCATTAGAACAGGCTTTTCGGAGCTACATTTTATTTCCTTTCACTAAAAACCAATCGTAAAAATCATTTGGGACTGGAGGCCCCGATATTGAATTGTCTGAAAATACATATATATAATTAGCATGTGATATTTTACATAGGTTTGAAAATATTTTTGATCCGACTTCATGTATATATTAGAACCCCTAGTGGGAGCATCACGCGGGTTGTGGTTGATACCAAAATCGCTGGCAGAGACTTTGTGCTCGAATGCGGAGTTGCATTTCAACCGGGTGTTACAGACCCATAGAGTAGCAGATGTGGTAAGATAGGCTTCACCTCCGCCAATAGGGATTATGTTCCATACTAGCATAATCAATTTGGTTTCTCCTGGCTGCGAAGAAAGAGTTGACAATTGCGGTAGTACCAAAATTGTCAGCCCCTTTTCCTAGATAGTCCAAATTTTACTTGGCTATCTCTCAGGGGGGCGTTGGCAATCGCATTGTAATATGCCCAGTGTGTCGCTCACTGTGGATAAGGCCTTCACGGCGAGACTCACTTCATATATATATCTTCTTCTTCTTCTATCTATTTTATATATATAAAAATCAATTGCTGTGCGTTAGTCTCGCTAAAGCTCGAGAACGGTTGGACCGATTTGGCTCATTTTAATCTTAAATTATTGGTAGAGTATTCCGGAAGGTTTAAAAGGTTTTATTTGAGGTGATAGATGGCGTTGGAGATGAGATTTTTTTACCACACTAACATTTTTTGTACCACACTAACATTTTGAAGCCAAAACAACGTTTGCCGGGTCAGCTAGTATTATATATTTCTTTAAGAATTTGTTTGTTTTTTTTTTATTGTGTATTTAAGGCTTTTGTGCCGAATTTTGATTATTAAGTATATCAAATAACCTACACCTAACACCATTACGTACCTTTTTCCATGCGCCATTCTAGACAATAGTCCCGAAGTGTCATTTACCTATGAAATGTCCCATTATGGGTAAATGATAAAATCAACTCAAAGATGCTGTCGTCACCCAATAGCCATTTTAAGATCTCGGGAAGAGGCACACAAAAGGATATTAGCACCTTAGAGACGACATTAGAGCTCGTCCGTACACGAGTATGTGGTAATTTGTTGGCAACTATAATGAGGCAGCGAGTAAACAAACAAAGATCAATCGAATCATCTCATTGGTTTATCATGCGATGCTCCCTCCAACCGTTTGTCAGTTCTTATCGCCATTGGAATCTGTTCTCCTTCGACAGAGGACCGTCCTCATTAATACCTTTACAGAAATGTTGAATTCGATATGTTGTCGTCTTTGTTCGTAGAGATCTTATCGATTTGCATGGTTCACATTTATGATTTGTTGTTTTTTTTTATAAATTACTGGTCCCAATGAAAAATTCTGACATGTGTAATATTTACATCATTAGCCTCGAAGATGTTCGGGCAGGATAGCACTAGCAGTCGTCGCTATGACAAACAACTACAATGTCTACCTTTGTGCGGTAAAGACTCTGTAAAAGTTGGATATAATTTTTGTATTCGAACAAATCGCCAAGCGATGATAATGATGCATGACAATGCGGGCGTTACTAAAGATTTAAATCCTCGTCCACGCTTGTTGTTATTTTGGCTCTAATGCCACAATTATTTCCAGTCAAAATAGAATGGGTGGTTTTGTTGGCTGGCTGGCTGGCTGGCTGGTTGGTTGCATCACTTGTTGAAGTAGGAAAGTACTTTGTGCTCATTGTAGTTGTGCTGCCAATGTTATAACTTCATTTTGTGTTGTGTTCCTTTGGCCTTTGCTCTAGTTCGCTATTAAAGGGGCTGTTATGCAGGGGGAGTGGGAAAGCGATGTGGGCGATGTCTTTAAATTTAATCGAGCAGATGCCGTCAATTAGTGAAATAAACTGAGGTGATTACCGCTCGCACTCGCTCAACAAACTGCACTACAAAGGACGTGATTTTAGTGAACTACCCTTGCGGCTGTGATAATGATTTAGTGGCAACGATAATATGCTCCTGTGCGTGTGTGTGTGTGTGTTTGTATCAATCCGTGTGCCTGTTTGTGTGTATTTCTCTAGGGCAGCGATTTACAAATGCAATTGCCACTCACTACTTATAGAGCACTGCGAATACAACTGCCGACCGACCGTTCGTTGATCATTGCTAATGACGTTGCTGTGGTGTTATTTCAGTGACTTTGTTGATGCTACTACTGCATTGTTGTTGTTGTCGTTGTTGTTGTTGTTGTCGTTGTTGATTTGTTTGAGTGTATAACTGTCTGAAATGTTATCCTTACTCTTTGCCTTCCCTTTCCAATCGTGGAAAGAGAATTCGTTCAGTGCGTTTAATTAATTTAAAAGCGTGCGGATAATACCAACAATTATGATGAAAAGTCAAAGCATAAAGAAAGTGCAGAATAAATACCGATTAAAAACGTATACGTCGTGCTACATAAATACATGTGAAGAATAGACTGCCTCGGAAAAAAAGTTGCAAATGTATCCCTCCAAAAGGAATGTAACGCAGTTTCTAAGATGTTTTGCATGTAGCTGTCTGTATTCTTGAAAAGGAACATTTTTAAAACATCTCCAGAAATGACTGCCTCAGAAATAAAGTTGCAAATGTATACCCCCACATTGCATGTAAAGCAGTTTCTAAGATATTTCGGACCAGCTGTCTTTATTCCTGAGAAGGAACATTTTTAAAACGTCTAAAAAATAAACTGCATCGGAAAAAAGCTGCAAATGTATCCCTCCAAAAGGAATGTAAAGCAGTTTCTGAGATATTTCGGATCTAGCTGTCTGTATTCCTTAGAAAGAACATTTTTAAAATATCTAAAAAATAGACTGCCTCGGAAAAAAACTGCAAATGTATTCCTCCAAATTGCATGTAAAGTAGTTTCGGACCAAGCTGTCTTTATTCCTAAGAAGGAACATTTTTAAAATATCTAAAAAAACAGATTGCCTCCGCAAAAAAAAGTTCCAAATGTATCCCTCCAAAAGGAGTGTAAAGCAGTTTCTAAGATATTTCGGACCAGCTGTCTTTATTCCTGAGAAGGAACATTTTTAAAACGTCTAAAAAATAGGCTGCATCGGAAAAAAGCTGCAAATGTATCCCTCCAAAAGGAATGTAAAGCAGTTTCTGAGATATTTCGGATCTAGCTGTCTGTATTCCTCAGAAAGAACATTTTTAAAATATCTAAAAAATAGACTGCCTCGGAAAAAACTGCAAATGTATCCCTCCAAATTGCATGTAAAGTAGTTTCGGACCAGGCTGTCTTTATTCCTAAGAAGGAACATTTTTAAAATATCTAAAAAAACAGATTGCCTCCGCAAAAAAAAGTTCCAAATGTATCCCTCCAAAAGGAGTGTAAAGAAGTTTCTAAGATATTTCGGATCTGGCTGTATGTATTCGTGAGAAGGACCATGTTTTAGAACATCTCCAAAAATACACTGCGTCGGAAAAAAAAATGTTTCCATCCAAAAGGACAAGAATGGAGAAAAGAGAATAATGCAGTTTCTAGGGTATTTCGGAACTAGCTGTATGTAATCGAAAGATTTATAAAACATCTTCAAAAATACATTTTTCCTTTAGCTAATGTCTGGCTGATTTTCTATTCGTGATGTAATAAGACTCCCGATGTAAGAGTAATACGCAAGTAAGGTTTTTGTGCAGATTTTTAACGATTCATTACCGTATGTCAGTCCGATTACATATAACATCTACAAATATTCCACTGAGACACTATAAAGTATATACAGGGTGTCCGTCGGGAAGGTATACTACTCTGTTTGTTTATAATTGTTGATTAAGTGAAAGAGAATGGATCTTGCATTGATAAATGTTTTATTTAATGTCGGCAGATACATAAATGTCCGCCTCTGTCAGCCTCATGAATGCGAGCCCTTTCAAGCACATTTTTCATTACATTCCCACATATTTCACGCGGTATTTCATTAATTTCATCACGAATATTTTGTTTGAGTTGCTCAAGTTGCTCAGGGAGGGACACCCTGTATTAGTGTGGTTGGCAGTAGTTTTGTCAGAGTTTTTGCAGTTTCACCGGCAAATGCACCGTCGAATATCGTCAAAATGAGCCAAATATCATGGATTCGTTTTAGCTTAGTTGTACGATATAACATAGTTTTTTTTTTTAACAGATCCGTGAAAATACTCGTATAGTTTGCAGCGCTGATTTATTTATGAAGTTCTGAATTAGCCTTATTTATATGCGAGAACCTTTTACATTCAGTGAGCTTACACGCATTCTATTTTTAGGTTAACTCCAACGGGGCCTACAGATTAAAGGCGATTCTGAATGTCACAGCTTGAGAAGCGTTAACTAGACTTGTCGGTTTTGCTCGACTACTCGAAGCGTTCATTAGGTAGGTGATCGCCGCTCAAATAATGATGTTTGGCTGTATCGGGAAATGAACCTGCTATAATGCGATAATTATGGGTGAATGTATCGGGAATTGAACCTGCGATAATGAGATAATGATGGGTGGATGTATCGGGAAATAAACTTGCGATAATGCGATAATGATGGGTGGATGTATCGGGAAATGAACCTGTGATAATGCGAACGATAGTCGCGTGTACAGGGTTGCTCATATTCGACGGACCCATGTTTTAAAAAAAAAAATCAAAGAAAAAAATAAAAATTTGGCGGTTGGCAATCTT
>JAHXMU010000083.1:94716-119667 GCA_019455685.1 Philornis downsi
TTTTCTTTTCTTTTCTTTTCTTTTCTTTTCTTTTCTTTTCTTTTCTTCTCTTCTTCTTTTTCCAATATTGGAATGAAACATCTTAACGGGACATAACGAAGTAGCAGAAAATAGATGAGAATAGTTAAAAAGCTTTCTCATGGTTGCCAAATTACCTGAACCAGATATGGGTGCTAAGAAACTAAGTGATACAGTTATGTGCACATTTTCGTTCAATTTTCCCCCTCCTAAAATTAAAATACCCAACATTTTTATTCTTATTGTTGGTACTGGTAAATTCAATTAATGGATGTTAAACATTTTCAGTTGGCATCCGTTTCACGCCCCATAAAAAAAGCATCCAGAGATTTCGAAAAAAAAAAGATGTTAAAAATAACCAAAAGCAGTGAAAACTAGTATAATCATGCATGAACTTAACGTGGGCTATTCATAGAAGGTATGCAGTTATTTTTGGAACTCATTTCAAAGTTTTTTTACCAGATGTTATGAATCGCGATGAAAAGCTTATGATTTGTATGCAAATTTATATAAGTGCAAAAAAGCTGCCGTTGTAACCGCTTGTGGAGTAGTGCATAGTTGCTTCCTCGAAAAAGAATAAAAACTACAAGACGGAGATCATTTCAATTTTGTGTCTCAGGACCGTCTTAGAATTTCGCAAAAGCACCTATAAATACATATATTATCGCAAGAAATAATGTTTTTGGTATATTTATTATATATGGTATATTTTGGTATATTTAACAGTCTTCTTAAGTAGATTCAATTCAGTACATCATAACTATTGTAAAGTAAATTTTAGTGGAAAAACAAATTTCAAAACAGCTTTACATTATTTCAACTTTACTTTGTTAAAAAAGCTTCCTAACAAGTTGAAAATAGTTTCATATACCATGCGTAGAAGTTACTAAAATGTCATTCTTGGGAATGCCTTTCTCTTTTTTTTTGTGTTGGGTCCTGGTCCAAAAACAGTGAAAAATTAACGATTAATTGAATGTGAACTCGTCATGGAAGAGATGTGTTTTCAATGTGTTTTCACCAGTTCTTATAAACTAATGAAAATAGTGTGAAATTATACTGGTTGTAACAGGTGCTTATGAATAAAATCCTCAGTACATTCTTCGAAAAATGTAAAAATCTTCATCATGGAAATCGTTTTAATCAAGTCTGCATCTGAATTTCAGAAAAACCACAAAAAATCCATACATTATCCCCCGAAATAATCATTTTATTTTGCTTTATAGTTTTATGATGTAAAATTCATTATTTTTCCAGTAGATGTCTCTAATAAGATGTACGTCGCATTGGATTACGCTAGATGGCGGTGGAAAGACAAGATTTCGCACTAAAAAAAAGCTACTCAGACACTTTTGTGATTATCTGACTCAGTACTGTTTGAGCGTGTGTGTAAGATCAACGTCAGCAAAGGGAAAAAGCAAACCAGGCGGCTGAAAATGTGAATAATATTTACGGTCCTGATATTGATACTTCTGATGTCAAACATGCACCACGATCATAGGCGTGGCAAAGGGAAGTGCTGTGGGGAGCTCAGCCATCAGGACTTTTTTATAGCAGATTTGGTGCATTAAATGAAGGTAATACGTTTGGGAGAGGAGGGGGTGTAGCCAATTCCAGAAAGAATTTATTGATACGCTAATGGCCACGCTCGATAAAATAATGGAAACCGTCAAGCACGACCATGTACAGTCCTGATACTAACACTTTTGATTTCAAAGATGCACTACACTCATGGGCGTAGCAAGGGGGGTGCTAGAGGGAGCCTAGCATACAAGACTTTTTTTTTAGCAGATTAGGTACATTAATTGAAGCTAATACGTCTGGGAGAGGAGGGGCTATAGTCAATCCCAGAAAGTATTTATTGCCATGCTAATGGCAATAAAATAATGGAAACCATCAAGTGCGACCATCACGCAAGCACTGCTTCGATTGCCAAAGAGCTAAAACCGTTTGGAACCACTTGTAAAAAACTGGATACAAGGAGAAACTCTACGTATGGGCGCCACACGAATTATTAAATCGCAACAAAATTGACGAATTCTCGAAGCGAATGCTGATGAAAAGTGGGTCATTTACGACAACTTTAAAAAGGTCATGGTCGAATCGAAGTGAACTAAGACAAATAATGGACAAGCTAGGATTGAAGACCTGGGTGATTTTTCTGTGTAGTTGGTGGGATTAGCAGGGAATCACGTATTACAAGCTGTATACGGACCTGTACTATCAGCAATTGAACTGTTTGAAAAAATTAATTGTCTAAAAGCGGTCCGTTATGGTCGAAAGGAGAGCAATTGTGTTCTATCAGAAAAACGCCAGGTTTGGAGAGAGTTGTTTTAGGATGTTCTTAAGCATCCGGTTTATAGTGATTACTATGTGTTCCTGACTATGGCAAATAATTTTGCTGATGAAAGGAGAAAGAATTGTGTTCCATCAGAAAAACGCCAGGCCACACACATTGATAATGACCCGCTAAAACTTCCGGGAACTCTTTTGGGATTCCTATCTGATCCTATCTATGGCAAATGATTTTGCTGATGAAATCATTTGTCCTAGTTTTTGGCCAATAGAGACTAGGGTTTTTGTGAGGGAGAGACGTAATGACATTACCTTTTTTAAAACGACAAGAAGCGATGCGAATTTGACTTAAATGGGATCCTTATAACTACATTAAATGAACCCTTCCTTCAATGTCATGCAAAAACAACGAATTTCTTATTACTACACTTTTTATATGTCGGCTTTATTAAATTACGACATAACCATTATGAAGTTCATTGGGAAACCGTTTTCAACTCAGCTTTAAATTTTTATCCAGTAAAAAAAAAAAAGTTTAAGTCCTTCCAATTAATAGTATTTTTATAGCTTCCACAAATGCTAAATGAGCATATTTTTCCACTTCTTGGAAAGCTCTTTTTAATTACACCAATGAGACCGATGAAGGAAAGGCGTTATAATCGCCCGTCGCTATAAGAATATTAAAAATTTTTTGAATTTTTTTCTATGACTTCGTTGCTAAAATTTAAATTTTTTTAACATATTTTTAAATTAATGAACTTAAATTACTTAGTGATGTGAATTCTGTTTAAAAGAAAATAAGTGTCATAAAATGCATCTAAAGAATTGTCATTACTGTACAGGATCTGATGAAAAGACAGTGAAAAGGTATAAAAAATAACAGCATTCCTCCTATAACAAGCCCCTGTTAAACTTTTTCACCATTTCTGGATCACGATCAGGCGATCTTTGTTTAGCTTCCCTGTCTGCTCCTGTTTCACTGGGTATTGTAAGAAAAATAATTTGGAAATATGCTCGTACATCATTTGTTAAAGATATGAAAATGTTGTATTTTTTTTTTTTTTGGGGTTATGCATATTTTATATACAATTGATGAACTACCAATAGTACCGATTCGGTCTCAAAGAGATCTAAAGATAGACTTGCCACACAATCCGAAACTCACCATCCTTTTGGGTGGTTACTGAATGAATATATTCCAATATAGAAAATTCCAATATTCCAATAGAAAACTATTTTCAATTTGGAAATGCCTTTTTGATCTTACTGCTAATTAGATTTACAGGGTTGAATCGATATTTTAAGATATTCATTTTAAATATGTTGAGCAATCGCTGTTTTTTATATATTTGAATGTCAATATTCGACTAATTCTACTACACTACCGAAAATTTTCACATGGTAAAACATGCTTACAGCAAAATCTCGTCAACAATATGCATATAAAACGCCACAAATTATCTAACATAGCGTTAATCATTTAAAGGCTTCAAAACCGACGATCTGGCAAGGCTATCAGCTGTTAAGTATCTGCATTTGAAGTATTATTTATTTAGTGCAAGGTTTACCATGTACGAATATGGACCGATTAACATCCGAACTTAACCGAAAATAACCGAAAACTTACTACAAAAGTGATGATTCAAACGTGGACACTTTTCTTGCATTGCGGGGTGATTATGGTCATAGTTGACCTACTGTGCAAGGAATTGGCAAGATTATAAAGGAATTTGAAGAGCCTGGAGGCGTTACAGATGTGGTCAGGCCTGTGCATTATCGCAATGCAGTGAAACTGTGGCGAATAATCCGAATTGGTCAATTCCATGGCGCTCTGAGTAATTGGGTCTATCTTACTGCTCGTTATGGCATATTTTGCATTTGGATTTGCTCCTCCATTTATGTAGTATCCAAGTCACTCAACAATTAAAGCCGACTGACCACTCCCAACGCCGTACATATGCTGATTGGGTGCTACGGCAACGGGCTTGCTGATTTTTATCGTAATTTATCGAAAGTTATGGAATTGAGAAACATAGAGCTAAAGCGAAGATGTATTATTGTACAGATTTAATGGATTATCCATGATTATATGGTGATCGTATGATATCAACCTAACCTCGAGCGGTATGACACTGTTGCCATGAAGCCATAATATTAGAGCTTTCGAAATAACATTAAGAAAATACCACCTAGAATTTTAGTATTTCAATAAATGTGAACTATGATTAGAAACATGTGATCGTCCGTAACGTGATGGGTAATATAAGCGGCTATCGTTCACACAATCACGGGTTCAATCCCTGATACAGCCACCTAACATTATTTAAGCGGTGATTGTCTCGATGTATCTCATAAATACTTCGATGTATCCGACTTGCCGAGTAAAATCGACAAGTCTAGTAAGTGTCAAACTGTGAGGTGCGGAATCGTCTGTAGGTCCACGTTGACTAAGTCTAAAAATAAAATGTGTGTAAACTCACTAAATGTGAGAAGCCCTCCCTCTCTAATAAAGAGTTATCCATTTAGTGCTTTCGAAACCGCCAGTCTGGCAAAGTTGTCAGCTGTTAAATACCTGTCATCTGAAGTGTTATTTATTTAGTGAAAGGTTTAGCATTTACGAATATGGATCGCTTAACAAAAGAAGAACGCGTAAAAATAGCTAAATCTTACAAAAATGGTGATTCAAACGTGAGCTTTTAGTTGAAAAAAATTTTCTTCAACGATGAAGCATATTTCTCTCTCGTCGTTTACGTCAATAAGCAAAATTGTTGCATATGGGCTTAGAGAACCCAGAAGTGGTTGTGGAAAAGCCATTACATCCGGAAAAAGTTATTATTTTGTGCGAATTATGGTTTGGAACTGTCACTGGGCCGTATTTTTCGAAAATGGCGTTGGAAGGAACTTCAAAAGGATCCACTGCTACAACCAATCTCGAGGCGTTTTTTCAATGACATTATATTTCGTACATAATGACAAGGTCTAAGCATTATAGTGAAATAAACGTTTCATCAAAATCATAGCTTTATATGTGCTTTATTTAACTTTACTTTTGGAACCGAAAAATGGATAAACTTATCTTTACAAATTGGGATATGGGATTGCTAAATGACTTTATAGAATTACTGGTAACGACTTTTGTCTTAACCCAATTTCCGTATTTTGAAATGTTGTTTTTCCTCTTTACTTACAACTGCCAGGCATTTAAAGTTTAGTTTTACAATTTTGATGTCTCAAAATGGGACTCAATTACTGCCCCACATCTGTTTTATGAGTTTAAAAATATTTTAATCTTTTTAGTTAGGGAACAAATGGAATGGTATTCATTTAAATTCAAGCATTTTGTGATTTATTTAATAGTTTCCAACTGTAAATTAATTGGAATGCTTTAAATACAAAACTTTTGCAACTTGGACTGACCTCTATCATTCAATATTTCTTAATTTTTTGTTATTTTTCTTCATTATTGTTGTTATTATTTTCCTTAATTTCGCCTATTTTTAGTGCACTTTAATTTAAGCTTTATAAGTTAACACCTCCCAGTTAATTTTATATTATATTGTAAGTTATATTTAATTTTTTGTTTTCGAAATTTTAAATTTTTAATTGGAGTAGTATTTATTTCATGTACTTATTTTGTAATTTACTTAATATTGGCCAAGAGGATATATTGTATTATAAGATCGTTAAACAAACAAACAACAGACAAATCGTCCATGATGGAGAAAATCTGTTAGATGTTGGTTACGGAAAATCAACAATGCGGATTTTCGTTAATGATGGCTCAAGTGAGTTTTGAGAAACAAATGCATTCGTAGCTTTGCCACTGTTTGGCATGAATTATAGGTTGGAATCGTCAGCCTCTGGTCAGGCAATAATAGTTAATAGTACTAGATATTGCGATATGATAGTTCAGTTCTTTTTTTACCTAAATGGCAAGATGTGAATGAAGTTTTAACATATGGATGTATGTCATACAGCTTGAAAAACGATTCAGAAATTTAAAATTATATACATATATATTTATACGTATATGCATACAACTATGTTTCCTACAGATATTCCCTCAAATTTATTTAAAAATTGCTTTATGATTTTAACTGTTTAAGATAACCCATTTACAAAAGTAATTTAAAGTAATATCAACAAAACAGAAATGTATTAACTTTTTTTACAAACACAAATTAAATTCTGGCACCCAGTCATGCGTTGCGAGAAGGGATTGGGAATACCACTTAAAATTCAATTTTCCCTTGAAATAAACCGAACAAATAACTAACCTGTAAAAAAGGTATGCTCTCGTAACAAGAAATAAATGGTTAAATATTAGCTGTAAAGGCTGATATTATGTTGACTTTTCACGCTGAAAATCCATATGAAAAATGGTCGTGGAATTTGAAGCTAAATTTCTTCATCAAACAGTACTATCATATGTTTTTTCCACGAGGGAATTTTTCTTAAGTGGCAACGTCAACCACTTAACTGTTGATCTCTAACACTGGAGTCGGAATAATGTACACTTTTCAGTCAAAATATGTTGGTTAATGGATTTGTGTACATGAAACTGCCGTAATAATAAAAAAGAACCAAATTTAACAATTTTACAAATGTACATATTTTACAAATGTATTATCAAACATATTACGACGTAAAAACATTACTTGTACCAATTTCAATGTTGGAAATCACAACAAGATAAGCTGGCAATGTTGTGAAATTTTTTCACAAGTAAACATTGTCTTGTGAAATTTTTTGGTTGTGAAAGAACGTAAATTCTCACAATTTGCAATTCGTTGATGCTTATTTGTTTGGATAAGAAGAAGCATAAGAAGAAATGTCAATTGGCGATAAACTTTTCTTAACAAAAAGTTGCCACTTCGCTAATAAATCCCACAACATGACTGACTGTCTTTATGGGCATAGCAATGGTGACATTAGCAAAGAAGTGCTTTAGAGTTTATACGCGGATATAGGGATATCCAGTTTTTGGTTTCAAAAGTAAAGTTAAATAAAATACACATAAAGCTATGATTTTGATGAAACTTTTATTTTATTATAATGATTGCATTTTGCCATTATGTACGAAATACAAAGTCATTTAAATAACCGCCTCTAAATTAATTGAAGCAGTGGTTTCTTTTGAGGTTCCTCCAGCGTTATTTTCGAAAAAATGCGGTTCATTGGCACCTCCAGACCATAATGCGCAGCAAACAGTCACTTCTTCCGGAAGCAATGGCTTTTCCACAATCACTTCTGGGTTCTGCGGGACCCATATGCGACAATATTGCTTGTTGACGTAAGCACCGAGAGAGAAATAAGCTTTATCGTTGAGGAAAATTTTTGTTCGATTGGTATTCCACGTTTGAATTATCACATTTGTAGTAAGTTTTAGCTATTTTTACGCGTTCTTCTTTTGTTAAACGATCCATATTATTACATAAGTGGCAAAACGTTTACTAAATAAATAACACTTTAGATCACAGGTATTTAACAGCTGACGGCCTTGCCAGACTGGCGTTTTTGAAACCACTAAATGGATAACTCTGTAGTAAAGAGTTGATTGTTTCTGATATAAAAAGAGAGGGAGGCCTACTTACATTCAGTGTGTTTAAACGCATTCTATTTTTAGAATCAGACAACGTGGACCTACAGTTTAACGACGATTCCGCACGTCACAATTTGAACAGCACTTACTAGACTTGTCGATTTTACTCGACAAGCTGGATACATCGAAGAGTCCATCAGATACATCAAGGCGATCGCCGCTTAAATAATGATTGGCGGCTGTATCAGGGATTGAACCCGTGATCATGTGAACGATAGTTGCACATATTAACCATCGTGTTACGGACGGTCACAAGTTTTTAATACATAGTTTACATTTACTGAAATACTAAAATTCTAGGTGGTATTTTTTTAATATTATTTCAAAAGCTCTACTATTATTGCTTCATGGCAACAGTGTCATACCGCTCGAGGTTAGGTTGATATCATACGATCACAGTGAAATCATGAATAATCCATTCAATTTGTACAATAATACATCTTCGTTATAGCACTATGTTTCTGAATTCCATAACTTTCGATAAATTACGATAAATGCGAATGAAATCAAAGAATAAATTCTACTTCTTTAAAATCACGTGGTCCTCGTTAACTGCAAACAAAGTCCAAACGATAAAATGATTCCGTTCCTATTTCACATACATTAGTGATTAATAGTAGATAAACATTTCGATGAACAAAGGAGAATTCCTAAAGGATTTCCATAATTAATACCTGCGCCTCGCTGCACGTACGCGCATTTATGGCCATTTAATTGGCCGACGGTCTACATGAAAACCCGCAAACCACAAATAGATTTGTTTGGGAAGAAATGTATTAACGCAGCCAGCAAATGCACCCAATTCGCTCTTCGTGATCTCCATGAAAAGGCATGAATGAAAACACTTTTAAATCTTCTTCAAATGACGGGGGGTTTGTGGTGCCCTCTACTATTATGGTACGGACACGTGTCATGGCCGTTTGCCCGATATCATCTGGCAAAAGTGAATGCATGATGAGTGAATGAGTGAGTGCAAAGTAGCATTCACTTAGTTCAGTTCCCCACATCCTGCCGTACGAATATGAGCCGCATGCGTTCATTTTAAAGGAATAGATTAGAAGCAATTTGCTGCGACATCCACGGCAGGGAGCAAATAAAATTTGTTATCGCCAACAACATCAGCATGTTGTGGGCCGTCATTCGGCTAAACAAAGCGCGAGCATACACACAAACATATATATATATATATATACGCACATGGATCGATCTGTCTGACGTTGGCAGCAAAAGTCGAAGCCTCATAAATATGAAATTAGTTGGTAATTCTATAAGCGCCACGCGTCCTTTTACTAGTAGTGTCCCTTTTTGCTGTTACTGGCTTCAAATAACTCTATTTGTTTAAGCCTTCGTGGGAAGTGCGAGCAATGCTGCCGCTGTGTTGCATTCCTAATAAAAGGGAATGTTGCTTATAAAAATATTTCGATAATTGATTAAAAACAACAATAAAGACAAGTCTATCTGAATTACTCATAGGCTTTCAAGCCGAAATATTCCAAGGCCTCTGATGTCAAATTTCTCTATTCGAAGATATAAATTATGAATGTAATCTGACATTTGTAGTCAAAAGTTGCAAGAATGTCACTTCTATTTACATTGACATTTTTATAATGTTGTTGCTCTTTGAAAATAAAAAATAACTCAAAATAAAATTGAACTTTTTTCAACGGCAATTCTTGTTCCAAAGTCTCCTAAAGATTAGGTCATTTTCCATGAACTCAATTGTCGGATATTTGTACGGGAATTCCGAAGATTTTGTTTTATATAGAAAAGTTTGTAGGTGTATATATATTGTTTTGAAATGTTATTTATTACATTCCGGTTTCATGGTTTGAAAGTACGATGACTGTTCCAAAACTAGCTGGCCCAACAAAGAAGACACAACAAAGTTGGGAAAAATGTTCCTTATTTTTCAACATAATCTACTTTTAGTTCGATACACTTTTTCCAGCGATATTCAATAGCTTATATATCCCTCTTACAGTAAGAACTGTCAAATTCCTTAAAATAGCCATAGATCAACCGCAGACTTCACATCTTCATTGTTTGCAAATCTTTTACCACTGAGCCATTTTTTTAAGTTTGGAAATAGAAAATAGCTAAATTTGGCGAATAAAGTGTATTATGCAGCAACTCAAACTTTAGTTCATTAATTTTGGGCATCGCAATAGTGGATGTGTAAACTGCAGCATTGCCTTGATGATACACTTTCTTTTACGAAAAATGCGACCTTTTCCCATAATTTGATCACCTAAACGCTGCAATAAATTAGCATAACATTCACCGTTGATAGCTTTTCCTTTCTGAAGATAACCAATAAAAGTAATCCCTTTTAAATCTCGAAAAACAGACGTCATGAACTTGCCTGCAGATGGAATCGTCTTCGGCTTCTTCAGACATGATTCTCCCATTTCAGTCCACTGCTTTGACTGTTTCTTTGTCTCAGATATGAAGTGGTGGACCCATGTCTTATCCATGGTTATAAATCGACGCAAAAACTCAGCTTTATTGCGGTGAACCATCGCCAAATTCTCTGCTGAAACATCTTCACGAGGCTGTTTTTGCTCTATTGAAAGCAAGCGCGGCACCCATCTTGCGCACAGCTTTCTCATCTTCAAATCTTCGGTCAATATGCCTATCATTTTAGCTAGTTAACGCATCTTCAGCCGACGATCATCCAATAGCATTTTGTGAATTTTCTGAACCGTGTTTAGCGTGGACATCTCAATTCTTCGATCGCTACTCGTTTAAACTCTGCTACCTAATATTTTACAGTCGTAAACGAAAGAGCAGACTATCCCAGAGTAGAATTTAGCTCGACTTTAATATTGTTTGAAGTGATTTCTTTCAAATGGGAATATTTAATTAAGTACAGGGTGGCACAATAGAACGTGCATATTGCATCATCTTTTTTTGCGGGGTAGAAAAGGCGTGGGCGGGGGGGCGCCTACATCGTTGTGTTGGCGGGCTCATGGGGGTTTAGTCGCTATGAATCACTTCGACGGGAAGCGTCGCGTATTTTGCTTGCGCGCATTTTACGAGAACTCTTATTCATATATTGCTACTAGGCGACTACATTGTGCTGAATGTGGACTACGGCGAATTAGTGAAGCTCCGAGTGCTAATTTAATTAAAATATAGGTATAGCGTTTTGAAGAGACCGGTTCAACATTTAAACCACAAGCAAATGGTCGCCCAAGAACATCTAGGACCGAAGACAATGTTGAGAGAGTTATGGAGTCAGTACGAGGAAATCCACAAATGTCGACTCGCAAGAGATCGTCTGTCGACGAATCGCACAAATGTCTGTCGAAGTTTGCAACGAATTTTAACATTGGATCTTAAACTGCATCCATATAAGCTGCAATTAACACAAGAATTGAATTGAAAGAGTCTGACTTCATAGCAAGGCTCGCATTTGCTAATGAAATGCTTAATCGATTTTCCAATTTTGACAATATCCTTTTCTCTGAAGGGGCTCATTTCCTTATGAATGGGTTCGTAAACCGTTAAAATTGTCATTACTGGAACAGTGAAAATCCCAAAATCAAACACCAGAAACCATTGCATAGTCCTAAAGTGACAGTATGGGCAGCAATCTCTGGCAGAGGAATAATTGGTCCTTTTTTCTACGAAAATGCGCGGGGCCAAAACGTCACGGTTAATACGGAACGCTATGTTGCGATGTTGGACGGATTTTTGGCTCCAGAATTGAAAGTTCAAGAATAGTTTAAGAATTCCAGAACTTGGTTCCAGCAAGATGGAGCTACCTGTCACACATCAAATGACTCCATGGCGGTGGTGAAGCAGATGTTCCCTGGCAGACTGATTTCGAGAAGAGGTGATATCCCATGGCCCCACGTAGTCCAGACTTGACGCCTCTTGACTTTTTTTTGTGGGGATACCTCAAACACAAAGTCTACAGTAATAATCCAAGAAACATCGTTCAGCTCAAGCAGAATATCCGTGGTGAAATGGCAGCCATTACACCAGTATTACTGAAGACAGTTTTCAATAATTTTCGTTTGCGGTTAAAGGAGTGCCGTCGTAGAGAGGGTCACCATTTAGATGATGTTATTTTTAAAAAATAAACTCCATTTATTACTCTACAATGCCTTAGATTTATTTTAACCATACCTTTTGTATTTATTTTTTAATCTATTTTTTAAATATGCACGTTCTATTGCGCCACGCTGTATATAACGGTGACCAATTTTTTCCATGTTTACAAATTCACTGAGATCGTTTACTTTTGATGGCTCAAATAAAAATTCTAAGCAATGTGGCGTCTTGAAACTGAAATCATATGTTTTATAAGGTTACCACTTTCCATCAAAATAATGTTTTTTAAATTGCTATCAACATCTATGCGTCAGATCGGCTAGTTTTGGAATCGCCAACGTATTCTTCTTGAGAATGTTATTTTTTGTCGCACCGGAACTGAGTTGGTGTGAACCCAGCTAAATACGTCATTTTACCACATCCCTTTGGCATTTCTTCAAAAAAACATTATGTGGCAACAACATTGCGTCTGGTTTTGGAATCTCGCTCGTAATATAATATCTGCAATTACAGATGAAATCTATATATATTAATTTATAATGATTATTTATATTATAAGTACATATTTATAGTGAAAAAATGCGGTGACAAAAGCTATTAATATGTCACGCTACTGTATTTCTTTTTCTGTTGCCAGAGTATGTAAACGGCACTTGCAAAATGTTCGCTACTGCCGCACCTTTGCATTTGTGCAACGCTAAAACTCTATAGATTTATTTCGCAATGCTTCCATTCCATTCCAAGTTCTTACAATTTCAAACAACTAACACAAATTTTTATATTCATGCAAAAAAACGATTGAATGGAAAAGGTTCAGGAAAAATAAATTTGGACAAGTCATTGAACCAGTCATTAGGCACATGCTTGTGTTACAAATCAGCTGCTAGGCTGAAAAAATGTAACTAATTTTGAGTTAAAACGAACGTAATTTGAGTAAAATTGAACTCCATATTGCGCTAAGTACGTTTTTCTTCAAAACAAGTTTCTTTTTGTTCTTGAAATTACTTCATAATTTAAAACCAAGTCATGGCTTTTAGTAAAACCCGGCATGTTTGCATACTCGAATTGTATAAGTTGTCCACCAAATGAAGAAAATTTGTTAAGAATTCAAATTTTGCAACAAAATTTATGCCAAATTTAATTGAAACAAACGGAATGGCAAGACATCATTTCGGAACGGATTATTTTGGTAACCCTGTTTGAGTTTATTGCATACTTTAAATCGATAGCGTATGAACTGCAGTCGATCACATTTGTTATTGAAATAAGGAAGATTTAAAACAAATCCCTTGCATCCAACGAATGAGATATGGGACGGATTTTCACATTCAGCGAGTTTACACGCATTCTATTCTTAAACTCTTCCAACGGGACCTACAATTTAACGACGTTTCCGAACGTAACAGTTAGGAAAGCATTTACCAGACCTTTCGATTACTCGACTACTCGTAGCGTTCGAGATGACAGCTGTTCAAATAACGATAGATGACTGTATGCGGGATTGAACCTGGGATAATGCGAATGATAGTCGCGTGTACTAACCATTGCGCCATGATCGGTCACGGAAGGAAAGTTCACTTGGCGTTAATTTTCGTATAAGTATTACAAATGGATGTTATAAGGAAGAAAGCGGGTACAGATGAACTAAAACTAAAGTACACCTATATTCTTAATGTGTTTGATTTTAGTTTATAGTTCTCTACATTTCATTATATTTTAAACGAAATAAAGTAAAATTGTTCTCACATCAAGTACAACGTTTTTTTTCTACTTTTCTAAATATTAGTAGGATTCAACTCAAAGGTAATAAAACTGCGCTCATAGCCATCCCTCCAGAACTTTTATTAGCACTCTTCTGGGTTTTCAGATGAGGTGCATTTTTTTTTTATTTATTGCTACGGCAATGCCTGCAGTTAAAGGAAACATCTTCCAGAAAAGGGACCTTAAATAATACTTTACAACACTATGCAATACTTTGCAATTAGTACTTAGTCCGTTTCAAATGTTTATTTAAATTATTCTACTATATTTGCTAGCAGCCCTTCAGTTACATTTTTCAGTAGCGATTTTGTAGCAGATCGACTGTCAAACTGCCACGGTGGTGTTGTTCGGAGTTGTTTGACATTTCATCATGAAGAAACTAAACCCACGCTCACCAAAGTGCTCAGAATTGTTTGGCATTTCATCATGAGGAGACTAAACCCACGCCCGCAAGAGTGTTCATAATTGTTTGACCTTTTCACCATACTTACCACAAATATTGATATTATCGCAAGAACAACTCGGTGAACCAGAGTTTCTTTTTGTATCTAGCCTTATCCAAGTGATTCCACACGTTTGGGTAATTTTAAACAGTGCTTACATGAAGGTCGGGCTTGATGAGTTTCCATTATTCTACCGACATTTTTGATAATTTGCCGTTCAAAGCGTTGTCCATCATTAACATCAAAATTACTGGAATGAGCGCTACGCCAAAGACCGTGTTTACGCGGATAATCGCCAAACGTTGGAGCATTTGAATCCCAAAATTCGACAAGTTATCGATACCGCCCGAAATGTGCGAAAAATTGGTACCATAACTGGAATTATTTTCTACTGGCGGCGTATAATAGATAAGATATGTCTATTCCAGTCGCCACCTAAGAAGAAGAAGAATATATCTCGAAATATCTATCTTATTCAGCAGTAAGGCTGTCATTTTTAAGGGTCAATATATACAATTCAATAAATATGAATGTACCTCTTCCAAAAGTTAGCCTCTTTCTAGATGTTTTTTAGTTTTTTTTTGCGAAAATTTTGTTTTTCTTTTTTTTTGTTATTACGTTCTGGCAACACTGGAATCTCGTTTCTAGAACATTTGTTAGTGTCTGGACTTTTCCAAAAAATTTATGTGAAAGATTTTTCAGTTCAGCTTTTGATATAGTATACATAATTATACTTCACATAGAGGCTCCATTCTCAATAGTTTGAATTTTTCAATAAAATACCATATTTTTGTTCGGCAGTTTCTGATTTTGGTATATTTATGTGATACCTAACTTTATCAGCAGAATTCAAACTAATTTCAGTTGCTTCCAGAAACGTTTTACTTCTATATAATTGCACGTTTATTGTAGCTAGTGATCTACGAGGGCGGTCCCAAAACTACCCTACCTAACAAAGAAGATATAAAAAAGTTGAGCAAAATGTTCCTAATTTTTCAACATGATCTCCCTTCAGCTCTGTACACTTTTTCCACCAATATTCAATAGCTTTTGTACCCTGTTTATAGTAAGAACTGTCAAATTCCTTAAAATAGCTAGCAGACTCCACCTTCTCATTGTAGGCAAATCTTTTACCACCGACACATTTTTCCAAGTTTTGGAAATAGAAAATAGTCCGAGTAAGCTAAATCTGGCGAATAAGTTGTGTGATGAAGCAATTCGAACTTTATTCTTTAATTTTGTTTATCGCAATAGTGGATGTATTAGCTGCAGCATTGTCTTGATGAAACAACGCTTTATTTTTCGCCAAATGCGACCTTTTTTCATAATTTCATCGTCTAAACACTGCAATAACTTAGCATAATATTCGCCGTTGATGGTTTTTCCATTCTGAAGATAATAAATAAAAACAAACCCATGCGCATCCCAAAGAAACAGACGCCATGACCTTGCCAGCAGATGGAACCGTCTTCGCTTTCTTTGGACTTGATTCTCCATTACAGTCCACTGCTTTGACCGCGCCTTTGTCTCAAGTGTGAAGTGGTGAACCCATGCTTCATCCATAGTTATAAATCGACGCAAAAATTTCGCTTTATAACGATGACACATCGCCAAACACTCTACTGAAACAAACTCACATGCTCTATTGAAAGCAAGCGCCTCACCCATCTTGCGGACTGCTCTCTCATCTTCAAATCGTCGTTCAATATACGATGTATAACACTTTTTGAAATGGCCATCACCTTCAGCCGACGATCATTCGATGAGAGTTTGGAAATTTTCTTAACCGTGTCTAGCGTAGGTACTTCAATTGGTCGACCACTGCGGTGTTCTTTTTGCCAGCTCGTACGGCCTCGTTTAAACTCTGCTACCCAATATTTTACAGTCGTAATCGAAGGAGCAGACTCCTCTAGAGTAGAATCCAACTCAACCTTAATAATGGTTGGTCTGAGGCCTTTTAAATGGAAATATTGAATTACATAACGGTGACCAATTTTTTTCATGTTTACAAATTCACTGCGATCGTTTACTTTTGAAAGCTCAAATAAAAATACTAAACAACGTGGCGCTTTGAAAGTTAAAACCAATGTTTCATAAGGTTGCCACTTTTCACCAAAATAATTTTTTTCTTTCAAAATACTGGCACCATCTGGTCGGCTAGTTTCGATGCCACTCTCGTAATTCAAGAAAATATTCTTTTTACTTTTTTTTATAAATACATAGTGCAGAATTCAAGTGCCAGTCATATAAATAGGTGTAAAAATGCTATTATCCTATATTCCTCGGAAATTATTTTGTTGTTAGTATGGGCGAGTTTGTTTACAGGCACTTTTTTCGAAAAGTAAAACAATTAAAAAGTTCGATTTTTTTCGGTTAATTTTTATTGGTGAATGTCAGTTGTAATGTTGTCGACTATTTTCTTAACGTTAGTCATCATATTCATGTTGTTGTTGAACTAAAGGAAAAAGTCTACAACAGTGATATCACATAATCTGGATAGTTAATTCCCTGGTGCGATTCGTAAAATTAACTGTCTACCGAATTATTCCCGAAACAATGTTGTGGTTTCACGGCCTACTTTGCAAGTAATGTCAAGTCAAATATCATCGAGATCACTGACTTCAATTTCAAGCAGCTTATAGTCCGTTATTGTGGCGCGATGATGGACGCCATTCATATTTACTTTCCGACTTTGAGTTTTGAGTGCTTTGAATGCTCGATGCTTGCATCTAAATAAGAGTGAATATTCCTCAGGCTTTTCCATAGCCCAAAGGCGGAAACGAACCTGATAAAGAACTGAAACAGTGCCGATAAATAAGGATTGAGGGGCCTCAAAATTTGCAAAATTTTCATTTTGTATGCTTTTAAACCAAGATGCCAGATTGATGTTTTCTTCACTGAGTAAAGGCGCCTGCCGGAGGTCAAATATTATTATGTTATTTTGGCGATAGGGCGCTCTGTTTTTGAGTTATAAAAATTGTATTTACATTTTAGCGATTTATTTTTTGCACTATGTGAAAAACGTCGGTTTGTAATATCAAAAGCCTCAAATTCCAATGTTGTTTTCGTGCTATTTGCTATTTTTCCGAGATATGGGGGTTTTCTAATTTTTCCCATATTTTCTGAATTTTATCAGTTTGACTTTTTTTGTAATGGTAGATATACTCGCCCAGTAAAAAAGAGCATCTATTGAAGATTCGCTGATCGTACTCTATAAGTGGTGAAAGAATGAATAATCATCGATGGATTTAACATAGGCTTGTCGTAAGAGGGATGCTGTAGTTTTCGACATCTTTTCACCTGAGTGACCCTCTATAACAATGAAAACTCTTTAGATCACTTTATGATAATTTCTTTAAAATCGAAATTCATGTAAGTAATTGATTTAAGTTATTGATTAACAACAATATAAAAACACATGTTAAAAAATTTAAAGTTTTTGCATCGGAAACAAAAAAGAAGTGCTAAAAATATCCAATAATCTTACAACGACTGTCAGTTATAACGCCTTTATTTCATCAGTCATTTTGGTATAATTAAAAAGAGCTTTCGAAAAAGCCGAAAATGTGCTCATATAGCATTTGTAGAAGCTATAAAAATACTGTTTTTTGGAATGATTTCCACTTTTTTTTGCTGGCCGTTGTACCTTTGAAGTACTGCGTAATGTTAGATTATTCATGCGGCAGTGATTTTCAATGTCAAATAGTTCAGTGACACATCCAAAAATACACTATAAAATTCGGCAAAACAGAAGCGGAAGCAACATTAGTGTAGCAACAAATTTTCTTTGGGGATGTCTGTAGCCCCTCCCAGATGTATTAAATTCGTTCAATGCATCTAATGTGAAAAACCTGGTAGGGGCAGCATCCTCTTGCTACGTATAAGAGTAAGTCCGGACCGCGTTGTGGTATCACATATCACTCTTAGAGCGATTATCTCGACGTGTCTGACAAATATTTCGAGTAGTCGACATGATCGAAAATTTTGTTTTTCTTTTTAGTGAATCTAAAAATTTTAAAAATAAGATACTCTTTCATATCCTATTCATTTTTGTTTTTTATTCGAAACCTTATTTTAATGCTATATACTCGTATACAGGGTGTCCGTCGGGAAGGCATACTGCTTTGTTTGTCTATAATTTTTGATTAAATGAAAGAGAATGGATCTTATATTTATAAATGTTTTGTTTAATGTCGGCAATTATAGGTATATACGGAATACAATATCCGATAAATGTCCGCCTCTGTTAGCCTCACAAATGCGAGATCTTTTGATTACATTTTTCATTACATTCTCACACAGTTCACGCGGTATTTCATTAATTCCATCACGAATATTTTGTTTGAGTTGCTCAAGCGTTTCTGGTTTGTTTGCATAAACCTTGCTTTTCAGAGATATCCCCACAAAAAGAAGTCCGGAGTAGTCAAATCAGGCGACCGTGGAGGCCAACCAACATCACCATTTCTTGAAATAACTTGTTGTGGAAAGAGATCTCGCAGTAATTCCATTGTAATCCTGGCTGTATGCGATGTGACACCGTCTCGTTGATACCACATGTTAATCAAGCCTAATGCATGCAGTTGTGGCATTAAAAAGTTTTGAATCATATCACGATATCGCTCCTAATTGACAGTTACCGTTACGCCGTTTTCAGTTTCAAAGGAGTAAAGTCCAATGATTCCTCCTGACCAAATTGCACACCAGATCGTCGCTTTTAATGGATGCAAAGGTGACTGATGGATAAGTTGAGGGTTTTCCATTGTCCAGAACCGACTATTCTGTTTATTCACGCGTCCATTCAAATGAAAGTGTGTCCCGTCACTCATTATGATTTTTTCATGAAAATCGGGGTTGCCATGAGCGAGCTGTAACATCCTATTGGCGTATGTATGGCGGCGTAAATGATCTTGCAGAAGAAGCTCTTGTGTCAACTGAATCTTAAATGGAAACAAATGCAAATCCTTGTGCAAAATTGTGGCCAAAGTTGTTCTTTGAAGACCAAGCTCCTGAGCACGGCGTCGAATTGAGGTTGATGGATTGTTTTGAACACTTTCTTGAGCAGCAGTAATGTTTTCAGCCGATCTTGCAGTACGTTGTGGCTACAGAGCCTCTTTCTTTGAAATCATTCACTACACGATAAATAGTGCGTCTTGTTGGCACGTTGTTTCTCCCAAAAATTTCGCGCAACTTTCTCATCGTTACGGTAATCGATGATTGATTTTGATAAAATGTTTTAACGATAAAAACACGTTGGTTTATCGAATATTTTTCCATAATAAATTTGCCACGTCTCTATGTACTTCACGACTGCCAAATATGAACTGTCAAGACTAATGTTTTGCAAAATGGCGGCAAAACAAAATTGTATACCTTCCCAACGGACACCCTGTATTTGAACGGATTCGAATACTCATATATTCATGAAGTTGCCCCGAAATTCTGACTCATTGTACATTTTGGGTGGCGTGCTTTTATCGAACCTTGGCTCGAAGACGGCCCTCCTCTTGTCCCCCTGAACGTGAATATAAAAACACAATTGTCATATTTTTATTATAATTATTATATTTGTCGTATTTTTTTTCTTTTATGTATGTATATATATATATATATGAGTGGGTGTGTGTGTGTGTGTGTGTCTTTATATATGTATCTATATATATACATATATAGTTATTTGTTTGTAGTTGTTGTTTTTTTACATTCAATTTACTTTAGCATTTATAATAATAATAAAAATAAATTTGACTTAACGTGTTGATATTGTGATTATCGCATAGAAGGTAAATCTGCAACTAAACTTACATACAACTCTGTGGGCAGTCCCTTTGTTGGGGGAGGGGGGAACAAAGGGTGCCCGTTCAACTAAAAATTACATACAAAATATTTCCTAAAGAAGTTCATTAAAAAAATGACAATAATAATAATAATAATAATAATGAAGATGATAATTGTTTAAAACAATTAATATTCGATTCGATTTTCTATGTTTACATAAACGATATATTCAATAAAAAATCAAAATGAAAAAGAATCAAATTCAAAATAAAAGAGAGGTAATGAACGGAAAAGGAAACAGAAATATGTGAATGTGCTTATATTTTTTATTTCATTACCTTCTTTTTTCTCTTTCTTTTTTTTTGTACACAGATTATTAACTATTTATTTATGCTTAGTAGTTGGTTTTTTGTTTGTTTGTTTGTTTGTTTGTTGGTTTCAATATGAGGAGAATACAATCAATATTTACGTAGATGTTCTGGGAGGGGAGGGGAGTTCATTGTTTGTTTTAGTAGGACTTTCGTTTTTACTTTTTTTACAACGTCTAATTAAAATTAACTATGTGATAAATTGTTATTATGCTTAAGACTGATCGTCTTGCGTCTTGTTAGTTTTCTTTCATATTTAATGTACAGACAGACATTTGTTATTAACAGGATTTCGCGTCGCGCTAACTCTTCCATCTCCTCCCTCCTCGATTGGATTTGAACTTTTATTCTAGTGTTTTAGATTTACAATTATTATGTTTCTTTGTTTTTGTTTTCATTAATTAATTTTACGTGTTTTTACAGTGAGTGTTAGTGTTACTATAATATTTTCTTTTCTTTTTTTTTTTTTTGTTTGTTGTTGCTTTTTTGTTTTTCTTCTTCTTTAGACTTTAATAATAGTGATATGAGAGAAGGTTTAGAAAATGCAATTTAAAGAAGTTTTGTGTTTGACAGCTATCTGATATCTGATCATCGGTGATTTATTTTTGGATTTATACTCATTGAGGCAGAAAATGTTTTAAACAAAAGACAAGTTTGGTTTGGTTTTTATACATTTTACATTACGAGTTCCGAAGCAGAAGTTTCTTTAGTCGTGCCAATCTCTTGTAAAATGTGAAAAATTTAATGTTTTTGTATTTTGTTGCTTAATGAAAAATCTAGTAAGGTTTGTGTTTTAGCTTTCGCCAAGCTTTACTTTATTTTGCTTTTTTTTGTTATTTTTGTTTTTGTTGGATATCACTCGGTTTTTCGTTGACATTGGCTGTTAAATGATAATCTTCATCTAATAATATTTACAATTCCATCCCATCGTCATCGCCGTCATTTTGAAGAGTGACAGTGGATGCGCGATGGTGATTTTTTTTTTTTTTTTTTTTTGTTGTGTAAAGAAGGAGAGTTTTCAGTTTCTTACATTCGTATGCTGTCGCCATCAAGGGGGTCATCCCGTTACGAGAGATATGTTCGATATGTTTGGAGTTTTGATGAGAGGACTTCGGCTTCGATCTAAGCTTCATAGTCGCAGAACTTCTTTTCGCTTAAGGTGCAGTTGCTTGGATCATCCTCGGTTTTGCCGCCGCAGTACTGCATCAGCAGATTCTACACCATGTTAACGTACTTGTCCTGAGGGGTCATGTAGTCTAGACTATTTTGCGAGAATGCCTGAGCCGATACGGTGCCCGTAAACGAGGGACTCGGCGACAGACCGAAGTTGGTGGCAGCCGAGTAGCCTGAGTGGCCCATGTTGTAGTTGACCTGGTTCTGATTGCTAAAGTATTCCATTTGCGAGTAATAGCTGGGCGCCTGGGCATAGTTGTTGGGGTATTGTTGGTACTGGTTATGCCAGAAGTTGTACGAGTCGTGATTGGACATGTAGGCGGCTGAATGGGCGGCCGAGTGATGAGCTGATTGAGCTGATTGGGCCGCGTGTGCGGCGGCGGCCGATTGTGGCGACATCGGTGTGATTGGGGGCGATGGAGTGGTGATGCTGGAGTTGGAATCCATGGGTGTAATATTGCCGCCCGGCTGTAGTAGGCGTGGATTCGCCGAGGCTGCTGTGCCATAAATGCTATGATGGTGAGCACTGGAGCTGATATCGCCACCCGACTCCTTGAGGGTGTCATAAGGAGCGGCTCGTAGAGCGTCTGCATTCGACACGGGATAACCACTGGCACTAATGTGCTCCTTTTTGCACACAATGCTGACGGGGCTGACAGAGGTGGCGGGTGTGGGCAGCAGAGGCGATGAGTTCTGATGGCCCGCGCCGCCTGCTGTGTTAAGGCCACCCACGCTTGTTGAGCCGGAGCCAACGTTGTTGCCGCTCATGTGGTGTAAGTGCGAACCCGCTGACGAGGTGGTGGGAGTAACGGCGGAGGCGGAGGCAGACGAATTTAGGAAGGAACTATGATGCGATTTGATGGATTGCGCCACCGCGGCGGCGGCTGCTGCGGCCGCTGATGAGCCACCGGACGAGGCATTCGTGTTGGATGAACTACTCGATTTGTTTCCATTGTTGTTGTTGTTATTATTATTATTGGAGGAGGAGGAGTGATGATTGCTGGACTTGGAGGAGGAGTTCGTGGAGCTGGAATTGCTGCTGCCACTATTCGATGCATTGCGAGACGAAGACGACGAACACGAGGCCGAGCCCGAGTTGACCGATTTGGAATTGTTTAGGCTGTTGGATTGTTGCTGTTGCTGCAATTGCTGGCGGCATTTTGCTCTTCGATTCTTGAACCACACCTGTAAGTAGAAATAAGAAAACGAAATAAAAATCGGTAAAGTTTTTCATGGGAAATGCCGCTGTTTATGCTGTCGACCACGAGCGCAAAGTTCCCACCGCAATTAGGCAGTTCCACAGCCCCCGAGGCGATGTTTATTTGTTCAACACGACTCCACTTGAGGACGTGAGTGGGGAGGCAAGTGGTCGTGGCTTTCAAGCGGAAAGTGGTATCAATGAATAAATTATAGTTATGTTTGTTAAATAAAGGAACAAGTGTTAAAAGTCACGCGCCCAAAAATGCGCCCAAATAAAGTTATACAATCAGCCTGAGGACCGAGGGCGTGTGTGTATGTTTATCCAAGGCGTACAGCTGCAAATTGACTCGATTATATTGTCAAATAGAAAAACAAACCCCCTGCCCCTTGCCCCCTTCCACCCATCACCAATTCGCCCCCTTATCAGTGTGGAAACAAGTGCACACAAGGATACATTAAGGACTTTATTTATTCATTCATTCATTCGTCGCTCGCTCTTCCATTCATTCATACATTCATGTTCCCATTATCCTTGTTTGTTATGCTTAAGGGGACAACCGACATTCCACAAAGTGCTTACGAACGCATTTATGCTGTTCTCAACAACATCATCACAATCATCATCATCGTCATTATCAACATCGTCGTTGTTCAATGTTTCCTTTGGTCTCCCAAATGTTTTTTCAGCAAATTCAAAAAGCTATTTTGTGGGTCCAGGCAAGAGGCAATGGGCGTGCAGCCGAAAAAGGCAAGCAGAGGCAAAAGGTTACTACTCTGTCCTGAGGGTTTCATGTTGCCACCCTCGATGTGAAATTGATTTCGTTTCGTTGTCGTTTTCTGTTGCTTCTGCTTTTGCCACACGCCACAATATCGACAGCGACGCCTCCACCTCTCCAACTCCTTTGACGTGAAGTGCGTTACCGCACTTAAACGCCCCTGTTGTTAGCAGGATTTGGCGCAGGAAAACAACACAGAAAAAAAATTAAAAAGAATACGAAAACAATGTCGAGTTATCAAAGCGAAATAAAAGCAAACTATGAGAGTTGGCATATCGGCAGAGAAGGCAGGGCGTCGTTCTATTTTAGAGGACTACAACATTGAGACCATTGTGTGGCGTCATTTCAGTTGACGAGAAAAGAGCATTAAATAAGGCGTATCAGATTTCATTAGAGCAAAGATTTCCCAATTTGTTTGATTTCAAATTTTCTTGTTCGAAAAACGAGGCGAAAGGACAAAAGGGGGACGACGACGAATGTGTGCTGCCTTGCGATAAAGCGAATGAACGCTGTCGCCTCATTCATTTTTGTGTTAACGTAGAGTTTTAAAATTGATATAACGAATGAAAAAGAAATTGTCAATTCAATTTTCTTTGATTTGAGTGCAGATTGAGTAGGAGGAGGAAGTGAAATGCAAACAAGCATATCGTAAATAAAAGGTATTACGCCAATTCAATTGAATTTGAATTTTTTTCGTCTTCATTTTTATTTTGAGAATTTTACGTTTGAAGTTGCGTAATGAGCCATAACATTTATTAAATGCTGAGCTTTTAATTTGCACTACGAACATCGAGGGTACCGAATGTAGTACATGATTTATGGAAATAAAGTTGATGCCACCACATCAAAGTGTTTTTTCTTGGAAATTTTTGGTAATTTTATAAATTTTGCTTCATTTAAGGTGCAAGGATGGGGGTGAAGTTTGAAAGTTCTGTCAAAAAGTAAAAGTTAATTGTCAGGCTATAAGGAAAATGACGGAAATCTGTTTAAGGATATGCAGAATGTGTAATATAAGAAAAGAAATATGTAAAAACCCACTGTTACAAAAAGCTACTTCCAAAAGACAATACAAGTGGAGGAACCACGCTGATTGCCGAAGATTTTATCACGCAAAAAACGAGATTAGAAATTAATTGTAAATATAATATAAATATAAATATAAATATAAATATAAATATAAATATAAATATAAATATAAATATAAATATAAATATAAATATAAATATAAATATAAATATAAATATAAATATAAATATAAATATAAATATAAATATAAATATAAATATAAATATAAATATAAATATAAATATAAATATAAATATAAATATAAATATAAATATAAATATAAATATAAATATAAATATAAATATAAATATAAATATAAATATAAATATAAATATAAATATAAATATAAATATAAATATAAATATAAATATAAATATAAATATAAATATAAATATAAATATAAATATAAATATAAATAT
>JAHXMU010000083.1:137799-155119 GCA_019455685.1 Philornis downsi
CATATTATACGCTCTTGATTTAGTCAATATGATTAGTGATCTATTTGAAGGGTAAAATTTGTTTATTTGAATTAATTGGGAATTCTGTGTACAATTTTAAAATTTCATTTCCGTCTAGAAAATATTTCTCATGTTCTATTTTTTCTATAATTCCTGCATAATTCCTGCTTGTTGTTTGGGCCTAAGAATCTTGGTGTTTTCTAGACTGTCATTAATTGCTACGTCTCTGCACTTGTTATCTGGGTGCTGTGTCTCCTCCTTCGCAGGTTATTGCCTAAGTTATTATAAGAATAGACAATAATTGAAAATTTAAAATGTTTTCTTGGCCTTGAGCGGCTACAAAAGGTAGAATATTTGTGTGATTCTTTTAAGCTTACTGCTAAATGAAATCTCTCTTCCTCTCCCTTCTTTTCCCCCTTTCCACCATCTTCCTCTTTTTATCCCTCTCCTTTCGTGCTCTCTCCCCCTCTTTCCTTCCTTCTATCTCTCTCATTTCATTATCTTGTCATTATTAGCGAATTTTTATTTTAGTCTTTACATATTATACGCTTTTGATTTAGTCAATATAATTAGTAATCTATTTGGAGGATAAAATTAGATTATTTGAATTAATTGGGGATTCTCTGTACAATTTTAAAATTTAATTTCCGTCTAAAAAATATTTCTCGTTTTCTATTTTTTCTATGTATATTTCCTGCATCATGCTTGTTGTTTGGACTTAAGAATATTGGCGTTTTTTAAACCGTCTTACTGTCATTAATTGCTACGTCACTGCTCTCGTTATCTGGGTGTTGTGCCTCCTCCTTCGCAGTCCCGCTCTCTGTCGTCCCTCCCATTTTCAGTCAGGTTAACGTTGAATGCGTTGTCAGTCAGTGCACGCATGCGCTCATTATTCATTTTGACAATATTATTGATAATGATGCAATCTGTATTCATTTACCAAAGACAAACAGACAGACAGACAGACAGACGGATCGACAGACGAATGCTTGGGGACGTATGTTTACAAATGAAAAAAAAAAAAAAAAACGGCAACCAAACAAAATGAAACGAAACTCGAATATTGAAAATATGAACTTTTTTACGTTCGTCTGGGAATGATGCACTTGATACAAGCGGGTTTCTGTGGTGTCACAGTCAGGATGTTCTCGTTGTCGTTATGTTGCGACTTCGATCATCCGTGGTGGAGCCGCCTGGATTCCCAGAGGCTTTCAGGTTGTTTGTCATTTCATTCCAGGTGAAATCACCACGTCATCTTTACTTAAAATTGAGCTATCAGTGCTGTATTTTCTTATCATTCTGTTTTGTCACGACAAATCATTTGTCAATGTAGTCAGCCGTGGGGGCGCGAAAGGGGAACAGTGACAAAGTGCGTCATTACTCATTACCCGTCCGAATTATCAATAGCAGAAAAATGGAATGAATTCTCTCATCTACCCAAAATGACAGTGACCTAAATGTTGCTAACAAAAATTGTCTCTGTGTTACAGTGTAGATGTTTTTTTTTTCTGTTCTTCTTTTTTTTTTTGCTGTATAAATTTCACCACATTTAAAAAAGTACATAAAGTTAAGATTTAACCAAAATTGGTGCGATATTTACCCCACATACCTTGGGAGAACCCAACGGCCTCTAAGCCGTGGGGTAAACCAAAGGGTCCTAGAGATGGCATCGGCATACCCGGTGGCAGTGGGCCGTGCGGCACGGAATGATGTGGATGAGGCCCACCATAGCTGTGCGGATGAGGGGCCAGGTCGCCCGATTTGAGGAAACCCGCAGCCATTAAGGCTTCTGTTGAGTGTAGAGCCACTGTGAAGCCGAGTGTACAAAGTTAAACGAAAGGAAACTGTAAAGAGAAAGAATAAATAATAGAAACAATTAATTATCACATACGAGTATTTAAGTAAGAAATATTTCAAATTACTACGAGCAATTAATAATTATTAATAAAATGGCGTTTAATATTAAAATACGAGTATAACACAAATTGGGGGTAGTTTCAATATCAAAAAAGAAAGAGTGTCGGTGCGAAAGTGAATCAGTCACGACGGATTGTATGGCAATTTGAGGCAGATGCGTTATTAATTTATGGCTGAGTGTGCGCACGCATGCGCGCAAGCAAGCGTGTAATTTAGGGTCGACCGACCGACCAATACTTCGGTCGTCTGTTGAAGTCGAAGGCAGTCAGACGTAAAGAGGACATGACAAAATATTACACTAAATACCTACATAAGGTTTTGCCGCAAGATGAGGAAGATGCGATGATAATGTTGATGATGCTGCTGACGATGATGATGATGATAATGCTGATGATGAATAATCACTGGGGTAACTGTAACAGTGCGGAGACAACGGCGGCTGTTAGTGGTTGTGCATGCGGTACACCAATGACGAATACTAAATAAGAGCGTCTGAAGCAAAGCCTTAAGTAACAAATAACCCAAGGGTACCTAGAGGTGTGGACATATAAAGAGAGCATTGTAATGTCATTACAATAGGAGATAGATAGAGCATGCAGAATGGTTGCCGATTATGGCCGGCTTTAATCCTGGCAGAGGGATTAACTAAGTCCATGCACATCCTTAATTTTGCACACGCACACACACACACACACAACATAAATCCCCCTTTACTTTAAACAAAGAAAATTGGGAAATATTTCCTCTTTAGCACTGTGTATGTGAACTTTTCCGCTACCAGTTGCTATTATTCTGAGAAAAACGAAAGTAGAGTGATTTAAATTTTGGCTTAATCCACTCTTTTCGCATGTAAGTATGTACGTGTGTGTGTGTGTGTGTCCCTAACTAATCCGGGTTTTTGGTCGAGAGATTAAAATACAACTAAGAAACGAAGTAATTAAGATGGGAAAGCAAGCAGGCAATATTTAAATCTCTTTTCCGAGCTAAGCATCAAACTATTTTCTAAGACAAACTTTGTTCTATTTTTCTTAGATCTTCTACAAATGTTTGTTGTTGTTTGTCCTAAATATTCAGAAATAGTAAAAGGATGATTAATTTTTATGTCATCGAGTAATGACCTCTGGCTGACATTCAATTCAAGTAGTGAGATTTGAAAAACCAAACATCTACGTGATATTTAGAAGAATACTCGTATGCTCGCTGTCCCACCGTGTGCGTGCTAAGGAGCGGGAGAGAGTTAGAGAAAGAATGAGAGAATCATTGTCATAATGTAAATAAATCGTTTCCCTCCAGCATTTGGCACGTTTGCACGGACAAGAATACGAGCACTGTTGTTGTGTTCATTATTAGGGTCATTGGATTTACTTTCAATTTCCGGTTATTACAGTAAACTAAGGCAACGTTGATGAGCAAGTGGCCAAGTCAAGCTGTCTTGTAACAGCAAATAAACACGAAATCATGTCTTGGTCACCCAGTGCGTCATCATTGTCATTAGGATTTTGTGGAAACGCATCCAAATACAAAATAGAAATTGATCATTTTCCATTTTACACCCGCACTGGACGTTGTAAAGCAACAAACATTAAATCGCTTAACAGTCAGCATCTAATGATCTTCAAATCGAACTCTTGAGATTTGTTTTTACAACTCGCACTTTGTAATTACGGTCAAGATAATATTTGTCTTTAACAACCAGTAGCCAGGGTGAAAGCTCAGCACATCGCACAAATTTGCCCTTAAGACCTACTGAATCAGTAGAAGATGGACAAAAACAAAAAACGATTACAACTCCATGAAATTTATCATACGATGCACAGTGTGGTAGATCACAAATCTAACTGGACAAAATTAATTAATTGCATAGGATTCACCACTTCTCACTTATGTATTAAACAAAAAATGAGTCCAAATTTATAAATGATTGTAAAAAACTAACTTTTTTTTAAGAAAAAAGTTTTTTTTTAGTAAAATGGCGCAAAAAGCAAATGGTTCACACTGTCAACAAAAAATATGTTTTTAAAATAAAAGATTGGTTTCTTAAATACATGTTCTGAGACTATTTGTAGTTATATATATACTAATATTTACGTTGAATACAACTAATTAATCATATAATAAAATTATTAGGTGAGTTTTTATGTAAAGAGTTTGATGTAGTCATTTTTAGTATTAAAATAATTTTAATTTTTTTAATAAATATTTAATAGTAATTGTTTTTGCTTTATTACATTAATAATACAGATAAAGCACATAAATACACATAGAGATTTTAATTTAGTCAATTTCATATGCATCGTTAAAGGATTCTTCTTCCTCATCAAGCATCAACAGATAATAATGAAAGTATTTCTTTTGTTATCAAACTTCGAACTCGAAAGGGAGTGTGACGCAAACTTGCTATAAAAGGATCTGAAGAAATTAATAGCCGATTGAAAAGATCTGTATTTGTATCTCTTTTTGATGTTTTTCTCGTAAACAACTCTCTAAATTTCCTCGTATCCTTACTTCTTGCTTGAGTTGAGTTTGTTGAGTTTTATCCGAATAACATCGTATTGATGTTTCGATTAATTAGCATCAACCATTAAAGATAAGGCTTCATCGGGAGAAAGGCTCCCTAAAGGCTAAGAGCTAAATCTCTTGCATATCTTTTTCGCTTCCGTAAATTTACTGGATGAAGCTTCCAAGACTTTCACAAGACTGGCTGAATTTCGTTTTCCCATTTTGCGAAACACTTCCTCTGTAGCTTTTATAATTTCTCGATGGTCAGTTGAATCTAAGAGGTTTTGGATCTTTCTTTTTTTTTGATTTTTCACTACAGTCATCAAAGTTTTTCGGTTTTCTCCCAGATTTTTTTCGGTTGTACACTTTTAGGCAATATATACGGTTCATCAAGCCAAATTGAATTTGATGTTAAGAAACGGCCACGATGTCTTCCACTTTTTATCCATTTTTCGGCTAGCTTAAAACAAATAATATTTATGTTTACCTTAAGATTTCTTTTCACGTCTTCTGGTATATCTCGAAGACCATATCTAACCATTATTAATGTCAATAAGGCGTTTTTGCGATGTATTATGGGATTTTTATCCATTCTTCAAAAATGTCCTTTCTCGAAAGAGTCAAACTGGAAAAGTGAGAAAAAAATGTATGGCAGTCGCAAAAATGCGCAAGATGTTTTTGATTTACCTTAAAGCGAATACTTGAAAGATTAACCAAAATATAGATTTACACCGGGACTATCCGGAATAAATAGCTTTAACTCTGCTCGAAAAAAGGAAATATTTTATTTTTTGCACTTTCTGAACTTCTCACAAAAAAAAATTTATTTCTTACAATGGAAATATTTAAATGAAAATTGCAATATATTTTCTTGAAATAAAGCTTAATAATACTAAAAAATATGACAATAAAATCACCGTAGACTTGTTAATCATAGAACAAAATCATAAAAATAATACGCTTCTCTTTGAAATCTGAATGCATCTGTTGACAACAACTGACTTTAAAGCTCAATTTTTTCCTAACCAGAACAAAAACTGAATTACAGTTACCTATTTTATTGAGACGCTCATTAAACGATCAGAAGGAATGTTGCCAGACATTTTTTTAATTTTTTCTAGCATGATTTGTAAATTACCACAGTGTGCGACGGACTGACTGACTATTCATGGAGTTAGCACCAGCAACCAGCCAGCGTAGAGAGGTAAAAAGCATGAGTTGATGGGAAATACTGGCCACGCTGTTGGTCTGGCCATAATAATCATAATATAACGAATGAATATGATCAACATTCCCAACGCTTTAAAAAAGTGTAACTGTTTTGCTACCACAACTACTCCTCACACTGCCTGCATGGTGAAGTGAGATCACGGTGCTGGTGCTGGTACTGGTGCCACGGGTGCACCAGGAGTTCGATGTGATCAAGCAGCAGCAGCAGCGCCCGCGTTTTGGCGTTATAGCAAACGTACAACCACTTGTTCAGCTGTTGGAGAAAAAATAAAATAACAAAAAATGCACAACTCAAACCACTTTTCATTGCACACCAAGCGGGTGGCTCGAATGGTGGGGGAAAACACGATTTTACATGTTTATGGTAAAATAATTAAAACCTATCCATAATAGGTTTGATTGAGCTCTATATTATCGATGGTGAATGAACACTTTCAATGGCGCTGTATAATTAATTATTTAATTGCTTCCTAGCAAAATTATCAAGCAACTGAGAGTGCAGTTTGAGTTAGTTGGTTGTGTGGGATGGAATTAAATGTGCTTATAGTGGGTTAACGAAAATGAAGGGCCCGGTGGAAAAAAGGATTAAGTTCACCTATTTTTTAAAGAGATTTTTTGAGTTTAAACGAGGCCGTACGAGCTGCCAAGATGAACTCTGCTTTGGTCTGGAAAACGAAAACAAAGGAAAAAGAATCCTTGATCAAAAAATCCGCCTTCGATTAATAGTAAATATGCAAGACAAGCTAGATATAGCCCAAAAATATGGTATTATGTCAGTGTGTGGCGTTAGCGTCCATTTTCATTAGGCGAATCAAATTTAATTAGTTTCCCAGCAAAAAAGTGCATCCAAAGAAGTAAAGAAGCAAGATACTGCAATAGCACATTTCAAACTAAAGGGTGTCCCAACAAGAACGCATGATTTAAATGTGGCGCCATTCGAAGTGACATTGTTTGACATTTTAACAATTGTTATTGTTTGTTATTTCCGCAAATGTGATGTCAGGCCACAAAAAACAGATTTCATGAAGTTTGGAAAGATATTGAACACTTTGCCAATGAAAACGACATTTCATTAGAACCAAAAGAAAGAAAGAATCCTCGTTGCTCAAAGATTTTTTAGTGGACTCAACGTTGATTTACCTGAACAGCCAACTGTTGAATACTGCAAAATTAACATACACTATCCAGTTATCGATAATATAATAATAATATAATGTAGCACAGATTGAGAACTCTTCCATTAGCTAAATCAGTGTTGGTTTGGAAGGCTTGATTTGGAAGGAGCTACTGAATTCATTGAAAATTACAAACAAATTCTTCAGATTGATGTATACTCACTTTCAGCCGAAACTGTTGTATTAAAAAACTTTTTAAAGGCTCAACATAAAAATTTTTGTATCAGTTTTAACATGTTGAAAGAAAAAAGTTGACAAAAACATATATTCAAATATGTTCAACTTCTAAAGGGTGTCCCAACAAGAAAGCAAGATTTGAATTTGGCTCCATTCGAAGTGTCATTGTTTGACATTTGAACAATTGTTATTGTTTGCTAGCAGAAGGTACGAGGTTAGTAAAAATGGAGCGCTACACGAATGAGCAACGCATTCTCATTGTGAAATTGTTTTACCAAACTGGTGAAAGTTTTGCGGCTACAGTTCGCAAATTGCGATCAATTTGGGGTCACAATAATGCTCCAAAAGAGTCAACTGTAAAGAGATTAATGGATAAATTTACCAAAACTGGGTCTGTTAGTGATATAAAGACAACAACGCGCCTTTGACCAGGTCGATCGACCGAAAATGTCGCAGCTGTACTTGATGATGTCGCTCAAACTTCATTCACCTCAACTCGACACGGAGCTTAGCAAATTGTTGTCTCAAAATCCACTATGCGGCGCATTTTGACGTAAGATTTGCATCTTCATGCATACAAACTTCAATTGACTCAGGAACTGAAGCCAGCTGACCGTGGACAGCGAATGGAGTTCGTTAATTGGGTATTGGAGAGACAACATGAAAATGCTGATTCTGCCGATAAAATCATCTTCAGTGACGAGGCCCATTTCCATCTTGATGGCTTCGTCAATAGCCAGAATTGTCGCATTTGGGGTGAGGAAAATTCTCGAGTGATTCACGAGAAGCAAATACATCCTCAACGTGTCACTATTTGGTGTGGATTTTGGGCTGGAGGAATCACTGGACCTTTTTTTATGAAAATGAGGCATATCAAGCGCCAGTAACCAGTTTTTTCGTGCCTAGAATTGAAGAAATGCATGTGGAGTGCATGTAGTTTCAACAAGACGGCGTCATATGTCATACAGCCAGAGAAACAATTCAATTGCTGCATCAGTCATTTAAATCTTGCGTTCTTGTTGGGACACCCTTTACAAGTAGCATTAAGTCTCCCTATAAGCGCCGCTGGCTGTAAAAGTATTGTTTTTGCAATGCGTCGAATTAAAACTTGGTTGAGATCAACGATGCATTAAGACCGTTTTTCAAATTTAGCTATTTTAAATACTGACAACGAAATTGTAAAATACTCTATAACTGCCTATGATATTCTTAACATACATATTTTTCAAAAAAAAGAGGCGATGAACCAATATTTAGAGCTGCCTTGATTATTTTTTTAAGAAAACTATTATTTTTCTAATCCTAATGTAAGACTGATTTTTTTTTTTTTATTCGCACCTGATTGCAAAATTAATGCTTTAAAAGGATGAACTTGTTTCTTAAATCTTTGTAATGGTTTTTGTTATTGAATTCATTGTTTTAGTTTCATTTGATTCATAAACAAATAATAAAACTCAAATTCTAAAGATAATTTGTGGTTTATATATTCTTTTGCAATTAATATTTCAATATTTTGAAATACAATGAGTCGGAAAAACCAGGGAAAAAGTCCTGATCATGATAACATTTCGGCAAAAATTCTTAAAATATGTACTGATAGTGTAACTCCATGTTTGGTTAACATCTTTAATGATACAATTTATAGCTCAGTATATCCTGAAATATTAAAAATCCATAAAATTGTACCAACACCTAAGGAGAAAATATCTACTTCCATTGATAAATTTCGTGCAATATCAATATTGCCCATTATAGACATTGTTTTTGAACATATTTTACATAAACAACTCTTTACAAATTTCCAAGATAACAATTTGTTAAATGATTTTCAATATGGTTTCAGAAAAGGTTGTGGAACAGAGGAGACAACAGTTAATGTGCAAAATTTCATACATATATAAGTCGTTGGATGACGGGCATGGAGTTTTTTATGATTTGCCAAAAATGTTTGATCTAATTGATCAGGATATCTTACTTCAGAAACTGAGATTTTATGCTGTGCATTGCAAAGAACTTTTTCTTCTAAAGATCAACTTAACGAAGCGGCTACAATTTGTACAAATTGTTAATAGTAAAAGTAGTTTGAAGCTAGTGGATCATGGAATCCCCCTGGGAAGTGTATTGGGCCCCTTGTTATTTTCTCTTTATATAAATGACTAAAAAAATATTGATTTGTCAGGTAAAAAGTTTGTGTACGCTGATGATATTGCCATTTTTATCCATATAAATATGAAATGGCTGCAAAGCCTTACATAAAACGAGAAGAAAGTCTATTAATTGAGTATTTGCGTATTAATAAAATTTTCCTTAATCCAAATAAAACGAAATTGATAAGATTTAGGCCACATTGTCGGTTCAATGACAACTTTAGTATACACGTAGACGAGGAAGAAATTCCAGTAGTTAATTCAGTTAAATATTTGGGATTATATTTTCAAAGTAATCTTTCTTGGACACTGCATATAGAGTGTCTGAAGTCTACAGTATCACGTGCCATAGGTTTATTGTATAAATTTAAAAAATAAATTTTTAATCGAAATACTAAATTTGTAATAAAGGGTGTCCCAACAAGAGCGCAAGATTTAAATTTTAAATAAAACACAGATATTTAACAAAAAATCGTGAAACTTTATTGTATCGCAAAGTAGACAGAATGAGGTTATGCATGGAACAACACATCCGGCAGATGGCCGCCGCGGCTTTGCTGGCACACACGCGATCTTTTAATGCAATTTTCAATGACCGTTTTGCATAAATGCTGCGGTATTTCATTAATGCAGCGTCCAATTTCCTCTTTTAAGACTTGAGTCGTCGTCGGCTTATTTGCGTAAACCATCGACTTCAAAATACCCCAAAAAACAAAAAAAGTCTAATGGTGTTAAATCGCACGATCTAGGCGGCCAATTCCGGTCTCCAAAACACGAAATAACACGGCCGGGTAATGACTGATGTTTGTTTGTTTCTCTGGCTGTATGACGTGTGGCGCCGTCTTGTTAAATTCACATGCCCTCCACATTCATTTATTCAATTCTAGGCACGAAAAACTGGTTATCATTTCATGATACCGAACACCATTGACTGTTTGCGCTTGACATGCCTCATTTTCATGAAAAAAGGTCCAATGATTCCTCCAGGCCGAAATCCACACCACACAGTGACACGTTGAGGATGCATTTGCTTGTTGTAAATCACTCGAGGATTTTCCTCACCCAAATGCGACAATTCTGCCTATTGATGAAGCCATGAAGATGGAAATGGGACTCGTCACTGAAGATGAGCAAAATCAGCATTTTCATGTTGTTCCTCCAATACCCAATTAACGAACTCCCTTCGCTGTCCATGGTCAGCTGGCTTCAGTTCCTGAGTCAATTGAACTTTCTATGCATGAAGATGCAAATCTTTCGTCAAAATTCGCTGCATAGTGGATTTGAAAACACCAAATTGCTGAGCTCGGTGTCGAATTGAGATGGATGGAGTTTGAGCGACATCATCACGTACAGCTGCAACATTTTCTGTCGATCGACCTGGTCGAAGGCGCGTTGTTGTCTTCACAGCACTAGCAGACCCAGTTTTGGCAAATTTATCCATTAATCTCTTTACAGTTGACTCTTTTGAAGCATTATTGTGACCCCAAATTGATCGCAATTTGCGAAAAACTTTCATCATTTTGGTAAAACAATTTCACAATCAGAATGCGTTGTTCATTCGTGTAGCTCTCCATTTTTACTAACCTCGTACCTTCTACTAGCAAACAATAACAATTGTTCAAATGTCAAACAATGACACTTCGAATGGCGCCAAATATAAATATTGCGTTCTTGTTAGGACACCTTTTATAACATATTGTTGTGCGGATGGACCCTAATGCTCCGGCGCGGAAAGTTTTCGACAACGAACTCGATGGACGGCGCAGAAGAGGGCGACCAAAACTTCGTTGGAAGGACCAGGCTTTTGAAATACTGTCGAAGCTTGGTGTAACGAATTAGAAGAGAAGCGCAAAAGATCGAAGCGCTTGAAATTATTTTCTACGGGCGGCATGTAATAGATAAGGATGTCTATTCCAGTTGCCACCTAAGCAGAAGAAGAAGAAGTGTGGTTAAACTGTAGTCCATTTTCATTTCCCGTCCTAAATTTACCAAACAATTCCGATTATCACCCATTTTCAGCCACCTGTCCAAATAGGAATCTATGACTAGTTTTAAAATGTTTCACAAAGATTTACGACGGTTATTGCGTCCCTCAACCAGTTAATTCGACACCCATATCAGATGCCATAAATCAATGGCCTTATAAAGTCTAAATTTGTTCAATTTTTCCTTCAGTTGAAAGTATAAAAAGGAACTGGGCAACCGCCTGACATAAATAAGTTGCAAGAGTCAGTGAAATTGTAATGTGAAAAGGATGCATTCTGATATAGATTATCTTAGAAGTTAGAAATTTTCTAACTCTTTGATTCAGGGGTCTGTAGTATTCTTGTTGAGCCGGAGGTAAAACCAAAATTTGAAGTTAAATTACTATTATTATATTTTTATTTTTGTGATTGATATAAAATAAATATGGCAAATCTATTATAATTAGAATGGCCATAAGATTTAGAAGTGTAGCACGTGAATCTTATCTCAATTTGACTTTGTGGATTTTTTTATATTTTAAAGAATATGATTAAGAGCTTCAAAATATTTCTAGATAATCTGTTTCAGTCTGTGTAAAATAGATTAAATTTCATGTTATCGAATCAAAAACTGTCGCTTTATAAGACCATCCAGTTATTAAATGCTTTAATATAAGAAAACATAACGAATTTTTAATTGCTTGAAAATATTTTATTCTATTTTATTTTTGCTCTCCAGTTTCCACAACGACAATGTATGTATATTTGCCTATAAACTTCAGAGCCGACTGTATTCTTCAACTTGAACCACATTTTGTTTCAATTGGTTGGAGCAATAAATAAATTTAAATTAAAAAATAATTTTAAAAAATATGAAATTGTCAACTCGAAACGTCTTTAGTTTCAATAGGGTGGTGCGATAAATTAAAATTCCGGTATTTTTATTTCAATTTGGTGTAAGAAAATTAGATAACAAAGATATTCGATTATCTTGCCCACTGCACATATATACGAGGGGTGTTCAAAAAATATGGTGAATTTTCAAATTTCACGGGATACGTACATTCGACTATTATATTTTTTTTATGTGCCACCCTATATTAGGATTTTGTCACAAATTTTACATTGAAAATATATCGGGTTTTTTCTACTTTCTATAACAAAATTGCAGAATGAATTCATAACACATTCTTAACGTGATAAATTCCCTTCATATTGGGAATAACCCAATCTCTCTTTCTTTCTTTCACTCTCCCTCCCCCTCTCTCTCTCGAGCGAGATCAATCCATAGCAGACGCTATACATAAAAAAGGTCAATTTTCAAATTTCGCGGGCTACGTACTTTCGACTTTCGATTATTATTTCGAAGTTGTTGGTACACTCGTCTCGAAGATATGTTGACGATTTCATTCATATAGCAGGTTTAGTTTGCTTGTGAGAGGCATAAATAAGACAAGTGTTTTGCTTGTTCGGCGATTTTCTGCTATCGAAAAAATGGATTAAAAGAAGTTGCATCAAATTTTGTGTAAAAAATGTAATTAATTGCCCAAAAACACTCAGTCTGAGTCAACAAAATTGTTACAAGTGGTACAAGCTTTTCACACAATTTCGAGAAGATATGAATGACGATGGTCGCTCTGGACACCCCAGCACATCAACAAACGATGAAAATATTGGAAAAGTAAAGAAAATTGCTATAGAGAATCGTCGAATCACAATTAGAGAAGTTGCTGAGGATGTCGGCATATTGGTTGGGTCATGCCATGTAATCTTCTCGGAAATTTTGGGCATGAAGCGTGTGGCAGCGAAGTTCGTTCCAAAATTGCTGAATTTTGACCAAAAACAACGTCGCGTGAGCATCGCTCAGGAATTGTTGAATGACGTCAACGATGATCCAAATTTGTCATAACGATGATCCAAAGGTCATAACTGGTGATGAATCATGGGTATACGAGTATTGTTATGACATCGAAACCAAAGCCCAATCGTCCCAATGGAAGGGTCCAGGAGAGCCAAAACCAAAAAAAGCGTGTCAAATGTCAAGGTTTTGCTCACTATTTATTCGATTACCATGGCGTAGTGCACCAGGAGTTCTTACCACAAAGTTGTACAGTAAACAGAGAGTATTACCTTGAGGTTATGCGCCGTTTGCGTGAAGCAATACGAAAAAAACGCCCGGGATTGTGGAAAAAAATTCATGGTTTTTGCATCATGATAATGCACCTGCTCACTCATCTTCGCTTGCGAGAGATTATTTGGCTGAAAACAACACCGTTATCATGTCTCATCCACCGTATTCACCAGATTTGGCCTCCTGCGACTTTTTCCTGTTTCCAAGATTGAAGAGACTCATGAAAGGACGGCGTTTTGAGACGATTGAGGAGATAATAACCGAATCATTGAGAGAGCTCAAGGACATACCAAAAAAAGTGCGTATCAGAAGTGCTTCGAGGATTAGAAAAAACGCTGGCACAAGTGTATTATATCTGAGTGGAACTACTTTGAAGGAGATACAATAGAAATTGATGAATAAATAAATATTTTTTGAGAGAATTGAAAATTCACCTTTTTTTTTTTTGAACACACCTCGTATACCTTATAATGATTTTTTTTTTCTTTCTTATCTAGTAGAATTAAGCACAGTCATCCTTGGTTAGTGTTGATAATATTCATATGATTCAAGGAGCTACAAATTGCTTGAAATAGTCTTTTCTCCTGAAAAAGAGTCGGTGTTGGAAATTTGTTTAATAGTTTTTCAGCACTGAAAGTGAAAGAACATGTATTGTATTTGTAAAATTTTGGAATTATGTCTTTTCTATAGCAATTTTTTTTTATTGAGATAGTGAAATGTAGTAAAAAATAGTAATAGTAATAGTAAAAATAGTAAAAAAAAGTAAAATGATTAAAAAGTCATATAGAATGACAGCTAGCAGCTGCAATCAGTTATTTATGTCAGCGGTTTATAAATCAGTGTTTCAGGCAGTTGACATTATTTTCAGAATTATGGTACATACAGTAGTGGTCAAAACATTTGTAGCCAAGGTGACATGTACGGTTTACATTTTTGTTTATTGTTTTAATTACTCATTTATGAAAACTTTTTGTTGTTTTCTTAACTTCACTCATTATTTTTGTTAATCGAGAAGAAAAAAAACACAACTGAATTACTTTACAACAATAACAAATTGCAAAATTGCTACAGATAGTAGAAATTGATTGTTCAAAACATTTGCAACTCTACTATTGCTTATTTTTGACTATGTAATTAACACTAACAAATGCTAGGATATAACGATAATTATATTTCTTTTAATCATTTATGATTTTGGTATTGGCATTTTATCAAAAAATGCATATTTATTGTTTAGTTAAAGCAGTTTTAGTTCGAAGTTGAAAAGGTTTACTTCGCTTTACAAATATTGGAGGAAAATGGCTGGAAACAAATACTGTTTGGGAATGAACTTTCTCCAAAAGAAATTTCTATAAAATATGGTATTCATAAATTGATGGTTTGTCGCATAGTTAACAATGGAAACATCCAAACAGTTGATGAAGGTGGAAGAATCCGTGCAACAACTGCACCTGAAGATCGGAAAATCAAGAATTTTTCTTTACGAAATTTCCAACAACTGTTCCCAGAGAAGCTGAAACAGAAATTCCCGCAGATGCGGGATCTTTCCACTATAAAAAGAACAGCCCGAGATTACGGTCTCAGAAGCTACAGGTGCACCAAAAGACCGTTTGTGTCAATTGCGGTTATTTACATGAGTCTCGCCGCTAAGCCTTACTCATAGTGTGCCATCACACATGGGACTGTTTTCTGTTTTTCTTTTCCTTTGTATTTTTCTGTTCTTTTTTGCGATAGCCAGCGCTCCTTTAGGGTACTGAAACTAATCCCGAAAGGATTAGTCGAAGTACCTTTGAGATAAGAAACAAGTCCCCTTAGAAAATTTCCTCAGGGCTTGCTTCTTCTCTCAGCCAAAGTAACTTTGAAGTCACTGGTATGAAGTGAGCTTCCGCGCTACCACAAGAGAAGAACCCTCTGGTCTGGGTTTCGCAGAGAAAGACTGCTCCAGTTTTGCTATATCATACCTCACATGGAACTGGTCGTCCATCGTATACGCCATAAATTGTCAACGTCCGACGAGAAATATCGGCACAACAATAGACACAATAGTCTATTTACCATATCTCTCTTCAAAAGACTGCCATGGTAGTACGACTATACAACAGAAAAGATAAATCTTCTGATATCTCTCAGCAGTTTTTTTCATGGTCGTTCCTGTTGCCAGGAGACCGTTTGTGTTACAAACAAAATCGTAGAGCTCGTCTCAAGTTTGCTCAAACACATTTTAATTGGACTCAACAGCAATGGAAAAATGTGTTATGGTCTAACCTCCGAGCACAAGATGCGAAAGCCAATGTTCAACGACCTCGAAGGGAAAAGTTTAATCATAAGTACACAACCGCCACAGTAAAGCACAGAGGAGGAATTACCATGGTGTGAGGATGTTTATCGGGATATAGAATAGGTCCAATTCACCGTATTAATGAAACAATGACAGCCACAACCTGTAGAGATCTACGGAGCTCAGTTATGCTTCCGTACGCTGAATAGGAAATGCCACTTTCGCGGACATTCCAGCACGATAACGATCCCAAACACAGGGTTGTTAAAGGCTGGTTGGAGGAGGAGGAAAATCAAATCAAGGTTATGCCGTGGCCACCTCAATCTCCCGATCTCAACCCGATTGAGAACATGTGAATGATTGCCAAACGTAATATCGGAAATGTAGTATTCTGAAATGGTGATGAGCTTTTCGTCGAATTGAAAATGCGGCGAAATGCTATTTGAAGCGATTACATTGAAAAGCTTATTTCCCCAATGCCTAAAAGATGGTCGAAAGTAATAAAAAACAACGGCTATGGCACAAAATATGGAACTCTTAATATTATTTATAAAGTTTTTTTTTACGAGTTGCAAATGTTTTGAACACTTGAATTTCGACTTCTTCTGTTAAAACTGTTATTTTTTTTTTGGTTGTTTTAAGGTTATGAATATTTTTGATTTTGCAATATATTAAAAAAATAACTGAATTTAATAAAAAAAAAAATAAATTAAGAAAATTCTTAAGGTGTTCCGATTAAAAGAATTTACTTTTAGTTAAAATTTGATTTAAGTTGCATATGTTTTGACCACTTTTGTTTATATCTTTTTATATTTTATAAGCAATTGAATTAGTAATTTAAATCTGTATCTCTAGAGTTGGTTGCACGGCAATGAATTTATTGAAATTTATGGATTTGATAGTTATTGCTTGTACAGTGTATAACAGTTAAATCACTTAATTTAACTAGCTGGCAACTATTCTAAATGGTAATCTCGACGTTCGTGCTTGCTAACAACTTGACCTCACTCTCTTTTTCCCCTGAATTATCATCGTCACGACAACATCATCAGTTCAGCCACCATTGAAATCACTCAATAAAGCATGTAAGTTTTGAAATCGAACTATAATACTCTTTTATTTTCCCCACCCTTAAAAGCATATTTACCGTCAACGATTTTCAGAGTCAAATTCTTTTGTCTTTGATATCAATTATCAATTTGTTCCGAATAAAGCACCCCCTGCTCCATTGATCTCCTCGGTGTTATCATTATTGGTTGAATGTTTTTTTCTTAGTGATTCGTTTAATAAAAGGAAAAGTAATTAATTTTTTCAATTACCATGAAATTTCTCGATAATTTTTATATAGATTTTCTTCGTGAAAAATCAGCATAACTTGAAAGTGAACTTTTGTCTTCCGCCGGTGTGCAAATATTCGACGCAAAATAGACAATATTTATCAGAAACGTATTTAGAAAGAAAAAAAAAAACATTCCTTTGCATCAGTTGAAATGGGATATAGGAGAGGTTCTTATATTCAATGAGCTTCTGTTTTTAGACTCAACATAATGACGATTCTGAACGTCTATTCGAGAAACTTTTACAAGACTTTTCGAGGCTCTTATGTTCAACGAGCTTATGCGCTTTCTGTTTTTAGATTCAACATAATGACGATTTTGAACGTCTATTCGGGAGACTCTTACAAGACTTGTCGGGGTTCTTATATTCGGTCAGCCTATACGCATTCTGTTTTGATTATAGATTCAACATAATGATGATTCTGAACGTCTATTCGAGAAACTTTTACAAGACTTGTCGAGGCT
>JAHXMU010000083.1:171367-194356 GCA_019455685.1 Philornis downsi
AGAGAAAGAGACGACCGAAGTGGCTGCAGTGAAACAAAAACACACACATCAACCAGATATGGTGAAAAATGTAAACATTAAACTGGTCTAATTGATAATGTTCTCGCGCACTTGCTATCTCTTTCTCTTTCTTACTTGGGCATTCTTAAGGACTGTTGGAAAGAGTTGTCTATATTCTCGGGTTATCTACGTTGTATTTATACGTAAACCAAAGTATGGAAACCGAGAAGTTAAAGGCAAAACAAAAAACACAGTGTAGATATTGATGTTGTTGTTGGTGTTTTCTTTTTGATAATTTCGTTGTGTGGTTGCGAATACCTTTTTTTGGTATTTCGTTCGTTTGATAGAGGATGCGAATGTTTTAACCTAAACCACTCCCCCATAGCAGAGGCACTCACAAGCACACGCACTCCCAAGTGAATGTTTGGTGGTAGGGAACAGCAGCGGTTCAACAACTTCCATTTAGCCATCATCCAAAAAATCGTAAAAAAACGACAACAACGACCAAGACAACAGGCACAACCACTTTTTTTGGACTCTATTTGCTTCGCTTTCGTTATGTTCGTGTTGTTGTTGTTGTCCATACTAATGGTGGAGGGAGCTGAGAGTTTTTCTATTTTGTTTTTCCCTTCTGTGGCAGCCAACGTGCAAAAACATATCTCTGCCTGGATCTACAACATGTCTACGACAAATTGTTCAACACTCCATGACTCTGGAGTAGTTTCAAAATTGAACATTATTACCCTTACCCCTCCCTCCAGCGACACAGACCTAACGACAGGATGGAGACAATGGCGAGGGACACTTTTGCTAATATTGAATAGCATGCAAAGCGTGTGCCACATCGTGGGACGGAGATGCACGCCACACACTGGCATACACTGAGAGCTGTAGTGGGTTAATTACCCTCGTCATAATTGTAGGCTATATCACATGGAGGTGAATAGAACTGTAGATACCTTTCAAACGTTTACTAATTTAAGTCATTACTCTGCGAGTGAAAAAATGGTCAATCACTCCTTAAGAATCTGTTACGAGATAGGTCAAAATAGAGCCTATTACGGAAGTAATGCGAATTTATGTACATACAATAAAGAAAAGGGTCAATTTGCTGTCATAATTATGTGATTACTTCATAAAATAGTGACAAGTTGCGATATCGTGAATAGGCACAATTTTAGATATTTTGAGGAGATATGAAAGGGTTTGTGCAGTTTCCAAAATTTAGCTATATTTCGAAATATTTTTATTTTTTTTTTCATTTGTGAAAATATATACATACAATGTATGCGCAGTTCCTAGAATACTTCAAATTTAGGCGGCTGTTTTAGGCAGCTGGACTGGCTTAAAACAATTCCGAAAATGTCGTTTTTTTTCAACTAACATATCCGATTTTCTACTTTTGGCATATTCATAATTTTAAATGTTGTTGTTATACATGATAATTTCACACTAATTTAATTAAATTTTTAATATATATCTCGGATATTTTTCAAAGTAAGTTTGATTTTGGGATACCGTTATTATGGTATTTTTTGCTACTATTGCTTCCTGTGTAATCTTTTAGTAGGAACAAGTTTTAGCACACCGGCCCTTAATGGATTAAATCAATCATTACTTCGCATTAACTTCTAGGCAAGTAAAATGGCTTCCAGTTAAGTTTCTTTTATGATTCGTATACTTATATTATTTTATTTGTAATTATGGTTAATTTAACCCTTTAATGGCCAGTGATGTCAAAGAGAGTATTCTTGCCGCCAAAAGATTAATTACATACAGAAATTAATGAAATGGTAACCAAAATCGAATATATGATGGAATCGATTGAATATGGGATAAAAATGAGAGGCATTTAAAATTTCATGAAAAAAAAAACATTTAAAATTTGCATAAAAATCATAATATTGCCAGTGTGAAAACAAATTCTAAAATTATTTCCACTAAATTTTAATTCTCTAAAGTGAAATTTAAATTGATATGCATTGTGATTAAAATGCGATGTGATTAAAAAATTAGAAATTCCCAACCTTTCGTAGTATGTATGAATACATATTAGTCTTCAATAGATACTGGTATATGTACCAATTCGTACATATGGATATGTTATTATGCCCTTCAACATGTATTCAATTTTTGTAAAATCGTAATCGCTTCTATCTAAGCAATTCAGTTGTATTTTTCAATTATGATCGAATAGTCGAACACGTCATTTTCTCATACATAATTGGTCAACTTTGCCCGTTGTTCTGGACGCATTGGGTATTTTTAAATGCTTCCATAACCACGCCTGTAATTAAAGCAATATATCTATTAACTCTACCGATTGTTGCTTTTACTCACCTCCTGAGTGGAGCAGGTTTGTGGCAAAAAAAAAAAACTCATGGATTTTGCATCACCGTAACGCAACTATTCGTAAGGATATCATTATTATCGAATTTTGACCAAAAACTCAACAGATATCACCGAACAATCACCGTATTCACCGGATATGTATCTGATTGACATTCTGTTCTCTCCAAAACTTAAATTACCACTTCAAGGCATCAGTTTTCAGTCGGTCGATGACAGAATTCGAGGTAAGAACTGAGAACTTTTCCAAAAATTTCCGAAAAAAAAGAATATATTTTGATGATAGGATTACTCATTGGAATACGTGTGTTATTTGTGAAGGTGTCTACCTTGAGGGTCATATAATAAATTCAAATGAATAATAAATATTTTGCATTTTATTGACGCACGCAAAATTTCACTAAATCTGCTCATTACACAGAACCAAAGTTGCCTCTTCACAGCAATTTAAATAAAAGTACAAAGGAGGACAGGTTTCATTCCATTTCGAAGCAGTAGATTTTAGACAAGAAAAAAATCCGAAGACTGTAGGGGTTCCTAACCTAACCAATTTTGAAAAAAAGATAAATTCTGTAAAATCCAGCCTTAGTACGATTAGTATTACAAACCGTTTTATAAACATACTAACAGTTTATTAATTGTGAAGATATTAATATATATGCGAGGGCGGTTCCAAAACAAGCCGGCATGACGTATGGATGTGGTGCCGTTAATTTGAAAAAAAAAAAAATTTTGATGAAAAGTGGCAACATTACAAAACATATGTTTTAAGTTCCAAGGCATCACGTTATTTAGCATTTTTATTTGAGCAGTCAAAAGTAAACGATTTCAGTGAATTTGTAAGCATGGAAAAAATTGGTCTTCGTTATGTATTTAATTCAATATTTCCATTTGAAAGATCTCAGCCCAACCAATATTAAGGCCGATCTAGATTACACTCTGGAGGAATCTGCTTCTTCCTTTACGACTGTAAAATATTGGGTAGCAGAGTTTAAATGAGGCTGTACAAGCTGCAATTGAGGTGTCCACGCCAAACACGATTAAGAAAATCAAAAAAAATGGTATTGGATGATCGTCATCTGAAGGTGCGTGAGCTAGCTGAAAATATAGATATTTCAAAAAGTTCTATACATCGTATATTGGACGAAGATTTGAAGATGAGAAAGCTGTGCGCAGGATGGATGACGCGCTTGCTTTCAATAGAGCAACAGTGTAAAAAAACAGTTGTGAAGATGTTTCAGTACAGTGTTTGGCGATGTTTCACCGCGAAAAACCCGAATTATTGCATCAATTTATAACCATGGGTGAGACTTGGTTCCACTATTTCAAACCTGAGACAAAGCAACAGTAAAAGCGGTGGACTGGAATGGGAAAATCGTGTGCAAAGAGGGCGAAGACGGTTCTATCTGCAGGCAAGATCATGGTGTCTGTTTTTTTGGATGCGCATGGGATTATTTTTATTGCTTATCTTCAGAAAGGAAAACTCATCAACGGTGAATATAATGTAATTTATTGCAGCGTTTAGATGATGAAACTATGGGAAAAACACCGCTTTTGGCGAAAAAGAAACAGTTGTTTTCAAAATAAAGCTACAGTTCACACATCTACTATTGCGATGGCCAAAATTAATGAATTAAAGTTCGCAAAGTCCGGCAGATTTAGAAAATTGAAATTTGAAATTGAAAATTGAAGTTTGAGAAAAAGGCCGCAAGAAAGTGCTGTTTCATGAAGAAAATACCCCAGTTCGCACATCCACTATTGCGATGGCCAAAATTAACGAATTCGAATTGCTTCATCACGCATCTTTTTCACCAAATTTAGCTCCCTCGAACTATTTTCTATTTCCAAACTAGAAAAAATTGCTCGTTGGTGAAAGATTTGCCAACAACAAAGGGATGGAATCTGCGGTTCATGGCTATTTCAAGAAATTTGGCGAAAAAGTAAATCGAGCTAAAAGGAGGTTATGTTGAAAAATAAAGAAAATTTTTTCAAACTTTTTGGTGTTTTCTTTGTTAGGTCGGCTAGTTTTGGCACCGTCGTCGTATTAACTGGGAATTTTTGCTAGTCCCGACATATCGAATTATTCATGCCCGTTGTTTTTCCCTGATAACTGTAAATTTTTTAAAATAACCCCGATTTTAATAAGATTATAGCTTTGAAAACTTGTTGGCTCATAAAAATATAAAAATATGTATAAAATAAAGTGAAATTTGGTTGAAATTACTCAGGTTTTGATGGAACGAAGTGCAAACATTCACTGAGCAGTGAATAATTTCCAGTAAAGCGTGTTCAGATAATAAAATTATACTTTTACCCGGATATACCTATTCAGTTTGATTCTACCTAAATTAATAGCTACAATTAGATCAAATTCCAGTGAATGGCAGTAAAGACCCCTACGATGTACTACGATGACTTTATTGTAATTTTGAAATATTTCTGGTTTTACATGTTCTTATTCGTCTGTATTGCTTCCATTTTCATGTTAATTTAACAGTTTTTTCTTTGGACTGTTCACAACATTGCGCCCTATTGCCATCTCTCGTGTAGCGTTTTTTCCAAGTGTATGCTTATTGTCAGCAATCAGTAGTAGCCTAAACCCTCCAAACTGCCCTAACTCGTAGCTCACATTCGTACGAGGACAATGGAACTAATTGAGGCAGCAGTTTTTGCCATCGCACAAGACTTGAGCGAGTGCCATTAGCTGTTGTTCATACACCCACCCAACCTACATTTGTTAGCCATTTTATATGTCCGGACACGGACATGGGCAGGGGCACGGGCGCGGGCATGGGTTGTGGGTTATGGACTATGGGTTATGTGTTGGTTATGCATATTCATACACGAATATCCGAGTATTAATAGGGAGTAGTAGCATGTCATAAATTGGACTTTTGCCTCTTTTTGCCGGACACTGCTGCGGAAGAATTGAAAAATGAAATGAAATATAACCACAGGCAAACTTTAAGAGGGGCTCTATGCCGAGTAATGGACATTCAATGTTGTGTTGTGCGACAAGAAATGGTCCCCTGACTGGAGAAGACCAATCCAAGTGTCCGTCAACATGGGGATCCTGTAAGCGAACTAAAAGTAAGAGTGAAAACAAATTTCAATTAAAAAAAGAAACCAATTTTTTGCTTTTTGCTGAAAATCTTACGAAACTTTTTGCGGATATCTATCCATGTGGGGGGCCTCCCGGGGATGTGTAAAGTAAATGTGATATACTGCCACAGTTTGTACATACGATTGGATGTAGGAGCCAGCACAGGCATTGTCACGAACCATTGAAATGATTGTACGGTGGGTGTATTGGTGGGCCCACACCATCAACATTTCTGGGGGTAAAACATGTGGCAACGGAAATATTGATTTCCTTACATTTTGTGTACTCTTTTGACTTTTCTGTTGTATTTTCTTTTTCGGCGTTTTCATTATTTCTTATAGTCAGTTAATACATGCAGCCTGCATATATGTGTATGACACGATATAAAAGTATATATATATATATATATGTATACAGTCAGAGTCGTAAGAAACTGTTCAGAAATGCTGGGGTACAACAACTATGATGCGACGGAGCCGTCAACCAATCCAAATACCTTAAGCCAATTCTATTTGCATATCCGGAAGGTCTTAATCAGCAACAGTTTCACAAGATTGGGGAAAAAGGGAGATAAAATACGGAGGGTTAAATTGTGTTCAATATCTTTATTCCAAATTCGTACGATGCGTACCTCTAATTGACGAGTAGTTTAGGGAATAGTAAATTAACGAGTTCTTTTTTCTCTCTCTATGTGATTACTTTTAGTGTTGAAATTCATTCAACAAAATTGATGTTTCTTTCAAGCTGCTGGAGATTGAGTACTAACTCTCAACTCATTTTTTCATCACAAAGGGCCAAGATCATCGGGTGAAAGGTCACTGCTGGAATGCTGAGGCGAAAACTTTTTTTCTACAGAATTGGCCATAGGAATTAGAATAGTTAAGAAGTAAAGTTCATTTGTTTACATATTAACGCTATTGGTGGAGATAATGTACAGGGTGGCGCACCAATTGTGCTACAATAAAAAATTCAAATAACTGTATTTTAAATTTTACCTTCTACAACTAATTGACTTTGAAGATGATAGACCGATAGACGCCTATGCGACACCTGATCATAAAATTATTCAATTATTATTATTATTCAACCTTAAGAGTTGCAGTCTGGATCGCTTCAATTATTGTTTTAATGGGCTGCTTCAATTCAGTCAAATTCTTTGGTTTCGTTTTGTACTCCCCTTGCACAATCCTATAAAAAAAGTCTGGTGCAATCAGGTCAGGTCTTAAGGTCTTAAGGATAAGCGGAAGGTGGAGTATCTGGACATTAATTTATTTGGGCATTTTTGTTGAAACTCCGCCATAAACGGTCTAGCTATGTGTGCAGTTGGAACCAAATGCTGTTGAAACGGATCCATTTTCGGCAGAGTTCTGAGTAAAAAAAATCCTTCAACATCTTTAAATAATGGTCCTCATTGACGGTTACTGTTACATTGTTTTCTGCAAAGAGTTATGGCCCCACAATGCACCAGAAAGAAACTACGCATCACACAGTGATTCGTTCAGGATACAGTTCCGTCTCATGGAGTATTTCTGCATTATATTCACTCTATATACGGCAATTTCGCATGTTTACATTGCCATTTAGATCAAATGGGGCCTCATAAGACATAAACAAGCAATTTATCAAGTTGTTGTCTTCTTCGGCCATTTCAATCAATTTTTTTTCGCAAAATTTCAGGCGGATTGGCAAATCCAGAGGGTTGAAGTTGCTTACAATTTAGACTTTGTACGGAAACAAGTTTAAATCATCATGAATTATACGTTGTAACGACTGTCTGCTAACTTCAGTTTGCGTCGATAAGTTCAGAATCGAAATGCTTGGATTTGCCTGAATTGGCGATACTACAGCCGCGATTGTATCCGTTGTAACGACAGTCTGTTAACTCTAATTTACGCCAATCAGTTCCGAATCAAAATGCTTGGATTTGCCTGAATTGAATCCGAACATAGGGATGTCGAAGGCATGGTCTTCGAGGTATAATTCCATATTCGGCAAACATGTTTACTCACCTCATAATAATCCATCAATTCGAGGGAGTGCCGCCAAAATTCCGCCTAAATTACCTTTGAACGAAAATAAGGGACTACAAGGCATGATACGGCTGCAATATCTAAATTCTCTTTTCGGTATCCTGAGCGATCATATTAATAAATAAGTAGTAACCTAAATAAGTAGTAACCTGCTCAAAAACTTATTACGTTTTCTGTTTGTAGCGCGATTCGTGCGCCATCCTGTTTTTGAAAAATTAAACTATAGTGTAGTATTTTTTACGAGGTAATTGTAACTTGGGAATAATTTAAAACTGATACATTTAATCTAATAAAACTTACTTAAAATCAGAACAGAAATATCAGTCAGGCAAACTGACTTGTAGACAAACTTATCCTTTCTTTGTCGAATTAGAGTTGTGGTGTTAATAATATGGCAAATGGCACTGTTTCTTCTCAAACAGATTTGAAATATTTTCGCATAAATATCCAAATATATACCGTAAATTGTATGAAGTGTACCGGAAAGGGTGAGGCGTTCTTAATCCCCGCTATGCAGTAGGCCTCTTTTAGTAAGTCAAAACACAGAAATGCAAGAAGCTCCATCATATCCCATTAGTAGAATGTTAAAGAGTTATCGCTTGCTGATCTGGCAAGGCTGTCAGCTGTTAAATATCTGTCATCTAAAGTATTATTTGTTTAGTGAAAGGTTTGCGGGTCGTTTAACAACCAAAGAACGTTCAAAAATAATTAAAACTACAAATGTGGTGATTAAAACGTGGGCTTTCTTTAATCAAAACAAAATTTTCTTCAGCGATGAAGCTACATAATTTCTCATTTGGTGGTTACCTCACATATGAGAGGTTCAGAGTACCCAGAAGTGATTGTGGCCATTGTATCCGGAAAAAGTAACTGTTTGGTGCGAATTATGGTTTGGAGGTGTTATTGGGCAGTATTTTTTCGAAAATGACACTGGGGGAACCTTAAAAGGTTCGTACATAATGTCAAGGTTCGATCGCCGAAATCTTAGCTTTATGTGTGTTTTATTTAACTTTATTTTTGAAACCGAAAAATGGATAAGCCTAGAAATAGTTTTTTGTTTAGAGTGAATAGACGCCTTTTGTCAGTTTCCCACATAAAGATTGATTTTTATCATTTATTCAATAATTAAAAGTAATGTACGATAGAAATTCCGGTATGAGTACGCCCACAATTAGGTAAAAAATATGAGTTTCGCTCGAAAAAATGATTTATCAGTCTACAGTGCTTCACAAAATGATAGGACGCATCAAAATTTGTTGTTCATTCCCTTGCAAATTATTTGCTATTAGGAATTTAGCGAAAAGAACAAGGAAAGAAAGAGCAAAGCATAGGCTATGAAGTAGTACCGTTACTTGCTGTTTTTAGCGTTGCCTGGAAATGCACCGTTAAGTTTTTGTTGAAGTGTAAGAATTTTGCGTGTTTGCAAGCTTATCACAATGATAAGACACAGTATTTGAATTGGAGTTAATGAGATAAGGTTGCGTTATTTGGTAGGTTTTATTGATTGCAACTTTAATATTGATTAAATTAAACAACATGGGACAGTCTAGTTTGTTTAGGGAGGAAGAAAAGTGCTCCATCCTCGCCTTTTTAAAGTCCGACTGGACTGTTAGCCAAATTTTCCGCGAAATTTGTCGTAGCCGCACGGTTATTGCCAATTTTTTGAAAAACCCGGAAAGTTACGGTACAAAACGAAACACTGATCGAAATCCGATCTTTAATGAGCGAGAGAAATGGCGCATTGTAAACAAACCAAGCAATTCGACTACATTCTTGGCCCAACTTGCTTCAACTTCCGGCAAGAAAGTGTCTGCATGAATGTTTGGAGAACTTTAAATCAGTCTAAGCATATTGTCCGAGATGTGCTTAAAAAGATACCCCATTCAACTCCTCGTCACAAAGCTGCCAGGATTCAATTCGCTCTTTGAAACTTACAAACTGGGACTCGGTAAGAAAAATGTTATATCGGTACCTTGCATGTGTACTATCGTTTTTTTTTTTTTTTTAATAAAGATAATTTTTTCTGATGAGAAAAAATTTAAGTTGGATGGGCAGGATAGATATTGACATTACTGGCGCGTCTGAGAAAAGAACCGCTATTTTTTTCAAAGAGGAACTTTGGTGAAGCATCGGTCATGGTGTGGGGAGCTTTTAACAAGATTGGAAAGCTAAATTTGCAGTTTACAATCTCCAGAATGAATAGCTCCGACTACATTCAAATTCTAGGGAGTAGTTTGTTATCATTCCTATGCGAAAATAGGGGAAACTTGTACATTTTCATGCAGGATAACGCAAGAATCCACACAAGTCGTCAGATAAGGGCATTTTTACAGGACTGTTTCGTCGATTTAATGGACTGTCCAGCATACTCCCTGGATCTAAATTTAATTGAAAATGTTTGGGGGAAACTGATAAGGCGTATGTATAAAAATAATACAGTATATGGAAACATTGCTGAACTGAAAGGAGCAATTTGCAGAGAATGGAAACTCCTAGAGCCTAATTTATTAGAAAACCTCTCAAATTCGATGAAAAAGCGCATTTTTGATATTGGAAGAGCTCAGGGAAATTAAATTAATTATTAATTTAAAATGTTTTTAAGATATCAAAACATATGATATTGCTTCATTTTAAGCGTTAAGATAAAAGATGTCTTATCATTTTGATACGGCTGCAAACCCATTTTTTGATAATTTGTTAAAAAAAAAAAAATTAAAAATATTAACAATGTTACCTTAAGATGATTTAAAACTTTTGGCAATTCTTTTTTAAAATGTAATAGTCTAATTTTTATTTTACTAGGTGAGATGTCCTAGAAAATATTTAAAAAAACATGTGTCATCATTTTGATTATGCTTGAAAAGACAGCATTTTTACATACTTATAGAGCGATGTGTGGATACATCATCGACGACCTTAAGCAGTTTTCCCACAAACGGGCGAATGTAGTCTAGTTGAAAACAACTTAAGAATTATACTCACCTCTAGAGATATTTTGACCTTTATGGTTATTTTTCTAAATGTCTCACTATTTATTCGTCAATTTAAAACATTGTAAGTGAATATTAAGAGATATGAGAATGGGTCATTCCCGTTAATTTAACTATGGGCGTAGTTACCGACAAATGCTGCAGATATATTTCAGTGAAAAACGAGATGAGCGTGTGGGTCACGCCCACCTGTTTTACGACAAGCTAATTGACACATCATCCATGACACAGTGTGTCTCTTTTCATACTTAACTTCACTTTTTTTCTCCCTTTATCTGCGATGAAGAGAGTTTAGAGAATACTTTTAAAGGAAAGCATTATTCTAGAAGATTGACATCTCTTTTCATACTTCACTTCTTCAATTCACTTTCTCTTTGGTGAAGTGAGTTTAGTGAGCATATGAGCAGTGTCGTCCATTGTAGAATCTATTTGAATGTAGCAAACTGCAAAAAATTATAAAAAAAACCTAATATCTCGTAAACGGAACAACCAATAACGAAAATTACTTAATTTCTTGGCTTTTGAGGAGGGTGTCTTTCACACGAGTCCAAAAATTAATTTAATACCTCCAAAATAGAAAAACGCTACAACACAAATATGTTGGAAAATCGGAAACTAACCGTCAAATCGGACAAATGATGAAATTTTTACCTGGAAGAGAGGCTTGTTATTGTATGATAACTTCAACTTTACAAAAAAAAGAAACCCTCAAAAAAATCCTTCAATTCAAAAAGATCGCTAAATAAAAAAGTGACCAAAAATGGTTAACATTTTTGAAAAACCCCTAGATTTTTACGGATATCATGAATAGAACAGTGCTGCAAAAATGACGAACCGGATCAAAAATCTTGTAAACGGTGTAAAAGCCATGGTTCGGTTCATGGCTATTAAGTTTTCGTATACATATTGTGTCGTCCATAGCAATTTCGTGGAAAAGCTCTATTTTAGTATATTTTAAGAGACTCTGTTTTCCATTAAAGGAGCCAAAACAAATACATATATATATGTACATTTAAAATTTTTATTAAAATTTTGTATATCCATGCGATAATTGATTTAAGTTTTGTCGAAATTTTTAAAACAGATATAGAGGTTTCATTTCAGATTCACTTGGAGATGCCTTAATTGCAAAAATAAGCTTTAATGACTGGATTCTTGCAAGCTAAGATAATCTTTGAGGGACTTTAAAAATTCGGAATAAGTAAAATGTTTTATGAATGTTGGAACCATCGTTGAGCTCAGAGAATATTGATCTTGAAATAGCCATAAATCGGTCATTCCACAACATTTTTAAAACATATATCTAAGTGAGTCAATGGCACATTTTTAACATACAGCATCAGAATTTGTGCACTATATTCTGTCGAAAGTAAACTATCGGTATGTACATATATATACCAAAAAATATAAATTTTGATTCAGTTCCATCTATTATAAGTATGAAGCGAATTCCACAAGACAATGCATACTCGAGTATAAAACTCAACGTAAATTTCAGGAAAATATAGGATTTTTGAATTTTGGGAAAGTTATTACAACGTAAACTTCTGAAAAATATAGACTATTCGCTAGTCAAGCAGATTTAGAGAAATAGGATACCAGTTTTGAATTCTTCATGTCAAATTTGTTCAAAATTAAGTCTTTTATTTCGTTCGTAATTTGATCGAACTTATAATACTCGTATAGTATCACATTTTCACACTTTCAATGACAATGTTCTTAAAAATAATATTTAGAAGTCGGTTAAGAGTTGTCGATCAAAAAAGTCACGCTTCCTAGATCGTATGATCCCCAAAAGCGCTAGTTATCTTCAATTTGTTCCCCATTTGTACTGATTATTAGATCGCCCAATAAATCTTTTTTTATACCTTCCCCAGAAGAAATGAAGATATATCATTCGACATGGCCACAAATTAAACATTTAGAAAGAAACATCTTAAGACCAAACTTGTTTTATTACTTTGTAAGTCAATTGAGCGATGTGTGTCTATCTGTGTGACCGGCTGGCAGATGCAATAACTGCCTTAAGTCTTATGAAATTTCTTAAATGATTAATGGTCTCACATCGGGACTGTCTGATTAAATACATCCCATACATATTGAGTAATTTTCCGAAATGTTTTTTCTCCATAACTCCTAATCCGTATAGTGCAGCATCCCACATTTTTGTCCATTATATTAGTTTACAATGCCTTGCAAAATGTGAAAAAGTCGACTGATTATTGACTACCATTTTAATACCACCCATATAAATTACCAATATATCCCATAAATTCCTTGGTTCATATCTTTTATTCAGTTCCATCAAAGGGTTTGCTAAAGTAAGGTCTCAAAATGAAAACGGATTTCATTGTCATGTCTTTTATGGTACAAATTGACCGATGTTCCGAAATTTATTTTGCCCCCTATAATTCCTAATCCGTACAGCACATTATTCCAAATTTTTATCCATTGCACTATCTTACAACACTTGACAAAGTTTGAAAAGATCAACCGATTATCCACCTTCATTTTGGTGCCTTCTAATATATTCTTAGTTACGTATCTTTTATCCAATCACATTAAAATCAGGGCTTACTGCATTGCAACATTGTTCTCTTCTGAGTGATTTTTCGAAATTCATTTTTTTCTTGTAACACCTAATTCACGGACCGCAGCAAATCTAAATTTTTGTTCATTATGTTGCTTTATAACACCTAACCAAATTTGAGAAAAATCGATCAAATACTCACCCCCCAAATTGTGGTAGCTCTCATAAAAATGGCCGATTTAACCGTTATATTTCTGGCTTCTTATCTTTGGATTAGTTGAATTGAATTCAGCCATATTTTTTAAACTCATTATGCTTTTGATAAACTTGATTCTGAGAATGAAAATGGACTATTTCCATTCGGATACCTTCCATACAAATTGACAGATTTATTGAAATTTTTCCTCTGTAAATTCTAATTCGTTGACTGCATTAACTTAAATTTTGGTCATTTCCATTAAATGTTTGATAAAATGTGTACAATTTGATCGAATAACCCCATCTTTTCAGATATCTTCCATATAAATTTAAACATTCCCGTTAAAAAAAAACTGACATCCGGGGAAGTTAAAAAGGTCCTTTGATCGTGGTCTAGACGTGGCGAAAAAATGGATAATCAGTAATGGATAATAAAGAGGGTAGTTGTGGTGACTACATTTTACTGTATTATTATTCTATAATGATCAGTTATGTTTTTCATTTAAGTTTATGGATTGTTTCAAAATTTGTCATTCCGACTGAAATATTGAAACAAAGAAGATGTGAAATTTGTATCCTTTCGCAAATTTAAAATTTGTGCATTATTGAAATACTACAAGTTTAATGTAGGTTTGGTTTTGATACCTTTTCACTGCCCTTTTCACTGCATTTTCATCAGATTATCTAGATAATTTTTATGATAATTTTTGTTATTTTAATCAGAATGCACAATATTAATTGATCTAAGCTACTAATGAACAACAATTTTAAGTATATGGTATAAAATTCAAAGTTTTTGCATGAAAAAAAATATTAAAAATGTTTAACATTCTTATAACGACTATTGGTTATAGCGCCTTTATGTCCGTCACCAGGGTTTCCTTGGTGTAATTAAAAAATCTCCCAAGAATCGGAAAATATGCTCATATAGCATTTGTGAAAACAATGAAAATGCTGTTCTTTGGAATAACTTTTACTTTTTTGTTTTTTTTTTTTTTGTCGTATCTAACAATTAATTGTACTAAATTCAATTGAAAAATTAACAAATAAGTGACAAATTAATTAAGTTCGATAAATTATAAATTTGCGTCCTTTATTATTTATTTTAATTCATAACATGTGTTGATAAGCCAGTCAGTGAAAGCCATTCCATAAAAATAGTATTTTCATAACTTCCACGAATTCTTTATGAGCATATTTTCCGCTTCTTTAGCACCTCTTTTTAATCACACCAAAGTGGCCGATGAAATGAAGACGTTATAATCGACAATCGTTGTAAACATTTTTAGTATTTTTTTCTTGTTATTTCTGATGCAGAAACTTAAAATTGTTTAACATATATTTAAACTTGTTATTCGTTAGTAACTTATTTTAATTATCCACCAAAAGAAGTGAATCCGCGGTAGCTGAAATTCACCGCAATTTTTGAAGCAAAGCGCTGAAAATTTGCGTAATCACCAGTGAATTTAACATAGGTTTGTCATAGGAAGGAAACGGGTTTTTTGTGTGTTCTATGTCCTCTTCACATTTTCATAGAGAGTTATTATAGCAATGAAAAAGCAGTTATTTTGGTGCACTTTTCCATTTAAGCAAAGAAATGTTGTTTTTGGATCAGAGTTTTCAGACCGAAATTACATCGCTAAACAGTGTTTCTATCAATTTGTGATTATGTGGCAGTTGAATTCAAACAAATAAATCGTATTTAAATGTAATTCAATTTAATAAGAACTACCGAGTTTGTTTAGATTTGGAAGAGGTTTAAAACTGCTTCTTTGGAAATGATAAATATGCATATATTGCGCTAGTAAAAGTGATAAAATTTTTATTATTTTTGAATGACTTTAAGTTTTTTTTTTTTTGGCTAAGTATTTGTTGTGAATTCTGATTAAAAGAAGAAAATTGTTATGAAAAATAAGTTTTCATTGCTTAAGAGGATCTGGTCAAAAAGCAGAGAAAAGGTGTCAAAGACAACAGCATCCCTTCTACGATTAGGCCATTTTAAATTCATCGATGATTACCCAGTTTTTCACCACTCCTAAATCCCGGTTAGCGGGTCTTTTTAATTTTTTTGAAGGCTCTTTTTTTGACTGGGCACGATTTTAGCGATTTGGTGCGCCCTTCTGGTACCAATCACACTTTTGCAACAACGCAAAAAGACGTTGGGTGACGATACATCGTAAGTCAGTTCTCTTTATTGAAATTTCTGTACTGGTTTTTGTGTGCATTCGGGTATACATGAATTTGATTTTTATGACAACCTGAATTAGTAGACTTTATTGTAGTGTTATTGGATAATTGCCAACAATATTGGTCAAAGCCTCATTTCTGTCAATTTTGTACGGCCATAAAGACGTGTTCAATTAGATGGAATTTGTACAATTCTGCAGTCACCCTGACTGTGTGGCCTAACATTCGGGGGGCTGGCAACGCGGGACGTTCGCTGGTGGTGTCAAACATATGTATGGAGCAATGTGCGGTTTGTAAGTTTCTTCGTTATTTACCTTTCTTCTTCAGTAACATGTTTTACTACAAAATTTTCATTTCTTAGTTTTCAAATGTATACATACACACACACACAAACACACATATGTGTATATGTATACGCATATGTGATTAGATAGCTACATCAGCATGTATGTGGTAGTAAGTAAACAAACGGTTAAATACATACTAAATAAACTACATACTAATAATCCGCACGAGATGTATGTCAGTACATAGCCAGAGTTGCTCATAGTAGATGTCTGCCATACATAGCATGTAATGTGTACATGTACATCTCTGGGTTTCCATCTAAATATTTCATTATCATATACACACATAGGTGTACGAGTACATGTGCTTGAGTAGGTGTGTACATGTGAATCAATCTAAGTCCGTGTGAATTTTTGTTATATCCACAAAATATTCATGCGCACAAATGCAACGAATATCAAATTTATTTGCCGAAATTTGCAAAAAAAAAAGAAAGAAAAGAAAAGAAAAACATAAACCAGTGATTGTTTCTATTAATAAAAAGTAATAAAAAAATCATAAAAGTACTGTATACATAAATGAATACATATACATACAAACCACATATGTTTATGTATTGGCGTGTATTTGAATCGAAGGAAATACATATTCATATGTCTTCGGATTGAAACAAAAACCGAAACAATTTAATTAAAATTTAAAAACTTTTTCATTTTTTTTTTTTTTTTTTTTTTTTGGCGGAATAACACAAAACCACAGTCACCCAAATATGGGCAAAGATATGTGGAATTATATAAATACGCATGTATGTAAGCAAATATATGCGAATCTGTTTACTGTCTATTTGTCTGTCCGTAGCGAATGATAAATAGCCGAATACTACCCAAGAATCGCCGACCAAAATAATTTGTGACGTCCACACAAATAGTTGATTCCATAGTTTCATGGCTGTGTTAATTTATTCAGACATACAAAACAAAAAAAAAAAAAATTAATTAATTCAAGACAATCCATAAATTTGCATTACTTTAGAGAGACAAAACTACGCACCCATCTCAAAAAAAAAAAAAAAAAAAAAAAATAAAAAAATATAAAAAAAATAAAATAAAGAATGCTCAAACTTTAACATAGGGGGCGTCCCGAAAAAAAATAAATGTTATAGATAAATAGCTAATGCTAACTTCAAAAAAAAAAAAAAAATGCGATGGTGTCGTCTACTCCTTCACAGTTCTTTTAGAAAATTGAACCATGATATTATATACTAAGGAATTTTTAATATCCTACATCACGCTGCAATTCGGTTTATATTGAGTTTTTACTGATGTTTGTAACACTTTAAAGTACCAGATTTTTTAATTAATTCAGACAACCCATAAATTTGCATTACTTTAGAGAGCTAAAATTACGCACCCATCTCAAAAAACAAAAAGGAAAGAATGCTCAAACTTTAACAAAGAGGGCGTCCTGAAAAAAATAAATGTTATAGATAAATAGCTAATGCTAAATTAAAAAAGAAATGCGATGGTGTCGTCTACTCTCTCACAGCTCTTTTAGAAAATCGAACCATGATGTTATATACTAAGGCATTTTTTATATTCTACATCACGCTGCGATTCAGGTTATATTGAGTTTTTACTGATGTTTGTAACACTTTGAAGTACCAGATTTCCAGCAAATGAAATATATAAAAAATTTTAAAAAAAGTACTAAAAATGTTTAATATTCTTACATCAAACCCTTTGGTATAATTAAAAACATCTCCCAAGAAGAATAAAATATGCTCATATAGCATTTGAGAAACTATGAAAACACTATTCTTTGGAATGACCTAAATTTTTTTTATTCTTTTTTTTTTTTGCTGGGATATTTAAATTACATATTCCTAAAGTCATTTCTAACAATTAATTGTACTAAATTAAATATATTTACATCATATTTAACAAATAAGTGATAATAACTAAGTTCAGTAAGTTATAAATTTGCTCCCTTTGTTGTGCGTTCATTTATGACATGTTTCGATAGGTTTGCCACGATTTGCCACGCCCTTCTGGTACACACTTCTCGTACACACACTTGCACCAATGCAAAACGATGCTGGGTGAAGACATGCATCACGCTGTGATTCAGATTTCAGGTGAACTACTGGTTACACCAAAGGAAAAATGTGCCGGTCAACATACAGTCAAATCAATCTAATATAAATATTTTATAGCTTGCATAGGCTACAGATGTCATCGAAACTCGGTAACATTTACCATATATATTTTGTACGGGATAAGGCTATATTGATCCCTGTTTTAAAATAGCTACCGAGCAAGCTTAATTTTACCGCTTTCAAAAGCCATAACTTTCTACGGAATTCGATGACATTTGCTGCATATATTTACTTGGTTATATCGCATATATTTACTTGGTTATATATAGTCGTAGCAAGCGAGGTGCTGGGGGGTTTAGCCTTAGCCACCACCAGGACTTTTTTAACACCCTGCAGATTTTTTCAGATTATGTTCATTGTTAGTGAAAGAAATTATTACGTCTTTAAGTAAATAAATCTGTTTTGAGTTCTTAAAATAATAAGCATTTTTATATCTTCACCTGGAGGAAAATATGTTGTATTTGATAGGGCCAAAAATTTAATACCCAGAAGGTGATTTGGATGCAAAATTTTAATTTATAGGCCCCGTTCATGTGCAACATGATAGAGTATTATGATAGTCTATTACAAAAGATAGACTATGATAGACTATTACAAAAGAAAAAAAAAACAAAAAAAAATTGTTATATTATCAACCAATTTTGAAAAATATTTTTGACACAAAAGAAAAACTTTTTCAACGTTGCCGTAGAAATTTTTTGATTCGCTTATTTCACAACAATGCCTAGACCAGCCCAAAAGAACCAACATAATTTCACTTTCTCTTCAGAATTTTATTCCTGCTCAATCGAATTTTGGACTCCATCATCGATGCTATTTTTAGCAAATTTTTTTTACCAAAATCTTTTGCTCTAAATAACAAAAATAAATAAAAAATGTTTGGTTGTAACAATAATTATAGCGATTTATTTTTATACTAACTGTATAAGCATGATGTTTATATTTATCTTTTTTACCAAAACTTGTTAAAAATTATGTTTATACTAAACTTTTTTACCAAAACTTACAAAAAATGAATTTAAAATGAATTTGCAAACGTTCCATGAACATACCTAATGTAAGATTAAATAAAATTGTACTTTATGTTACCCTTTTTGGGCTAAACATATTGTGAATTGTTCATAAGAAAAATGTCAGATAATATTTAAAAAACGTCAGAAATTACACTTGTAATTACCATAAATTGTAAAACAAAAAATTAGTTACTCTGCACTGCTCAAGCAGTGAGCACCACAGCTTCCCAAATGTACTTATATAGAATTGAAATTAATTTTTTAATTTCTTCTATTTCAAACCTCCAAACAAATAATTTCTCAAATCTCTTGAGAAATTATCTGACTAAATAGCACCATAACATTCATCGGCAGGTCGACTTGCCTTCACAGCGGTACAGAAGATTACCTCACTTCCAAAATACAGTCCACAACCTTCTCTAGAAATTTCCAAACGGGTCCAGTGTCAATCATCACATCAAATTGATTGCAGCAATAAAAACAACGGTTCATTTGCCCCAGCTGCATTCAATTAACGTCTACTTCTTCAACTAATTTTATTCACCAACATCAAAATCCGTTTTTTATGTTCAACAATTTCCGCCTAAAAGTTCTACATTTGGCGACCTCTATCGGCGGCAAAAGAGTTAAATCCATAAACAACTTTGTCGTTTCATGGTCGACTTGCCTTTACAGCGGTACAGAAGATTACCTCAATCCCAAAATCCCTACTCTAGAAATTTCCAAACGGGTCCAGTGTCGATCATCACATCAAATTGATTGCAGCAATAACAACAACGGTCCATTTGCCCCAGCTGCATTCAATCAGCTTCTACTTCTTCACCCAATTTTATTCACCAACATCAAAATCCGTTTTTTATGTTCAACAATTTCCGCCTAAAAGTTCTACATTTGGCGACCTCTATGGGTGGCAAAAGAGCTAAATCCATAAACAACTTTGTCGATTCATGTCCTTGGTCTAAAAACCTATTATTTAAAAACGTAACTTTTAAATAGAATTAAGGTCATAATTTTTCGTTATTTATTGAATTAATATGTACATCTCTTTTTATATCTATCTTTTTTTATATCGAAAACTATGTAAGTTTTTGAAATCGAATCGAAACTCTTTTATTTCCCTCACTCTCAGTAGTATATTTCCCGGCATCGATTTACAGATTCAAAATTTCTTGACTTTGATATCAAGCCGTCGTAAAAGGAAAAGCAAATACTTTCTTCTCGTATATTTTTTCGACTAGAGAAAGCACTTTGCGCCTTTTAGATGATAATAGCCTAATACAATGTTATCCATTTAGTGATTTCGCAACAGCCGGTCTGGCAAGGCTGTCAGCTGTTATTTACGAGTACCTGTCATGTGAAGTGTTACGTGTTTAGTGAAAGATTTGCCAATTACGAAAATGGGTCGTTTAGCAATCGAAGAACGCGTAAAACTAGTTAAAACTTAATACAAAAGTGGTGATTCAAACGTGGGCTTTCACTCGAACAAAATTGTCTTTAGAGATGAAGATCATTTTTCACTCAGTGGTTACGCCAACAAGCAAAATTGTGACATATGGGTCAAAGAACCCAGAAGTGATTGTGGAAAAGCCATTGTATCCGGAAAAAGTGACTGTTTGGTGCGCATTATGGTCTGGAGGCTCAGCCTCATTGGACCGTATTTTTTCGAAAAAGGTGTCGGAGGAACCTCAAAAAGGTTCACTACTGCAACCAATCCAGAGGCGGTCCTTTAAGTCACATTCTATTTCGTACATAATGACAAGATCCAAGCTTTATAATGAAATAAAAGTTTCATCGAAATCTTAACTTTAAGTGTGCTTTATTTAACTTTATTTTTGATACCGAAAAAATGGATAATTCGCTGTTATCGACAAACTTCAATTAGTCAAATTTCTGGAAATTTTTGCGGGTTAAAATACAGCATTAAAAATGTGTGATGATCCTCCTTCATCAAGGTAACGAATGTTTCCAATGTTTTGAGTTGGTGTCAAACTATTTAGCCTTTTCAATAACAATTCGTTAGAAATAGGCAATATCAAATTTTGAAAAAAGGTGACATTTTGGCTGTATTTTCAAATTTATTAGTAAGCATTAAGATTTGATATTTTGCAAATAACTAAAGTGTGAAAGGCCAGAGTTCAAGAAATATACACAATGACAAGCTATTATACTTTCTATATACATAATCTTGAAATATTATCCGCCTTAAATTAACCGTATATAATAATTCTAGTACAATTTTAAACATCCCCCTTCAAAACGAACCATTAAATACAATAACTTCATAGCATTTTAATTGATGCACAGAGGCTAAGAGCCTTTTCAAGTACAAAAAAGTATCAATTACATTTCGTATTCCTTCGTATTCCATTAGCTATTAAATGACCTCTTTACGCCTTTGAGTTTGGCCGTTGTTCTTGTAGTCCTTTGCCTCTGGCTTTTTGAAAGAAGATCCTCCCCAAAATGTAACCGCAAAGTGTTTTTAATTCCTAGATAGAGATAAATGATCATATCGAGCGATAAAATTGGTCACAAAGACAAAGTGATTTTGTTTTATTTGGAAATTAACATTTTTTATTGTTCTCAAAAATTGATACGAAGAAATGAATGAGAGAAGAATTTTTTTCAAATTTTATTAAGTAATTTCAAAAACTGTGTTGAGTGGAACAAGTAATAGCCGTAGGCATTGCTATGCTTTGCAAGTAATGAAAATTGATAAGTGAAAAAAAAACATGAGTCATCGCCTGCTTGCTTTCTCCCTTGCTGTAGGCCTGACTATCAAAATAAATGTGCTAATTTCTGATAACCTGGAATATTTTGTCCGACAGCTTAATTTAAGAAACCAGCGCGCGTCCAGCTAGCACTTTTTTGAAGCTGGTGTTAAATTATGAAATCCTGCCTGCTAGGCGTTAATGCAAATTTTCTTTATTTTTCATTTTCTGCATTGTATTCTCCTGACCTGTAAGCAATTTATGAAAGATCTTGAAATGTGCTTCCTCTATCCTTTTGCATTACAAACTGAGCTTAGCAAGGACACGGACAATGTCTGATGATTTTCTCATAACACTTTTATTACACTTCACTCCGTTATGAATCTGGATTATGCACTAATTACATGGTCTATATTGAAATCTACTTCGGGGTAAAGCAAATCTTTTACAACTGCTCTCTACTGCTTCTTCCGGTGATGAAATTTTAATAAATCGTTTTAAAATGTTGTCGCTTGTTCAGTGTTGTTACATAAATTATACTTAAAATACTAATGGATAGTTAATTGATTCGCCTTTTAGTGCGCCGTTACCTTCGATGAATTGTGGTCTATTATTAGGTCGATTCCTAAAGCGCCAGATGGTCTGTCATTGAAATTTTGTAAAATAACTTTTCCATTAATTTCTTGTCATATTTTGCATTTGTTCAATACGATCATAATGATAACTTATTTTCCAGTTTAGTGAGAGTTGGCCAATTATTTTTATTCTCCAGTGGTTTCGAAGACAAATTTCAAAGTCAAAGATTTTGGAGCACATTTTGGAATGTCAGCTATTTCATTTCAATGAAAGTGAGTCGCTGCTGAATGGCTGTCAATGCGGATTTCGAAATTATAGAAGTACCACTGGACTACTTATTGGTCTTACCGATACCATAAGGAAAGAAGTGTATGATCAAAAGATTTGTGTGTTATTGTCCTTGAATTTAGAAAAGGCATTTGATCATGTTGACCATATATATGGTGTTTGTTAGAAAAGTTGTACACCAATTTTATTTATGATGTTAATACCTGTCCTTTGATTTCATCTTACCTATATGATTATAGTCAATATGTTGTTGTCAAGGGTTCGCCGTCTTCTGTTTTATCTGCTCAAAGTAGTGTTCCTCAACGTCCGATGCTTGGTCCAATACTTTTTATTTTGTACTTGAATGACCTGTCTAGTAGCCTTACAGATGATGTGATGGGTAATTTTTTAATCGTAGTTCTTTTCAAAACCGAATAAAACACTCAAATTTGCATCATATATTAAAATTTTTTATTCGAATCGATAAATTGGTCTTTGTCATTTAATTTTTAAAGATAATTTCGTGTAAATGTTGTCCGTGGCTCTGTCTCAAAATGTCCATTCGGAAGGTCAAATTTTTCATGACTTTTTCCAG
>JAHXMU010000083.1:194366-224783 GCA_019455685.1 Philornis downsi
GTAAATGGGCATGTCATTAAGAAGTCACTGCAGCTGCTGCTGCCACGGTAGTGCAGAAACCTGACATAAAACTATGATGATTTTACGATGCCCTGCGTCATTTCACATTGTGGTTAAACCACAACATGTTTCACAGAGGTTGCCTTTATTATGTACCTCTTCGACGGGTGCTGAAACAATGCCACGTTTTACGACTGACCTACCTAACGGATTTAGTTAACGCTCATAGAGCCGAGGCCATGGCAGATGAAAGGCCCCATTGTTCTTGTCTACACGATAGAGCACCTTAAGTGCCGTCAGTTTGTTTGGCAGCAGGTACTTAACGGCGACCGGCTGACTATCTTGTGTGCATGGTGCTTCCTTTGTGTTGCACATGCAACAGCTATTTACATACGACAGTCGATTAGCAAGCACAAGGATTAAAAGTGCGGATTACGGAACAAACGGCCAACAAGGACAACCAGCAGTTAGTCGCAGATCGCTGCGGTTTACCAAAGAGCCACCTTAATCGCTTTTGAATAGTTAGAAAGGGAGAAAGTAAGTGATGACCCAGCACGAGCGCAGGTTAATTCTTTTGCTATGCGAACAATTTATTAGCATATCTGGATCTGTTTTTTTTTTCTTCCTATCTGCAACTGCTTTGCTAGGGCTGCAAATCAATCGGCCGGGATGGCTAAGCGCAGATTTAAAGTGTGCTGCTGTCATTATAATTCACTGGGATAATCCAAATTTTGGTCTCGCGAGAAGACAGGAAGCATCAAAGCCATCAGATAAAATGTTTACATAGCCGGTGATTATGATTTTATCATCCGTGGAATTCTACAAGTAAACAATTTGTGTGTCGACCGCAGCTGTTCGCTGATGCACATTTAAAGTTCATTTCAAATGTCTGTTGAGTGTAAACGAGTGATTGAAAGGAAACCAGCTATTCGATATTGTTATACCAGTACACTGGAGCATTTGCTACGTGCACGCCGCCCCGATGCTAACCCAACGTTAGCGTTATGCACTCGAACGTGCTGCCACTAATCACGCTAAGCGGGGTATTTTTCAGCTTTACACCGCCTTTTCAATACCTTGGCAATGATGCCATGATAATCGCTTAATCACCACCGCTGCAATTTAATGCTGTGACCCAGCGTATTAATTACGCCGTTAATGGATTTAGTGCCAAATATCGGATTTAGTCAAATTCCTGATCATCATGTAATTACGATGACTTTGGATTGTGATCAGTGAGCGTGATAGAAAGGCATAAAGTGAACTACGTAACACGGATTTATTGTGTAAACACTACTGGGCTTATCGAAATATGGATTTTTTCGAAAACTCGAAGTTGCATATTTTAGACAACCCGATTTATGGTTAATCGAAAGATGAATTTCTTCAGAAAGCTGTTTTCTCGGTTTATTCGAAACTGCTTATTTTAAGTAAATCAGTTTTTGGTTTAATTCAACAGGGAAATAAATAATAAAACGAAGCCTACTTTTAGCATTTCTTACAGTATAATAACATTGTTTTCAGCCATGGATCAAGATCGTCAGGCGTATACATTTTCAACCGGAATCGCAGCTTATAGCTGCGCTTTTGCTATACAAGATTCGCTTACAAAACACACAAGTTGCTCCATAATGTGAGTTATGTTCCCCAACTCGAACCTCAAACTAAATGGGCGATATTTATGTTTAAGTAAATTTTTACTCAGATTGAAGTAAAAATTTATATTTATACTAATTAAATGAGATGTTGCCTACATATCTACATATAGGAGATATGTATTTTTATGTACAAAAATACGCACCTTTAATTTAACATGAAGGAAGTATTTTTTTTTAAATTTAAGGAGTTAAATTTAACCGTATTTTTTTAGATATCACTATAATTAATTTAGAACCCATTCTTTTTGGAAAGATAATTTCATTCACGATGCGGGGAGGAACTTGTGATGACCATAATACGAAGGCGGGTCCAAAAATAAGCCGACCTAACAAAGAAGACACAAAAAAGTTGGGAACATTTTTCTTTGTTTTTCAACATAATCTCCTTTCAGCTCGATACACTTATTCCACCCATATTCAATAGTTTCTATATCCTGCTTATAGTAAGAACTGTCAAACTATTTAAAATTAGCCATCAACCGCAGATTCCACCTCCTTATTGTTGGCAAATCTTTTACCTCCGAGCCATTTTGCCAGTGAGCTAAATCTGGCAAAAAATGTGCGTGACGAAACAATTCGAAATTAAATTCATTAACTTTGGCCATCGTAATAGTGAATGTGTGAACTTGAGCATTACATTGTTGAAACAACACTTTCTTTTTCACCAAATGCGGTCTTTCTTCACAATTTTAACACCTAAACACTGCAATAAATTATCATAATACTGGCCGTTGATGGTATTTCCTTTCTGAAGATAATCAATAAAATTAATTCTATGCGCATCCCAAAAAACAGACGCCATAAACTTCTTGCCTGCAGATGAAACCGTCTTCGCCATCTTTGGACACGATTCTCTCATTCCAGTCCACTGCTTTGACTGTTCCTTTGTTTCAGGTGTGAAATGGTGGACTCATATATCATCCCTGGCTATAAATCGACGCAAAATTCGGATTTATTACGGTGGAACATCGGCAAACGCTCTACAGAAACATCTTCTCGACACTGCTTTTGTTCTATTAAAAGCAAGCGCGGCACCCATCTTGCGCATAGTTTTCTCATCTTCAAATCTTGGGTCAATATACGATGTGTAGCACTTTCTCAAATGTCTATTATTTCAGCTATATCTCTCACCTTCACTCGACGATCATCCAGTACCATTTTGTGGAAACCTCAATTGGTCGACCACCACGGTGTTCGTCTTGACAGCTTTTACGGCCTCGTTTAAACTCTGCTTCCCCATATTTTACTATCGTAAACGAAGGAGTAGAATCTAGATTGGCTTTAATATTGATTGGAATGAGACCTTTCAAATAGAAATATTGAATTACATAACGGTGACAAATTTTTTTCCATGTTTACAAATTCACTGAGATCGTTTAGTTTAAATGGCCCAAATAAAACTAAAAGTGGCGCCTTGAAACTTAAAACATATGTTTTATAAGGTTGTCACTTTTCGCCAAAATAATTTTTTCAAACTACTGGCACCATTTAAAGGGTGGCGCATAAGTAACGTTAATGTCACCTATATTGAAAGCGTTCTTCTGCACCATTTGGTTTTAACTCGTGAATCAATTGCATCTTATACGGGAAAAGATGTAACAGATGTAAAATTCTTTGCAAAGACCTCCTAGACATCTCTGTTGAGAACGTTGAGTTTCAGGGTTTTCCTCAATACTTGCTTGCACTCGAGCAATGGTCACTTCATTTCCAACTGCACGAGGTCTTCCAGCATGCGGAAGATCATAGACAGCCCCTTGCTGCCCAAAACGCTGAAAACCAATCCGTAAATTGTTGGAGCACTAGGAGAATTTCGAACATGAAAGAAATTTCGATATGATCTGAATAATCGAATCCTGACTTTCAAAGTAAAATTGAACAACTTTGGTTGTTTGTTCTGTGCTGAGCCTTTCCATCATAAATTTCCCAAGTATTATTTAGTTAATTCTGTAAAGAGACGAAAAAAAGACTTAAACAGAAAATGTATTCTCTGATCAAATCTTAGCGTTACTTATGGGCCACCCTATACAGGTCAGGTCGGCTAGTTTTGAGACTGCCTCGTACAAAATCAGGCGTAGCTTAAACACTAATAAATATTATGGTTTGAAATTTTGCACAAATATCTGTCAGATTTAGTGTTGCCAATTTAGTTTTTTAGCTTTTTTTATTTTTAGCTTTTTTTGCAACCTGTTTGGCGGACAAAAATTGGATTTAGTTTTAGGGGTTTTTTCGGCTTTGTTTCCTAAATTTGTTGAATGTTGTTTGGCTTTTCTCGCTAAGAATGTTATTGAAACTTATTTCAGTATAAAGAAAGTCTAAAATAATTCTACCAAAAATTACTACAGTGGCATTCAATCTATAAGAAAACGGTATGATTACGAAAAGGTCGTGAAGAAGTGGTTCTGCGGGGGAATTAAAGAATCCCAATTTTCGAACTTTAGTTTTCGAGATGTTCCGCTTTAATATAGGTCAAAACCCTTTATATTTTGCTGTAAAATAAATTTTTACGAAATAACAAAGTTCAAGTTATTCAAACAGAAAATTTAAAATAAAAAAGAAAAAAATTTATAAAAAAATATATATATGTATATAATATTTCATTACATTTATTGTACAGTATTGTAATTTAAAGCCTTTTGGCCAATATTAAGCAAATTACAAAATGCATAAAATAAATACTACTGGAATTAAAAAACAAAAACAAAACATAACTGAGAATATAACCTCAAATTAGCTAATAACTGTTAACTAATAATGCTCAAATTAAAGTGCACTAAAAATAGGCGAAAGCCTCCATACGAACTATAACCGAAGTTTGATATTAAACAATGAAAAATTATATGAAAGAATGTAAAAAAAAACTTACTCTAGTACTGACTTAAGAGTGGTACTAAAGTCTAGTCGGTTCAGAAAACGTAATTGAATTATCCGGTTTTTTTTAAACCCGTTTAAATCTGAATTACTCCCTATTGAGTAAAAATTTATGAACATTTCATAAATTCAGTAATGAAATGTCAGCATTAGTAGGAAAATCATTTCCATACCATATCTTCGCCTTGTTGATTAATATTTTGAGGTAAAATCGAATTGTGAATTCAGTTTAGTTTAGCATTTTAGTATATTCCAACCCTGGAAACAATTTTCTAATCTGTACATAAATCGAATCATATCATATGAATGAATAATTTTCTGATCAAGTGTCGCATATGAGTGAATGGAGCATGGAGGTCATTTACGGTCTATGGTTTCCAAAACCAATTACTTATATATAATAAAATTGAATTTTCTATACAGTAAAAAAAAAAAAAATGATGAAATGCATTGATCCAAAAATAAGTTATTTGAATTTCTTATTGTAGTGCACTTGGTGCGACATCTGGCATATGTTCAACGTGTCCCCATCGCATTTTATTATGTAAATTATTTAGATTTATCCTCCTTTTTTATTTGTGATTTTATTTCGGTACACAGACCATTGACTGCACTGTTTGCCTTAAAAGCTGGATCAAAATTCCCCCCTTTGTAAAGATTGGAGTGGTTAAGTCTTTCAGAAAAACCAGGTGCATATGTCAAGGATTGGTACATTTTCGTAGATACTCTCTTTTGTTTTTCTAATCTTTCATTTCATTTCATTTCGTTTATTCACACCTCGTGATGCGTGAAAGTCGAAAAGGCCACTTATATAACATCACAAATAAAATAAAAAATTCTTTAATACATTATTAAACATCAAAAAAATATGTATATATAATGTATATAAATAAACAAAATATGATATATGTAGTTGAAGGGATATAAATTCAAATTAAATTAATTAATTAATTATAAATAAATTAATTATAAATTCAATTAATAGTAAAGTTTATATTATGGTTCCCCAACCAAATACAGTTATGAAGCAAATAAACAAGAAAAACCAAGTGCCGATAATAAACTCATAATGTAAAATAGACTACTGGAGTTCACTTAATGCAAATCTAACATATTTGTGTTGGAAAACTTTATTTGAGTAAGCAAAATTTCGTGAGTGCAGAGGGAGCCGATTCCAAGCTTACCGTAAATGATTTTAAAAATATAAATAAAACTATAATAATAAATATATACATATATGTAATACAGCTGAATACATATATATATATATATATTTTGATTTTTAGTTTTTCAGGTTGGCAGCACTGGTTGGTAATGGCGTCCAAACGTTATCTGTCAAAGTGAAAAGTGTACAGTATACTCTGCCATTTCATCACGGAAAGGCTAACAAACGAGCAACGATTGCAAATCGTTGAAATTTATTATCAAAATTAGAGCTCTGTGACAAATGTGCATCGTTTGATATGACCATTTTATGGTCGTCATAGTCAACCAGCTGAATTAACAATTCGTGCTGTTACCTCCAAATTTCGCACCAAATTTACTTTGTTGAACATAAAACCATCGACTCGCATGCGTAGAGTGCGTACCGAAGAAAATATTGCAGCCGTAGCGACGAGTGTTAATGACGATCGTGAAATGTCAATTCGTCGCCGTTCTCAGCGATTAGGCATGTGTTACTCAAACACAAGGAAAATTTTACACGTCGATTTGAGTTTGAAAGCCTACAAAATTCAACTCACGCAAGAATTGAAGCCGAATGGCCTACCACAACGTCTAATTTTTGGTAAATGAGCCTTGCAAAAGCTCAATGAAAATCAGCTGTTTTATAGAAAAATTGTATTCAGCGAAGAGGCTCATTTCTTGCTGAACAGATACGTAAACAAGCAAAACTGTCGCATCTGGAGTGATGAACAGCCACATGCCATACATGGTAGTTCATGCAGATGCAGCCCAAAAAAACGACAGTCTGGTGTGGTTTATGAGCTGGTGGCATCATCGGTCCATTTTTCTTCAAAGACGACCGTGGAAGAAACGTTACCGTCAACGGCGAACGATATCGAGCCATGATACGCGATTTTTTTTTTTGCCCCAATTGGCTGAGTTAAACTTGGTTGACATGTGGTTTCATCAGGACGGTGCAACATGCCACACTGCTCCTGAAACAATAAATATGTTGAGGGATGAATTTGGTGAGCAGCTAATCTCTCGATTTGGCCCTGTGAGTTGGCCCCCAACATCTTGCGATTTAACGCCTCTTGATAATTTCTTCAGGGGATATATCAAGTCGTTAGTTTATGTGGATAAGCCGAACACTATTGAAGCCTTACAGGATAACATAACACGCGTTATTCTTGGAATACAGGCCGAAATGCTCGACAAAGTGATGACAAATTGGACCTTCCGAATGAACATTTTGAGAAGGAGCCGCAGACAACATGAAATTATTTTTAAAAAGTAAATGGCAAAGACCAATTTATCGATTCCAATAAAAAATTTTAATATATGATACAAATTTGAGTGTTTTATTCGATGTTTGAAAAAACTACGATTAAAAAATCACCCTATACGAGTATATGTTATCTCGCAAGAAATTTCAGTATTAATAAAGATCTCACGTGCTTAATTTCAACCTTTAAAACGCATCAAAAATTGATATACCTCTGTTCAAACTACATCAATTTCCTTACCTTTTTGACGGATTTTTTAAATCTGTTGCATCTTGACAAGGCAACAGGTTGTTTTTTAAGAAGGAACCGTCATTATTAGTATAACTCTCTTGCATTCTATTGTGGGGAGTATACAAATTTGATGCGTCGTACGATATGTCGAATTCTTCTAAAGCCGATGCAGATTAAGCAGAAATGCCCGCTAACCAGCATATGTGCGAACCGATTATTTCGTCCATATCAGAAGTAACTATCATGCGCAAATCATATTTCAACATATTTCAGATTATCCAATATTTTGGATATATCAATTGAGGTCCTTGATCATAATAGAAACTGATATTTGAGTATTGTAAAAATCAGCATCAAAGTCGCTGATTGGAATACCGCCAGAAATGTGCTCAACTGTAACTGAAAACTATTTGGATTTGGATGATTGTTGTAAAATATTCAAAAAGATCGTTTTGTTTGCATATTATAATGTGATATCTTAAATATTATTTGCATAACAAACATCACAAATGTTTTGGGTTATTTATAACGATAAAAAAAAACATTTTCCATTCGATGAATTCGATGCATTTTTCTTATGTCAAATTTGAGCCTTGAAAAGAAAACTTCAGATTTAGCTGACCACAGTGTGTAATTTTAATCGATATTTATGATTCTCAATTCTCGATACCGGTCAATCTTGGCAATCTACCCCTGCCACCACTTCCTTCTCATTGGTTACGATTCATTGCAATATTTGACATTCATTTTGATTTACCATTTTATTTTCTGCTTTCGTTGTAATTTGAAATTGCCACCGTTAATAGGAGGAAGACAAAGCGAACTGGCCACTGAAATGGTCATAATTTAAAAAAGCGTTAAGTCATCGGCCACAATTTGTTATTTCGGCTGACGGCAGCAAATGTTTATGCGCTGTCCTAAAACAAAGTAAATAAAAGATTTTCATTAATAAAAATGACTTAAAATTACAAAGGCAAATAAATCAAAGAAGAGAACTTGAACAGAAAATGAAACGCACAAACAAATCACAACCTCCAAGGGAGAACTATCCAGAGCCAAATGGGCTACAAGCGAGCGGGAGCACCAGCAACATTACTACGAATAGTGGTAGCATCATTATGTAAGCGCACACGCTGATCATTTGCGGTCAACGTCTGTTCCCCGGGCTCGTCTTGACGGGCGGAGTTGTAAAAGTGACGAGTGTGCTATATGTTACGCTCTACTTGTCCGGTGACCAGTGGATGACGACTGGTCTGGCTGCTGTCCTACGATGCGTGGCAGACGCCTGAGTGAGTGACATAGCGTAGCCGTCCATCATACAGCCTTCAGTCCATTTAACACATTTTAGACACTAATCCCCGCTTGATGAAACACATTTTTTGTCCGCCCCGACTCTGCAGCCATGATTTATTTCGTCATTCCCAGCATGATATGATCAATTGGAAAGAGTTATTCGCTCTCGGCCGTCGCTGGATCGTGTAAATGTTGATGGTGTACTACTCGCTGTATCTACAAACATTTCCACTCGAATCCTTTTTGATATCTTCTTCTTTCGCTTGGAGTCATGCATGGGGTTTGTGGTGCTGCCACCACACAAAAATGTATCTTTTAGAACAGATCTTTTGGCTTGGATATCGCTCTGATCACCAACTGCCTGATGTACTGACTTGCATATTACAGAAGATGAAGATGATGATGATGACGGCGACGACGAAGATGATGGCAAAATGTATTGACCAAACGAGAGTGTAGTGGAGAAAGGGGGCAGGGAGGTGGAGAAGATAAGACAAATGAATGTATCGATCACTTACTGTGCGACTTCGAAGATTCCGATATTATTACGGCAAATAAGTGTCAATCATTTAAGACCGCGACATTGCCGTGTCATGCTCGATTTCCTGACTTGTCAATTTTTATTTACCAACAACAATAACGTGTTTTGTCATAACTGATACCAAACTGGACGGTGTCCCTACACTATATTAAAAACTCGAGACGAAAGAGCCAAAATATTTTGAAAAATCATGCGAGAGAAGAACAGATGAAGAAACGGAAATAAGCCATGTAAGCTCCAATGATGTATTAGATACGCGTCTTCAATTAGAATGACATGAAAAGTTCCAGAAATAATTCAAACAAATTAACTCACAGCGACACCTATATGTGACCACACAGACCAGTGACTAAGAGAAGAGAAAACAATTACCTAATTAAACAATTACCTGCGATAAATTATAGAAAACAATCAATCAGAGATTTCTGGGCATCAAAAATAATCGCACAGCGGACTTACAATCACTTTTAGACTATTTGTTTCAAACTAACTGGCAACATGGGTGATTGGACATCATCCAGTTAAGAATCACTATAGTTGCTCATGGATAGTCATTTTCCTGGTAATTCTCGAAGTAGAACTGCGTCAAATCAACCGTCCGCTGTTGCCAGAGAAATCGTAACCAAACCCAAAATAGCGTGGGCGATTAAGAGCTTTGACCCCTTCAAGTCACCCGAACCGGACTTGATTTCACCGGGTGAACTACAAGTGGTAATTGATACTCCGATTCCATGGCTCGAGGGGCTCTATATCGGCTGCATCGACCTAACTTATATCCCTGCCATGTGAAGGGAGACCAAGGTGGTCTTTATTCCCAAAATCGGGAAAACCTTCCAAACAAAAAGACTGGAAAGACTCATTGACAGCTACCTTAAGACAAGCATAGACCGGAATATGCCTACTGCAAGGCAATATGCTTACTGCAAGGATAAGTCCACGGGTATGACCTGCATGACTTGGTCATATTCATCGAAGGTTCACTCGCCGTCAAGGAGTATACTTTGGTAGCCTTTCTGGATATAGAAGGGGCGTTTAATAACGTTTCTTCCTATCCGATAGTCACAGCACTATCAAATACTGAGTAGACATCGGTATTATGCTAGTGTACGATCTTCCTACAAAGAGACATATCAAGGCTAAATAAAGGTCGTCGGACCTAAGTAGATTTGCCAGTGGGGAACACCCCAGGGTGATGTTCTATCCCTCCTATTTTAGAACCTTGCCTTGAACATCATTCTGTTATCTTTGGAGGAGGCTGATGTCAATGTTGTCGCATACGCAGACGATGTGGCAATGGCGATTAGAGGAAAGTTTTTGAGAACACTCAAAGAAATCCTCAGAGGAGTCCATTAGCTACAAAAGAAAGGACAAAATAAATGTTCACCAAAATAGCTGCAAAACGAGTCCATTGTAGCACCAACAAGGACATTTGTAAGGAATGATCTACTGCTTTCCCACGAAGAAGGTTATTTCCCCGTGTTTTGTTCTCACTGCAACGAAGTGGGCGGGGGAAAATGGTCTCGGAGTAAATCCGAACGAGACCAAAGTAGTTCTGTTCACCGGAAGGTACAAGATTCCACATGTAAATCCTACCTCCCTGATAGGTACTGGAATTCCTTTTGCGGACTGTGCAAAATACCTTGGTGTAATATTGGATAAGCAACTAAATTTCATACACAACATTCTGGACAGGGTGAAAAAGGCCACAATGGTGCTATATGCGTGCAAGAGGGCTATGGGGGAACAATGGGGATTAAAGCCTCGCATTGTTCACTAGTTGTATACTGCAGTAATAAGACAGATAATGATGTATGGAGTTGTCGTCTGATGGAAAGCTCTTGAGAAGTTCACATACTCTAAGATACTGGACAAGGTCCAAAGGATGGCTAGCCTGTGCATCACTGGTGCGCTTCGCACACCTCCATTCGATGCACTAAATGTAATTTTCCATTTGTTACCCCTGGACACAATCAGTATGCAGACTGCCGTAGCTGCAGCAGTAAGAGTAATAGAGCTGTCACAGTGGTCAAACACTGGTTACGGTCAAAGTGTAATCCTTAACATGGTGTCTGACATAACAGGCACCATAGACTACACTCTGACTGAGCCACTGTTCGACAAGAAGTATTCTATATTTATAACAGATAGAGATACGTGGGAATGTAAAACTCTTGATACAAGACTGTATGCCTACTTCTACACTGACAGGTAGGTTTCGGGGTCTACTCCAAAGACCTGGCACTAAGTATAGCAAGGATTCTACCTGATGACTGTAGCATTTATCATGCAGAAAATTTGGCCGTAAAGGAAGTGGCAAAATGGCTGAGATATAACGTCCTCATCACGGTGGGAATTAACATATTCTCTAACAGTCAAGCTGCTATTATATGTAAATCCCTGGATTTTGTCTTCCTGAACTTAACACCAGTCCTGAAATGCCGCAGAGCTACTGACGAGATGGCTTAGCATTTATGCATTCAGCTTATGTGGGTGCCGCGATACAGGAACATATCAGGGAACTGCAGAGCAGACGAACTGGCAAGACTCGGAACAATCTTACAGACTCGCCGAGTTGGAATCTGTGGGCATGCCCCTAGCCATTTGTAATCTCCTACTGCGAGATGGAGCATACTTAGCAGCAAATAGCATGTGGGCGTCTGTCCGGGGCTGTAATCAATCCAGACATATGTGGTCTCTCCTAGATCTGAAGCGTTCACACACACTGCTGTCGCTATCAAGACCCGACGTCTCATTACTTATATTCGCCATGACGGGACACTATCTGATTGGAAGACATGCAGTGAGACTCAAGGTTGCGATTAGTGACTTCTGCAGGGACTGTGGGGATGAAGAGGAGGAGGAGTCCATAGAACACCTTCTTTGCGATTGCCCCGCCCTGTCGAACAGGCGAGGATCAACGCTGGGCTCTTATTTCTTTAGGGACCTATAAAACCTGGACGATATAGATATTGTCCGACTTAAGAGCTTCTTGAGGCGCTCAGGATGGTTCAACGGAGAAAACTAGGGACATCCACATCTCTTATTTCCTTGGTATCACAATGGACTGTACAGTTCGAGTGAGTCTGTCTATTCAGACTGCCGCACTGACCCAACCTAACCTAATTGGAAACATTAACAGTAGTAAAATAAGCGAAATTTTACCATTTTTTATAATTTTGGCGCCAAACTACGGTGATATCACATAATAATGGTAACGCAAATGAATTAGAAAAGAATATCGTGAGGATACGTTCTACTACTATTTCAAGTTGTAATTGACTGCACCTTAATTAACATTAAGAAAAAACAAATGAATGTCGAGAATTTTCTACTGATATTGGGAAAATGTTTCATGATAATGAGAATTCAAAATCACTGTCTAGAAAGCATAAATTAATATTGAGAAAAATAAATTAATATGGAGAAAAATCAAATCCATATTGGGAAAATGCAAATTAATGTTAAGAAAACTCCTATTGATATTAAAAAATCTAAATTGATTTTGAGTAAAAATAGATTAGCTATACGAAATCTAAATTAAAATACTCGTATAATTGAATTCATTCAATTCATATAACTCATACAGGATGCCCGTCGGGAAGGTATACCACTTTGTTTTGCCGCCATTTTGGTAAACATTAGTCTTAACAGTTCATAATTGGCAGTTGTGAAGTAGAGACGTGGCAAACTTATTATGGAAAAATATTCGATAAATCAACGTTTTTTAATCATTAAAACATTTTATCAAAATCAATTATCGATTACTGTGACGATGAGAAAGTTACGTGAAATTTTTGGGAGAAACAACGTGCCAACAAGACGCACTATTTATCGTGTAGTGAATGATTTCTAAGAAAGAGGGTCCGCAGCTGATAGGGCCAAGCATGGACCACAATGTACTGCAAGATCGGCTAAAAACATTACTGCTGCTCAAGAAAGTGTTCAAAACAATCCATCAACCTCAATTCGATGCCGTGCTCAGGATCTTGGTCTTTAAAGAACAACTTCGGCCACAATTTTGCAAAAGGGCTTGCATTTGTTTCCATTTAAGATTCAGTTGACACCAGAGCTTCTTCCACAAGTCCATTTACGCTGCCGTACATATGCCAATAGGATGTTACAGCTCGCCTATGACAACCCCGATTTTCATGAAAAAATCGTAATGAGTAACGAGGCACATTTTCATTTGAATGGATATGTGAATAAACAGAATAGTCGGTTCTGGGCAATGGAAAACCCTCAAATTATTCATCAGTCGTCACCTTTGCATCCATTAAAAGTGACAGTCTGGTGTGCAATTTGGTCAGGAGGAATCATTGGACGTTACTTCTTTGAAACTGAAAACGGTGTAACGGTAACTGTCAATGGGGAGCGATATCGTGATTTGATTGAAAACTTTTTAACGCCACAACTGCATGTTTTGGTCTTGATTAATATGTGGTATCAACAAGACGGTGCCACATCGCATACAGCCAGGATTACAATGGAATTCCATACATAATTGCCGACATTAAATAAAACATTTATCAATATAAGATCCATTCTCTTTCATTTAATCAAAAATTATAAACAAACAAAGTAATTCTTGATACTTTTATGACCCTAAAAATAAAATTGTTTCACAAATTTAAGAATATTTTTGGGGTCTTTAAATATGTTAACCGAAATAAATAACCTACTAATTCAAAGTTGCGCCTAAGAAAAGGATCACTGTGCCTCTGGCCATAAAAACTATTTTATCGCTTTGAATACGCTAATAATAATAAGTTTCAAAATTGTATTCTAAAGCAATTAGATCTAAAAGCAAAAAAGTAAACAAATGATGTTTACTAAATAAAGATTAGTATTTTTATAATTTTTATGAATTCTTGTATTGAATTATATAGCTCGAGATATACATCTTATCCTGGAAGAACTTTAAATTTGAATAATGCTCTCACTTCCTAAGTGTCAACCTATAAAACTCAATAAATATTAATGTGCTTCAGTTAAAAGAACTTGGAATAACTTTCTTACAAAATTTAACTTTCTTTTTGGATTTATTTTTTAGCTTATTTTAGCTTTTTTCGGAAAAAATCGTTTTTTTCGTTATTAGGTACTGGCAACACTGGTTGTTGGTAAAATTTTCGAATATTTCGAGACTTCTCAAATGGACTTTTTGCTCCCGAAACGTATCACGTTGTGTCAATTTAAATACACGCATAGAAGGGTCAAAGATGCTCTTCCCTGTCACCTCCGTTGGATGAAACAAGATTTTATATATTCTTAGTTTGTAATCATACAACAAAAATTTAAATTTAATATTCATTCAGCCATGCTGTGGTTCATCGCAGAAAACTTAGCTCAATAAATGTTTAGGTCAGTCAATGCCTTGCTTTCCTTTGAATCCATATGACAATAATATTGACATAAATAAAGGGATGATCATTTGTAGTCCCCATATTAAAGCTTCTTCTGTACAGGTTTTCTTTTTTCTAAATACTTTTACTTATTAAGAAAGTTGTTTAAGTACACTTCGTTCCATTTTCAATGCAATGGATGATCAATTCAAAAGGTTTTTGTTTTTTTTTTTTTTTGGAATGAAACAATTTAACAATACAATTATTTATCTGTCAAAGCAACGTCTTGTTTCACCTCACCCGCCTGGGTGTGGGCCCATGCCTCAGATGAGTGTCAGCTAATGCGTTGTGGTCTGCCACCGGACATCAGCGTGCATCAAATGCTGCATTAGACGTCGAGGATGGTGGATGATGTGAAAGCAAATTTGTTTATTTTCACTTTAATCTTATGTGGGTTTTCGGAATTCTCATTCTCATTTCGATTGTTACCTTTGTGTGCTCATGTTTTGTTCGTTTTTTCCGGCTGATATTCTCTGGCCGTAGCACTCGCTGGTCGCTGGTGGCTGGTCGGTTGGGACGCTATTACGATCGTAATTAATTTTACTATGGTAGCGGGCTAAAAGTCATAAAGTTCGAAAATGCGTACACAAAAAAGAAAAAAAATATATGAAAAATTTAAATAATGAGACGACATTTCGAACGCATAAAATCGTCATAATAATTTTTGATATATGAAGCTGCACAGCAGTGGAAGCGCTGAAATCAAACGAATTCTTGCCAAGATAAACATATGGAACAACGCTCGCTTTAAGAAGCAGCACAACACCAACAACAACAACAGCAGCAGCAGCCACAGACAATATGAACCAAATGAACAATCAAGCATAAAAACGCAACTGACCATCAGTCGGGTGTATGAAACTTGGCGATACCCTAAACTAACTTTGCCTTACATCTCATGAATGAGACATGGGAGAGAGCTTCTCACACTCATTCGATAACCATAAGCATTCCGTAATGCGCGAAAAGTGCCCTAGTTTGAATCGCCACCACTTTTGCAATAAGTTTTAACTATTTTTATGCGTTTTGTTTGTTTGTTAAACGATTCATATTCGTAAATGGCAAACCTTTCACTAAATAAGTAGCACTTCAGATGATAGGTATTTAACAGCTGACCGCTTTGACAAAGCAGCAGTTTTGATACCATTAAATGGGTGGGGACGCTTTCATAACTCAACTTGGTTGTTTTTCTAGGCGTAGTACCATTTTTCTCCTTGGACTGCCATTTTTTGTCACACAAAAATAGGAATTTCCAAATATCCATTTTCATTGTGTGACTTTACTGGTAAATGACTATAAAACATTGACTACATTACCTTTCACCACATAAATAACACTTCAGATGATAGATATTTAACAGCTGACAACCTTGCCAAATCGGCAGTTTTGAAACCACTAAATGGGTGGGGCCACTTTCGTAATTCAACTTGTATGTTTTTCTAGGCGTGGTACCAATTTTCCTCTTGGATTCCCATTTTTCCCCACAAAAATACGAATTTCTAAATATCTATTTTCATTGTGTGACCTTACGGGTAAATGACTACAAAACATTAACTACATGATAGTATCTTTTGCTCTTTCTTCTAGTTGTTTCCTGTTTTACACTTGTAAATTGTGAATATTGGCAAATACCCTGCTATGCACACATTATCTTATAACTGAATTTCACGCGTTTCTTCTCCGTTTTTTTACTCAAAAGTACGAGCATCGAAAAACTCATTTCCACTTTCTTCTACGCATGTAAATGTTGCCCGTGGCTCCGTCTCAAAATGTCCATCCGGAAGGTCCAATTTTCCATCACTTTTTCCAGCATTTCGGCCTGTATTCTACGAATAACGCGTGTTATGTTATCCTGTAAGACTTCAACAGTGTTCGGCTTGTCCACATAGACTAACGACTTGACATAACCCTACAAGAAATAATCAAAAGGCGTTAAATCGCAAGATCTTGGGGGCCAAATCGAGAAATAAGCTGCTCACCAAATTCATCATGTTGGCATGTTGCATTGTTCTGATGGAACCACATGTCAACCAATTGGGGCAAAATAAAATCGCGTATCATGGCTCGGTATCGTTCGCCGTTGACGGTAACGTTTCTTCCACGGTCGTCTTTGAAGAAAAATGGCCCGATGATGCCACCACCCCATAAACCACACCAGACTGTCGTTTTTTCGGAATGCATCGGCAATTCACGTATGGCATGTAGCTTGTCAATGCTCCAGAAGCGACAGTTTTTCTTGTGTACGTATCCGTTCAGCAAGAAATGAGCCTCATCGCTGAACACAATTTTTCGATAAAACAGCGGATTTTCATTGAGCTTTTGTAAGGCCCATTCACAAAAAATTAGATATTGGGATAGGTCATTCGGCTTCAATTCTTGCGTGAGTTGAATTTTATAGGCTTTCAAACCTAAATCGACGTGTAAATTTTTCGGCGACGAATTGACATTTCACGATCGTCATTAACCCTGGTCGCTACGGCTGCAATATTTTCTACGGTACGCACTCTACGCATGCGAGTCGATGGTTTTATGTCCGACAAAGTAAATTTGGTGCGAAATTTGGAGATAACAGCACGAATTGTTGATTCAGCAGGTCGATTATAACGATCATAATATGGTCGTTCAAACGATGCACATTTGTCAAGAGCACGAATGTTGGTAATAAATTTTAACGATTTGCGATCGTTGCTTGTTAGTTAGGCTTTCCATGATCAAATGGCAGAGTATACTGTACACTTTTCACTTTGACAGATGACGTTTGGAAGCCATTACCAACCAATGCTGCCAACCTGAAAAACTTAAATCTTAAAAAATCACCCTTTATAACACTGGTCTACGAATTTGGGAAAAAAATGGCTGCAGAAACTAATCTGGGTGCGCTGAATTCTAATCTGGCATAAAAATTGGGCTATCAAGTCCGTTCTTAACGATTGGGCATGTGTTACTCAACCGCAAGGAATTTTTTTTTTGCCCCAATTTTCTGAGTTGAACTTGGTTGACATGGGGTTTCATCAGGACGGTGCAACATGTCACACTGCTCGTGAAACAATGGATATGTTGAGGGATGCATTTGGTGAGCAGCTAATCTCTCGATTTGGCCCTTTGAGTTGGCCCCCAAGATCATGCGATTTAACGCCTCTTGATTACTTCTTGTGGGGTTATATCAAGTCGTTAGTCTATGTGGACAAATCGAACACTATTGAAGGATGACATAAAACGCGTTATTCGTGAAATACAGGCCGAAATGCTCGAAAAAGTGGCGAAAAATTGGACCTTCCGAATGGACATTTTGAAACGGAGCAGCGGACAACATGAAATTATCTTTAAAAATTAAGTGGCAAAGACCAATTTATGGATTCCAATAAAAAATTCTACCTATAATATATGATGCAAATTTGAGTGTTTTATTCGATTTTTAAAAAAACTACGATTAAAAAAATCACCCTTTACTATTGATTTGTTTGGATTCTACTGGCACATGGTCACTTTTGATACAAAACAGTGTTTTACGGTATAATTTCGGTCTGAAAACTCTATTACAAAAACAAAATTTCTTTGGTCAAATAAAAAATAAAACCAAAATTACTGATTTTCATTACTAAAACAATTTTCGTTTCATTACTAAAATAAATTCCATCATAAAAAACTGTTGCCTTCCTCTGGTAAGCCTATGTTAGATCCATTGGTGACTAAGCACATTTTCACCACTTTGCTCTATAAATTGCGGTGAATTTCAGCTTCCGTAGATGAACTTCTTTTGCTGGAATGTTATAGATTTCCGTGCTGTTATCTCCAATTTTATTTCTTTCAAATACTTTTGTGTTCTACGGAAAATGTTCTATAACAAGTTATGCTTAATCGATCGTTATCAAAGAAATTATTCTAGAATATATGTGGCAGTTGCAACAAGTTCTGAAAAGTTTTGCTGGGTGTGTATAAACAGGTATTTGTTTCTGATTTTTTCTTTGGTCTACGCATTATTTGAGGACAAATTTCTTAAAAAATTGATGTGCTAAAAACGTTTTGAAAACGGAGGCGAATTTTACTAGAGTACAAAGGCAATGTATTCAATAATCTCGTACTCGAAGTTATCCCCAAATGCTGTCGAAATTAGTGTGTTATCTATAATTTCTAAAAACTACGATTATTGTTATAAATTTTTAAAAACCACCATTTGCAGCCATCCATTTCGTCTTCAGAATGTAACACACTTAACGATTTTGTTATGGTGCCAATTCGATTGTAGGGTGAATGAAGGTTATAAAAATATGAATATGAAAAGAAGAAGACGGAAAAGTCAGATGTAAAAATAAATGAACAATTTGAATATTTAGTGGCTTCGAAAAAATAACAGCAAAAGAATCAAAATAAACTTATATTCGACACACACACACACACACATAGATTTGAATGATCATTCACGCACACACAGGCAAGGCAAATGCTCCAAAAGAATGTGGACCTGGCGGCTGGGGACACAACAATGGCCAAATGGATGGCTAAAAGTTATGAGCTGTGAGCAGTAGCAGCAAAACGCTTAACACTACACCACATTCTCAGCAGATGAGTGTGTGCGCGTCGTGCCATCTCCTTTCCGTTTGTGCTACGGAGGGAGAGCAGCAGCTTTTCAGTCATTTGAACGAATAAAAAGCAAAACTGCTGGACACAGAGAAGATGACACCGAAAAATAAAATCTCGAATACAAAAGATGAAGAAGACAAAATCAAAATATAGGGAATAAAAAGAAAAATAATCGTAACAATGTTATTAGTCGTACAACAGCGGATTAGGCTACCGGCGATTTCAGCGTCCACACATCAGTAAACAACACAAGAGTATCAGGGACCTCAAGGAAGGGTCGGAGAGGGAGGGAGGGAGGGAGGGAGCAGGCAGTATTCGATGAATCCAATAAAATTTACGTGTACGTGGCTGTGCAACATTTATGGCCGCTATTATGGCGGTGCTTAATCAAGTGATGGTGCTGTGTTTATACTCCCAGTCTATGCCATCACCACCCTTGCCCTGTCCGAGGGGAATAAACTAAGGCCGATGTGGACAAAATTAAAGTTGAAAATTTTGACTTGTTCCGAATCGATCATTTAGAGGTGTGATCAAAAACTAACCGTTATTTTCAATTTTTTTCCAAAAATTATTTATTTATTCATCAATTTCTATTTTATTTCCTTAAAAAGTAGTTCCCCTCAGATATAATACACCTGTGCCAGCGTTTCTTCCAATCCTCGAAACACTTCTGAAACGCGCTTTTTGGTATCGCCAACAGCTCCTGTTTCGATTTTTCTTTTATGTCCTCAATCATAGCAAAACGCTTTCTTTTCATCGGTGTCTTCAGTTTGGGGAAGAGGTAAAAGTCAGCGGGGGCCAAGTCCGGTGAATACGGTGGTTGAGGCATGATTGCGATTTTGTTTTTGGTCAAAAACTCACGCACAAGCATCGATGTGCCAGTTGGTGCGTTATCATGTTGCAAAATCCACGATTGGGTTTTCCACAATTCTGTGCGTTTCTGACGAATTGCTTCGCGCAAACGGCGCATAACTTCAAGGTAGTATTCCTTATTGACCATAAGACCTTGTGGCAAGAATTCACGATGCACCATTGCGCCATTGTAATTGAAGGAAACAGTGAGAAACCCATTCACATTTCACGCCATTGTAATTGAAGGAAACAGTGAGAAACCCGTTCACATTTGACCGAACTTGACGTGCTGTTTTCGGTCTTGGCTCTTCTGGACGCTTCCATTGGGATGAATGGGCTTTGGTTTCAATGTCATAGCTATACGAGTACACCCATGATTCGTCAGTAGTTATGAACTTTTTGAGGAAATCTGGATCGTCGTTGACGACTTTCTTCTGCTTCTGAACGATGTCCATGCGACGTTGTTTTTGCTCAAAATTTAGCAATTTTGAAACAATCTTCGGTGCCGCACGTTTCATGCCTAAAACATTCGTAAAAATTGCTTGGCATGAGCCGAACGATATGCCAACATCATCAGCAACTTCTCTAATAGTGATTCGACGATTATCCAAAATCATTTTCTTCGCTGCTTCAGTGTTTTCATCGGTTGTTGACGTGCTCGGGCGACCAGGACGAGCATCGTCATTGACATCTTCTCGGCCTTTCTTAAACCGGTTATACCAGAATTGAACTTGTGTTTTGCTCATAGTAGAACTCGCCAAACGCCACAGTAAACATTTCAAATGTCCTTACACATTTAATTTAATTTTTTACACAAAACTTAACTTACAGTTTCTTTGATTCATTATTTCGAATAGTAAAAAATCTAAGAGCCCACCATAATACGACTAACCTTTTTAACTGTCAAAAACAAATCGACAATCCAAAATGGCTGATATTGTCAACATACGATATATAACAGACATGTGTACCAACATAACAGAAAACTCACGAAATTGAAAAAAAAGGTTTTTTTTATCACACCTCGTATACGTCCTGCCATTACCCCCATGGATTACACATTGCGACTGCATTTGCATAAGGATAACTTCGGTTTATTTTCAAACTTTTTCATTAACCTTCAATTGCGTTTTGGGCTAATCGACTACGAAAAAGACTGAAAGCCAAACGTAGGGTTTTTTGTTTTTCTTTACCCGGCAAACAACTACCGGAATTTATTTTGGTTTTGTTATCAGATTCTTTCGTCATGAACAGAGGGGCTACGAACTGTTTTCCTAATCATTTTCAAACAATTACATCCAAATTCATTTTCTTTTGACCTTTCTCAAGTTGAAGGCTCTCTTCGTTACATTGAATTCCTCACATTTGTCTCGATGCACCCCCAGTGTCGATGAATGATCCCTTTCATCTCTTCATTGTTGTGCCATCAAACTAATTTTTTGTCCATTTTTGATGAGTTCCTGCATACAATCGTATGTACGAGTATGTGTATGTATGTATGAATATGTCTTGTAGTAGGGACAGATCAACAAACATGTGAGTACTCGCATTCAGTTCAATACTTGCTTGTATTGATTGTTGCATTCATTGTATTTTTGCATTGACGTATTTATGTTAAGTCGCCTCTGTAGCTTTCTAAATAGACGTCCTCTGTCCTTCGTGTGTGTCTGCCTGCACTCATTGGCCCTGTGCATTTCCAATGAATAGCCGGATTATCCGGGCAATAATCATAGACGAACGGAATAAAGTTATACTAGAGCAGAGTCGTACTGACTGCTGTTGGTGGCAGTGCCTGAGTACCACATGAGAGTAGGGAATGCACCGCCGCACAGCTAAGGCCACAGATGCCGTTGCAACCGTGTTAGTTGTTAGTTGTTGGTAAGAACCCCGAGCTCTCGAGACCCAAGGATATGAATTGTTTCACGATTTTCACCAGAAGTTGATTGAAGCCGAAAAAGTCCTCTCAGTGTTGATCTGTATGCACGGTGCACCCGATTTAAATCCGCCAACAACAAAAACTTGCCACAAATTCTAAAGATTCAAAATGATTACCTGCGGCAATCAGACAAAAATATGAGACACAGAGACGAAGCAACGCTACGAAATACTTACAGCTATTCCATATTACGTCTTATTGATCGAGCAAAGTAATTCGGAGAAAAGTAATTATGACTGCTGCTGCTGGTCTCAGCTAAATGAGTTAACTGCTAACGTATCGTAATATTAATCCGGGGTATTTTAAGAAAACTGAGAGCACCAAGATAAAGTCTTTTATGACAAGGTGTTGATTTAGGCTGGATTTTCGCAATTACAATTTGCCAACTGCATGTACCAGGGCCCCACCCCCTGTGGCACTAAATTTGTGATCAATAATTAAGGTAAACTAATGAATCTTGCCTGCTAAATTACTACAGAATACAGTTGAGTACTTAACAGTAGCGAGTTTGCCATTTGAGATTTGCAAATAACAAATAGGGTGTTGAAATGTGATTTCAAATACCTGTTTGTATTAATTATTATTTATACATTTCATTATTTAAAATCTGCCTCTGGCAAATGCATTAATAAGTTAACACAATAGGGGTTGAGCAACTATAAAAACTTGATCTTAAGTGCTAATTGCTGTCATACAACGTAATAAATGGTGGTTTTTTTGTTTAAGTCCTTAACCAAACCAAAGCAAACTATAGCCTAAAAATGCATTCATGTGTTGTGCGAAGACCGCACTTTTGTTCGTCATAATTTTTTTTTACAAGCCTAATAAAATTTCATCTAACAACCAGAATGTCTGTTCGAAAATTTGCAAATAATATTTTTAACAATCTTTCAATCTTTTCAATCTTGCCTAATACAAGTCTCACAAGAAACTTAGTATAATCCAATTAATGACTGAATGACAAACTAAATTTGATCAAGTTTAGGTATTTTGATGATGCCGATAACATACTAAAAAAATTATTATTGTCAGTGTATTCTCAACAAATTTGTCGAATATTAAGTTAAGTATGGCCAAAAATTATTATAAAAATATCATATTTAAAGAATTTCGCATTTTTCGGCAACAAATGGCAAATTGTATCCTTATCTTTTATCTAATTTTAGTTCTTAATCCGATTCAAGATCGTTTTATTCTATTAGCAATTGTTTATTATTGTGTTTTATCGCTCAAATAAAGAACTGGAATATTAATCTGAAATTAATTCGAATTTCAGTCAGTTTTTTATTTATTTGGTTTTTGTATTTCGAAACTGCCTGCAAAAGCCATTGCAGGCTTAAATATGCGATAATTGAATTATCCATTTTTCGGTTTTCAAAGTAAAGTTAAATAAAACGCACATGGAGCTATAATTTCGATGAAATTTTTATTTCATTATAATGCCTAAACCTTGCCATTATCAACGAAATACAATATCATTTAAATGACCGCCTCTTGATTGGTTGCAGCAGTGAATCCTTTTGAAGCAGTTTTCGATCACTTTTTCGCACATTTTGGGCGGTATCTTGGCGATAACTTTGCGAATGTAGGTTTTTAAATGCTCCAATGTTTGAGAATTATCCGCGTAAATATGGTCTTTGATGTAGTCCTACAAAAAAAGTCCAATGGCGTAAAATCGCATGATCTAAATGGGCAAATGTAATCGCCAAAACGTAAAATTACACTTTCTGGAAACTTCTCATGCATTAAAAACAAAATTGGTCATGTTATGTGGCTCCTGGCGCCGTCTTGTTGAAGCCACTTATCATCCAATTCGTAATTTTCAGTTGTAAGTCCAAAACAATCCATATTGCTCTGAATTGACGGAGTTGTTTTTCTTTTTCTCCAATTACTCTCGGAGCGAGAAATTTTCCTACCTTCAATCTTTGTGCGCTGGAGTGGAAAAATCACTCCACAATAACGCTCATCAGAAATCGTCTGAAGCTGTTACCAAAAGCTTGTCGGAGCAACGTTTCCTCATCCGCATCGTCAATCAACGTCTCTTAAACGCCGAGCTGAACATTGCAGACATTCATCTCCTCGCCCCCATTAGCCTACATACAGTCCACTCTAAATTAGAATTTACAGCTCTCCAAAAGTATAGCTGCACCGTTCTCAGAAGACACTTCCCCCCTACCGGCAGCCCGTGTACAGACGGTAATGGTTCCTCCAGCGTCATTTTCGAAAAAAATATACCTTAATGGCACCTCCAGACCATAATGTGCACCAAACAGTCACTTTTTCCACATGCAATGGCTTTTCCACTTTTACTTCTGGGTCCTCTAAACCACATATGCGACAATTTTGCTTAAGTGAGAAATGAATTTCATCGCTGAAGAAAATGTTGTTCGAAAAATCAGCATTTTAAGCCTGTTGCTGTAGCACCCAATTAGCATATCTACGGCGTTATGAATGGTCAGCCGGTTTTAATTGTTGCGTGAGTTGGACTCTGTATGATAATACGGGAAAATCCAAATGCAAAATACGCCATAATGAGCCGTAAAATAGGCCCAATTGCTCAAGAACGCCGTGGAATCGACAAATTCGGATTATACGCCACACTTTCACTAATAGAAGTGATATTTTCGGCAGTGCGCACATTGCGGTGATGCACAAGCTTGAATACATCACATCTATAACGCTTCCAATCTCTTCAAATTTCGATTGCGACAACCATAACCACTCCGTAATGCACGAAAAGTGTCCATGTTTAAATCGCCACCACTTTTGCAGTAAGTTTTAACTATTTTTATGCGTGTTTTGTTTGTTAAACGATCCATATTCGTAAATGGCAAACCTTTCACTACATAAATAACACTTAAGCTGATAGGTATTTAATAGCTGACAGCTCTGGTAAACCGGCGGTTTTGGAAGCACTGAATGGGTGGGACCGCTTTCGTAACTCAACTTAGATATTTTTCTAGGCATGGTACCATTTTTCTCCTTGGATTCCCATTTTTCCCCACGAAAATACGAATTTCTAAATATACATTTTTATTGCGTGACTTTACTGGTAAATGACTGTAAAACATTAACTACATGACAGTATCTTTTGCTCTTTGTTCTAGTTGTTTCCACTTGTAAATTGTGAATATTGGCAAATGCCGTACTATGCACATTTTTTCTTTTCATTTTCTGAATTTCGCTGGTTTCTTTTCTGTTTTCTAAGTTAAAAGTACGAACATCGAAAAACTCATTCTAACTCTCTCCTACGCGGAATGATCATATCATAATTTTGGTGGTTTTCAGCTCTAATTGTTTGTTTCAGGTGATAGCACAATTTTTGTCCCATTTCCGTCCCTATTTTCTCCGCTAAAGGTATGAATTTCATGGAAAACTTGTTTCGCTTAAGTTGAACGTAAGCTTTATTTTAGCAGTCAACAATTTATTTCTTATTTTATTATTTATTTTTATTTAATTATTTATTTTTACCTTTTCTTTAAACTTTATTTTAGCAGCTTCAACTTCAACAATTTATTTTTTATTTTATTGTTTATTTTTATTTTATTATTTATTTTTATTTTATTATTCATTATTTATTTTTAACCTTTTCTTCAACCTTACTTTAGCAGTTTCAACTTCAATGATTTATTTTTTATTTTGTTATTTATTTTTATTTTATTATTTATTATTTATTATTTATTATTTATTTTTACCCTTTGCTTTCTTTTTTTACTTACTAAGGGGATGAATTTCCAAAAGTCTTGTCTCCAAACGCGCGGGCATACGCTAACAAATTAATGCACGTCTATAATTTGTTGATTTTAGCTTTAACGTGCTGTTATTGGCGAAGGTACGATTATTAGGCCATTCTTCCCCCTTTTGTCAGCTAAAAATATAAATTTCGTAAAATTAATTTTCAGCACATTCTAATGTGCACCTGATTTTTAGCGGTTTAACTTCCAACTATTTATTCCATACCATATTTCACCATTTCTCGCCGCAATATATGAATGCCGGAAATTTCTCCCTTGCTATGCAGCTTCGCTTTAAGAAGAATATACAAACGCAATTACATGATTTTAGCTTCAGCTCCCTTTTCCCTTTTTTTCTCCCTTTTCTTTATGATTTACCTCCCAAAAGTAAGTGTTTCATTAGATCTCTTATTATTATTATTTGCCCCTTTTATCGGCAAAAAATATAAATTTCGAAAAATTAATTTTTAGCGTTTTCCAATGTATATCTGAATTTTAGTGGTTTAATCTCCAACTACAATATTTCACCATTTCTCGCCGCAATGTATGAATGTTGAAAGTTTCTTCCATTCTACGCACCTTCGTTTTAATAAGAATAAGAAAATGCAATTAGATGATTTTAGCTTCAGCTCCCTTTTTCTCCCTTTTCTTCATGATTTACTTCCTAAAAATAGGAGTTTCATCAGATCTCTTATCTCACGCCTGCGCTGCAGGAGGAATTATCGTCTCCATTTTTGTGACTTTAACTTAAACCGTTCGCTCTATGCGTTTGTACTGTTTTCATCTCCCTCGTTTCCTATTTTTTGCCCCCAAAAGCGACGAATTTTCAAAGACCACTACTCAAGTCACGTAGATAACTTTATGGGTAAAATAGCCTCACAAGTTGTACAAAGAATTTCCGTTGCATCCTATTAATGAGATATGGGAGAGCTACCCGCATTCAATGATCTTATACGCACCTTATTTTTAGATTCGCTCAAAGGGACTTACATATACAGTTTAAAGACGATTCTGAATGTCACAGTTTAAAAAACATTTACTGGACTTGCCGATTACTCGACTACTCGAAGTGTTCGTCAGACGCATCGAGGTGAGCGTTGCTCAAATAATGATAGGTAGGCTGTATGCAGGATTGAACTCGCGATCATGCGAACGACAGTCATGTGGACTAACCCACTACACAATGCTCGGCCGCAGGTTACGGTTTATGAACAACCTAAATACTTGATTTTCGTCCGGTCTCTTTCCTTTATTTAGCTCTGAAAATGTGAATAAAGAAAGATTCCATTGTTATTGTGCTCCTACTCTGCAAGGAAATTGTGAGCATCATTTTTTGTGATTCTAGTTCCAGTTGTATGGTTTGGACGACAACTTTTATACCTACCTACTGTGTACAGAGAAAGTACACTCCATTTTTCGCAATTCTATGGCTTTAGCTGTTTGGCCTGGGCGATAATCAGTCGGTGAGAGAGTAGCGCAACTATAATTTCTGTGATTACAAAAGAAAAACGACTTAACTACCAATATATTATTTTAAGATATGAAGTGTTAAACTTTCTTTCAGAATATACACAATTTTGATATTAAAGAGCGTTAGCACACAAAAAAAACGCATTCTCGCTTATGTCAATATTTAAATATATGTATATTACATAATTAAAAAAAAAATCACTCTTTTGACAAATTGTTATAACTTGTGAAATATGTCCAATTTTAGGCTGAAGATTGGACCCAAACCAGTATTGAAACAAGTGCAACAATAATAACGAATAAACTTGACTTTGTCCTAACTCCACTTGAGTCGTTTTTCCTTCTGATATATGTATACTCTTGCAGGATTTCATGGTCCAAGTCCAAAATTCAAAAAAATTCAAAAATTCAAAAAAAATTTGAATTTTCATTACACCCACTTCATTTATGAATATGTGGGAAAGAAGCATCATAAAGTAATGATTCCCCTCTAAGACAATCCTATGTTAATTTCATTGGCGATTACGCAATTTTTCATCACTTCCCTATCACAAGTTGTGATGAATATTTGCTTCTTTGGATGCAGTTTTTTCGAAATATGTTTTTCATTACATAAAGGCAATTTTGCAAAATTTGAAGTAAAGTACGGGGTTTCGATTTACGGCCCAATAACACTTCCAGACCACTTCCGCACCAAACAGTCACTTTCTCCGGCTACAATAGCTTTTCCACAATCACTCCTGAGTTCTCTGAGCCCCATGTGCGACAATTTTGCTTGTTGACGTAAGCACCGAATAAGAAATGAAATTCGTCACAAAAAAAAATTTTGTTCAATTGAGAGCCTACGTTTGAATTACCACTTTTTTTTGTAAGTTTAAACTATTTTTATGCGTTTTTTTGGTTGCTAAACGGTCCATGTTCGTAAATGGCAAAACCTTCCTTAACAAATAACACTTCAAATGACAGGTATTTAACAGCTGACAGCCAGATCGGTGGTTTTGAAACCTACTAAATAGACTGTATGGTGCGCATAATGATCTGGAGGTGAAATTAGACCCTATTTTTTCGAAAATGACGCTGACAGAACCTCAAAAGGATCCACCGTTACAATCAATCCGTAGGCGGTCATTTAAGTAACCATGTATTTCGTGCACAATTGCAAGGACCAAGCATTTTAATGAAATAAAAATTTCATCGATATCATAGCTTTTAGTTTGTTTTATTCAACTTTACTTTTGAAACTGGAAAATTGATAATCCGATACTGCTGGGCGCTGAGGAATCTGCATTAAAGAATTGTCGTTATAAGAATGGAGTTCTGCTTGAATTTGGCATGAATTAAGAAAGCTTAATTTATTTATCTGCTATTGCATGCATCGAGATAACACAACTGCAATTTGAGAAATTAAACATAGTAGTAGTTTACAGCAGCTACAACAGTAGCTATACAACAGTTCCCTATGTCACATTTTGGAAGTCTCCTATTTTAAAATGCCCCTTTAAACGGTCATACCGGCTGAATATGCAATTAACATTTTCTTTATTTCTTAAATTATTAAATTATCGTCTCACATATCACAGCCTCCACCAGCAATCGCATTCGTTAGCAAAAGTACGCGCAGAATATAAGAGAACGAGAAAGAGAGAGAGAGAGAGAGAGAGAGAGTGACAGAGATTCGACTGACAAATGCATTCGATTGTTATTCCCATCGTCGTTATTAGTGGGGGCCATGAAAAGTAGCAGAGCGAATCAATTGAGGTGATGACCCCCTGGAGTCTATTTTTATCGTTTAGTACAAATATTGGCAGCAGGAATTCCGCCTAAAAATGTTTTCCCTTAACAAAACTAACGATTCCGAATTGTGGCGATGACGATTATGGGCTATTGTTCACTTGATTTTAACAAATTCCACATCCACTGTGCACGGCATTTACAACGCTGTGCTACCACATATGCTGCCGCTGTTGTTGTTGCTGCAGAGACATAGCCCATATCGTGCTCCTTTGCCGTGTTCTTTTTCATGTCATACGTTTTATTAATGAGTCTCAATTTGTGTATCATTTACGGGTCAGTATCGGTATCGAAGCTAAACGATATCAGTGTTTAAAAGTACAGTGATGAGCAAAAATGTGTTTACATATTATTATTAAGAAAACAATTAGTATTATATCTGATGAGAGTTACAAATCGCGCAGCAATAGCTGCTTTAAACAAAGGATCGAAATGTTAATTTAATAAGGATTTCCAAAAAAGGACAAAGGATGGATGAATCAGTGACGACGGCGGATATTGCATGTTGTGCCTTGGACGGTAATTCAAATCTGTATAGTGAATGAAAACCAAGATAGTAGTATGTTACACTGGCAGTTAAAAAAATTTTGTACAAATTTCACGGCACACTATGGCATTGACGCCATATTCAGCGTAGGCATTTCATATTCTATGCTTTGAATTGATTTGATATTATTTTATATTTTCTCGGAAGTAGATGTCTTTTTACGTTCTTTCCTAATGGAGGATGAATTTAAGAAAATCTAAATTGCGACCAAAACTGTACTGGATCGAGTTACACGACAAGGTGAACGATCGCAACTTAAAGATTTCTTTGCTAACACATGGTCTATGTCTTGAGTCATTTGACAAGTTTGCTTATGCAGGGCTGTCCATTTTTTAGTTTCAAAAGTAATGTTAAATGAAACACCCATAACAAAGCTATGATTTCGACGAAGCTTTTATTTCATTATAATGCTTGGACCTTGCCATTCATTATGTACAAAATAAAGGGTGGCGCATAAGTAACGTTAACGGCGACTATATTGAATGCGTTCTTGTGCATCATTTGGTTTTAGCTCGTGAACCAATTTCATCTTATGTATGAAGTTTTTGCAAAGACCGCCTAGATATTTTTAACTGCTGAGAACGTCGCTTGGCGGTAGTTTCGGGGTTTTCCTCAATACTTGCTTGCACTCCAGGCCTTCCAGCACGCGGAAGATCACAGACAGCCCCTTGTTGCCCAAAAAGCGCGAACCAATCGGTAAATTGTTGGAGCGCTGGAAGCATTTCGAACACGAATGAAATTTCCATATGATCTGAATAATCGAATGCTGACTTTCAAAGTAAAATTGAACAACTTTGGTTCTTTGTTCTGTGCTGAGCCTTCCCATCATAAATTTCCCAAGTATTATTAAGTTAATTCTGTAAAGAGACAAAAAAAGACAAACAAAATATGTATTCACTGATCAAATCTTAACGCTGCTTATGCGCCGCCCTATACAATGTCATATAACTGACCCCCTCTGGATTGGTTGCAGCAGTAGATCATTTTGAGGTAGTTTTCGGCCACTTTGTCGCACATTTCGGGCGGTATCTCGGAATGTTGGCTTTCAAATTCTCCAACGTTTGAG
>JAHXMU010000083.1:265270-305356 GCA_019455685.1 Philornis downsi
CTTCGACGGCAAGCGTCGCGCATTTTGCGTGAGCGCATTTTACGAGAACTCTCGTTCATATATTGCTACTAGGCGACTATATTGTGCTGAATATGGACTACGGCGAATTAGTGAAGCTCCGAGTGCTAATTTATATGTAATTAAAAAATGGGTAAAGCGTTTTGATGAGACCGGTTCAACATTTAAACCACAAGCAAATGATCGCCCAAGAACCTCTAGGACCGATTACAATGTTGAGAGAGTTATGGAGTCAGTACGAGGAAACCCACAAATGTCGACTCGCAAGAGATCGTCGGTCTTACAATTATCGCGACGAAGTTTGCAACAAATTTTAACATTGGATCTTAAACTGCATCCATATAAGCTGCAATTAACACAAGAATTGAAAGAGTCTGACTTCATAGCAAGGCTCGCATTTGCTAATGAAATGCTTAATCGATTTTCCAATTTTGACAATATCCTTTTCTCTGACAAGGCTCATTTCCTTATGAATGGGTTCGTAAACCGTCAAAATTGTCGTTACTGGAACAGTGAAAATCCTAAAATCAAACACCAGAAACCATTGCATAGTCCTACAGCGGGCGTATGGGCACCAATCTCTGGCAGAGGAATAATTGGTCCTTTTTTCTTCGAAAATGCGCGGGGCCAAAACGTCACGGTTAATACGGAACGCTATGTTGAGATGCTGAGCGGATCTTTGGCTCTAGAAATTGAAAGTTCAAGAATAGTGAATTCCAGAACTTGGTTCCAACAAGATGGAGCTACCTGTCACACATCAAATGACTCCATGGCGGTGGTGAAGCAGATGTTCCCTGGCAGACTGATTTCGAAAAGAGGTGATATCCCATGGCCTCCACGTAGCCCAGACTTGACGCCTCTTGACTTTTTTTTTTGTGGGGATACCTCAAACACAAAGTCTACAGTAATAATCCAAGAAACATCGTTCAGCTCATGGAGAATATCCGTGCTGAAATGGCAGCCATTACACCAGCCATTACTGAAGAAAGTTTTCAATAATTTTCGTTTGCGATTAGAGGAGTGCCGTCGTAGAGAGGATCACCATTTAGATGATGTTCTTTTTAAAAAATAAACTCTATTTATTACTCTACAATGCCTTAGATTTATTTTAACCATACCTTTTGTATTTATTTTTTAATCTATTTTTTAAATATGCACGTTCTATTGCGCCACCCTGTATAATAGAAAATATTCGTACATAAATACAAAAGCAAACAAACACGAATACTTCATTAGCATCTTCTTTGTCTTTTAGCATCTCTCTAAATGGAGCAAATATGATGAAAAAATACTCGAGTGCGCAAAAACGCTAAACGCGCAAAACATGATCACACATCCTCTATTGCAATCTACAATGTTATCATAAACTATGTGATGGTTCGTTCGTCTCACACATAAAATATCGAATTAGGACGTTTTTCTTTGATTTTTTGAGTTCTAGAAAAATTACAATGCCCTGTGGAGAGATACTTTCTTTGCGATTTCCATATTTGTGGAACTTTTTGTAAAAAGTGTTGGTATTTTTTCTTATTTTTCTTTTTTCATGAGGAGGTTTGTATTCACACAAGAAAATGTTATTGATTTGATAATAGCAGTGTCATTTGCTGTTCAAGTCTACACATTTACTGCACAAATCTCGTACGTACAAAATGTACATACATACATACATATGTACATTTGCACATACATATTTCAACTATCATAACTTGTTATCAACTCAAATCTGTATATAAACATAAATTAAATGACTGTCGAAATATTTAGATTTGAATAACTTAATTCCAGAGGCGAAACAACTTGATTATTTTTGCAATCCAATCAAGTTGAGGATTTTAGTTTTGGTATGACCAGCACTAATTTCCATTTTTGTACCACCGATATTCAAATAACTAAATTCACGAATTTTCAGCATTTTCGGGGGAAAATTCATAGGCTGAGTCAAAGAACAGTCACTGAAAAAGAAGAAATTTAACTAAAAACGTTTTAAAACCATCAACATCATCCCAAGATGAAATTTTACAAAAACAATTAAATTCCAATTAAATCTAGTGTGGGTCTCAGCACTCGGCTGTGCTGTTGTTTCAGTCACATCTGTTGAAACAATACCAAATAAATTGTTGCCGAGATTTTCATAATTTAAACATTAATATTATTTACTGATGACTTCTTAGCACTCCATAAACATTGTGGTGGCGTATTTTTGGTGTCTTTGTTTTGAATATTTTGACAATGCGACTTGTGAGAAATCTAACTAATGACCAATTAAAAACGTTGATTGATTCGGTGTACCAACATTTGATTGATTGCGACACTGCGAAAACAATGCAGTAGGAAGTAATTCAAGGTTAGAACATAGCGTTTATAGACGGCGACGACGACGTCGGCGATGCCGACAACGATAATGAAGGCGACTTGTTCGAGGCACTCAAACAAGTTGACTTTAATTTTGATAATAAGAAAAATATCAATTTTGTTTTTTCCATTAATTATACAGTTGGCAGTGGGGAGGGCAATGCTGTGGGCTATTTGATTTTTTTTGCTTCGTTTATTTTGTTCTTGATACAAACACCAATATGGCAAATAACTGTCTACCAAAGAGAAGTCAAGTTAATTGACTCATCATTAATCCCCACAATAGAAGCGAGAGAGAGTGATAAAAAGCCGAAAGACCAAACAAACAAAACACACTCAAGGCAACGCAATTCAGTCGCATGTATAGATGACTGCGTGAGGGCAAATGTTGGTGAAAAAAAGAGACAGCGATGCTTGAAGTAGGGAAGGCGGAGCCAAGCAATACGAATAATGAAGTTTCCTCAAATATGTCTACAATATAAAACACATACATACATACATAGATATGTATGTATTTAACAGGGAACATATGAAAAACCATCAAAAGTTATTGAGCATAAAAACAACGTTGTGTGGTATAAATTCTATCGGAATAAACGCAAAAAAATAAATAATACCAAACGTCTATGAAATCACGAAAATAATACGTTTATTTTGTACATATTTATTCGGCAACAACAATAACAACAACTCCAAAGAGACTCATTACTGTGTGCGACGAGAGCGAGAGTTACGCCAACCCGTCGAATGTGCATCGATTTGGCAGCATTGTCAAATCTCCATTTCCGGTTAGAGATGTAACATATCGATACTTTTGGATATCCGATACCACTCATTACTTTTTCGATTGGGTACTCTATACTACGCGATATATTAACGGACTTTTTTAATGTTTTAAGTTCCGCTACAAGAACACAAAGTTATTCAATAATAATGCCGTATAGAAATATGTTTATGTATTTAAAAAACCCAAAGAACTTATTCTTAACGACAGCTTTTAAAAGATTTCAATAACTTTGTTATCAAAATTTATGAATTTTGATTGAGATATCCGTCTTGCATTCGTGTTTCTTACAGAAATAATATAAACAAGGTTGTATTTATATCCATTAATCCAAAGCGACGACCAGTTCGCAATTTAAATTCTGCGGATACATCGAATATCAGAAATATTTCTACCACTGCGACAGTCATTTGTGTCAAACTTGTTATATTATAAATTAATATTTGAACTATGGTTAGTTTTGTACGAGGCTAAACATATTTTTGGGGTTTTTTCCAATATACGATTTTCTTGAGCAAAGAAGCTGCATTAAATACGCTTTATCACACGGAATTTCTGCTGCGTTAACTTTTACAATGTTGCAGAAGAACTTTCGTGAACAAACTTTGTCGAAAAACAAGTGGCATAAAATTATGTTCAAAGAAGGCTGAGAAGGAGTTCAAAACGAAGAGTGCCCTGGACTACCAACAACCTCTAGTGATGAAAGCCAAATCCAACAAATAGGAAGTGCTCGAAAACCGTGGATTAACAATTAGAGAACTTGCTGATGATTTTGACATTATAAACGGATTAGTAAACTTCATTTCACATAATAAATTGGTTCTTAGACGCCTCAAATCCCAATTGAGACTCAATTGTTTTGAAAATAAAAATAGTCGCTTAAAAATCTGTGAAAAGGGTCGATTGAAAAGATTCAATGTTTATCGCAGCGCGTTCTAAAAGCCATACTGGAAGGTGGCTAATTGGTATGCTTCGAGGATTGGAAAAAAAATGTACCGTTTCCGGGGGGAGAGACCTTGAACGCGATGCAGTAGTTTTAAACGAATAAATTAGCATTTTTTGGAAATGAAAAAATAGTCTTACTTTTTGCCTATAATTTAACAAACCAATGTAATTTCTGAATGAAATAAATAACAAATTAACAAGATAACAGATAAAAAAACATAATTGTTTTTAATAAAAATTAATTAAGATACATTTTTTACAGAAAATTTGAATAGTTAGAAATTTGGGATTAATGAAGGCCATGAAATAATGCAACAATAAACAAAGGCACTAAAATACAATTTAGCTACATTTTATAAACATCGAAATTTGTTACTTTTTATTAACATATTTTATTTTTCCGTTATCAGAAAATACAATTTATAATGTGAAAACACAGGTGCAATAAAGCATTTTTTGGGATCAGGAGGCCCCGGGACTAAGTTCTCGCCTGATCATTTGGTGTTGGACCCGTGGTTGTGGTTGATACCAAAATCGCTGGTAGAAACTTTGTGCTCGATGTGGAGTTGCATTGCAACCAGGTGCTACAGACCCATAGAGTAGCAGATTTGGTAAGATAGGCCTCACCTCCGCCAATGGGGATTATATTCCACACCAGCATAATCAATTTGGTATCTCCTGGCTGGAAGAAAGGGCTGACAATTGCGGTAGTACCAAAATTGTCAGCCCCTTTTCCTAGATAGTTCAAGTTTTTCTTGACTATCCCAGGGGGGCGTTGGCATCGCATTGTAATATGCCCAGTGTGTCGCACACCGTGGGTAAGGCCTTCAGACTCAGGTAAAACCCTCGTGGATTTCTATAAGCAAATGAGGTAGCACTGAATTGTCGAAAGTAAATATTGGTAAATGCAAACAAAAAAAAAAAAAAAAAAACATTTTTCAAGTTTATATTCTTTGGGATATCACTTCATCGGGCCTCACTAATAGATTTAGTGTTTTAGTTCTTCGATCTTAGTTTCGTCATTTCATTTTGGGCGCATTTGATGCCAGTTATAACGTATTTTAAGTCTGACCTGCGACTTCGACAAAAAGCATTAAAACAAAGAAGACATTAATGAAGGACTTTGCTGCGCGATGATATTCTGAAGGACTCACTTGATCAAGTGAAAATGTTATTCAGCTCTAGGAGCAAAAAATTTACCACTTTTCGATTCAAAAATAGCAAATATAATAATTTCACACCCAAAATTGAGAAAAAGAGCCAAGAATATGGAAATATATATATTTTAGGAAGCATCCAAATTTTAGGTGAATTCTAGGCATAGAAAGCGAAACATCTGCCGAAGATTTTTAAAAACTGTTCTGTGCTGAAGTTGTTAAGCTGATTGCAGCAGAAAACAACCAAATATGCTTTCCAATACAATAATTTTGATTTCAATAGAGAACAAAACAAAAAAAAAACAAACACTTTTAGATTATAGTATCCTTAGGACTTTTGCTCTGCATTGCCTAGAGAGCGCCTGCCTATCCATTCTTGCCAGCGAAATGTCTCTAATCAATTCCAAGAAATGAGTTAGATTTTTTACATTTTGGGGATAATTTGAACCTGGCTAAAGTAATTAATTAATTAAATGGCTAAAGTAAAATCACTTTCTATAATTTTAAGCAAATTTTGCTAGTTCAGTTTAGTTTAGTTTGGTCGCAAAAATTGGACGAAGATTAGCAGTAGTGACCATTTTGTTGGATATAGTTTGATACTTAATGCGATAATTGCGTTCATACAAATGTATATAACTTATACGGTTGGTAGAGCAATGGTCTAGATCTGAAAAGTAAAACCTCAATGTGCAAGAGCGAAAATAATTTGGTGAATACAATTCGGAAATGAAAAGAGCCGACCTACGTGATCAGACCGAAAACATCTATATCATCAAATTTTGGTGTCAAAATGGGTCTCTTCTTACGGAAATTATAGGCTCGTATATAGTAAGTGCCCGTAAATTTTATAAGAGCACAAGTGATGTAATCTGCGACTTGTTTACATTCTAATAAGAAACGGACCAATTTTGTCTGCGGAACTACTTGTCCCATTCAGTAATGAATTCGACCCAAAGAGTTCTAATTACGACAAGATTGGAATTTGAACAAAACCGGTTGTTAATCAAACATACAGCCATTTGACATTAATGAATACGAGTACTGTTGCCAGAACTTGGCAACAAAACTTTCACGAAAAAAACATAAAATACAGAAAAAAAAAAATTGTATTGCAACTAAGTTCTTGTTGTTTTTTCTATACAAATGCAACTTTATTATGGAAACATGTTTACAAATGATTCATTGAAAGTACTGCCCTTCGTTAATTCCTACTTTTTCGCATCCTTCTGGCTATCCACGAACCTAGCCATAGCATATGAGTGGAACTGCTGGTCAACTAGAGAGTGTACCATCGAACGGAACACGTGATAAGAGGACGGCGCAATATCTGAAGAATATGGCGGATGGGGTAAGACTTCAAAATTCAGCGTTTCCAGGTAGGTTTTAACAAGATTGGCCGAGGGCGAGCGTTGTCATGCTGAAGAATCACTTTTTCGTGCTTCTCCGCGTATTGTGGGCGTTTCTCGCGTAGTATTCGGTTCAATCGCATTAATTGAAGTCGATATCGATCCTTAGTGATGGTTTCGCTTGGTTTTAACAGCTCGTAATAAATAAAAATACAGAGCATAACTTTCGCAGCGTGAATATTCGGCCGAGGCGACGACGTAGAAGCATGACCGGCAGCCCCCATAACTTTCTTTTCTTTGGATTGCTGTAATGAATTCATTTTCCATCACCCGTTACAATGCGATGAAGAAACTCTTTCCTTTTTTATCGCAAAAGCAGTTGTTCACAGGCGAAAAAACGACGCTCAACGTGCCTTGGATTCAACTCTTAAGCAACCCAAGTTTCTTGCTTTTGAATAACTCCCAACGCACGTAATCGCTTGGAAAAGACTTGGCGGATAACTCATAATACTAAAGCAAGCTCTACCTGCGTTTGACACGGGAACGGTCCACAACATCAAAATCAGCGTCTCTAAAACACGATACGTTGTTTCACTTAAAGCAACAGCTCCGTAAACGGTTTGAAACTCTCGATGAGCTTCAGCCGCCGTTTTCTTCGATTGAAAAGAAAATCGATACTTCCCGCATATGACGATTATTTCGCACAAAATCATACATATTCACACAACGAGGCGACATGTTTACCATATGCCTATGCTTGGCTCATGACGTTTAGGTTATGGCAGAATCGACCATTCCCAAAAGAAATATGCAAAGTTACGGAATGAATCAAGTAGTAATAGTAGTAAGTAGTAATTTTATGCATTACCAAGATTATGTTAACAATTTATTTAGAACTTTTTTTTACTTTTATTCAAAAAAAAAACCCCAAAGCTATTCCATCGCCTTTAACGTGTACTTCCAAACTCAATATAACTATGCCACATAGACACCTTCGAGTATGGCCTTCAGAGGGCGCTGCGATTCACGTAGAATCTTTTCAATCGACTTACAACAGTTTTCCCGAATCGTTGCAAGTCAGAAGCCAAACCATTCTAAATCAGATGCATTCGATTGTTGTGAACCAACTTAGTTGAATTTTTTGCAAAAACAAACTTACAAAGACCCATTGCAGTGTGCAAGCACCAAGAAGTACAAATTCGTTATCTTTACGTATCAGTTTTAGAGATCCAAATCCCGAATTTGTTTGACGTTACTTCCACCGGTAGGGGTTTATGATCGTCTTGGGCTCTTTTCGTCTTCAACTCGTTCGTTCTCGGCCTTCTTTGAACTGTTTAAGCCACTTGTAGACATTTCTTTAGGACAACGTCTGTTCACCAAAGGCCTCCTGCAACATTCTAAAGTTTTCCGGAGCAGAAATTGTTTTTTGTAAACAAAATGTAATGCAATTTCTTTGCTCAATAAAGTCAAGCATGCAAAATAAAGCGTAGCCCAAAGCTTACTGACATTTATAATGTGAAATTTGGCATAGACATCTATCACATTGGTACCAAGGAGAAAAAAAGTTTCGTAGGAGTCGATGTAGAGACATAGTTTAAATTGAAAACTGATCCTCGCTTTTTGATACATACGAGGTGTGATCAAAAAATAACCGTTATTTTCAATTTTTTCAAAAAGTATTTATTTATTCATCAATACACAAGATAGTTCTTGTTCCCTTCAAAGTAATCCCCCTCAGATATAATACATTTATGCCAGCGTGTTTTCCAATCCTCGAAACACTGCTGAAACGCTCTTTTTGGTATCGCCAACAGCTTCTGTTTCGATTTTTCTCTTATCTCCTCAATCGTAGCAAAACGCTTTCCTTTCATCGGTGTCTTCAGTTTTGGGAAAAGGAAAAAGTCAGCGGGGGCCAAGTCCGGTGAATACGGTGGTTGAGGCATGCTTGCGGTTTTGTTTTTGGCCAAAAACTGACGCACAAGCATCGATGTGTGAGCTGGTGCGTTATCATGGTGCAAAAATCCATGATTGGTTTTTCCACAGTTCTGTGCGTTTCTGACGAATTGCTTCGCGCAAACGACGCATAACTTCCTTATTGATCGTACGACCTTGTGGCAAGAATCCATGATGCACCACGCCATTGCAATCGAAGTAAACAGTGAGCAAAACCTTTACATTTGACCGAACTTGACGTGCTTTTTTTGGTCCAGGACGAGCATCGTCATTGACATCTTCTCGGCCTTCTTTAAACCGGTTATACCACAATTGAACTTGTGTTCTACTCATAGTAGACTCGCCAAATGCCACACTCAACATTTCATATGTCCTTGCACATTTAATTTCAGTTTTTACACAAAACTTAATACAGTTTCTTTGATCCATTTTTTCGAATAGTAAAAAATCGAAGAGCAGACCAAAACACGACTGACCTATTTATCTGTCAAGAACAAACTGACAATCCAAAATGGCTGATATTGTCAGCATACGATATATAACAGATATGTGTATCAACATAACAGAAAAAATGCGAAAATCACGAAATTTAAAAAAATCCGTTTTTTGTTTGATCACACCTCGTACAATATCATGTTACATGAAAAATTTGTTTAGATTTGATTATCTTGTTCCATGTCGTATAATATGTTTCAAAAGCCATTCTGGAAGTCATCCCTACACGAAATTTAAATTTATTATGCAATGACAGTTTTTGTAGACGTAAAAAGAAACAATTGTTTCGTTTTAGCACTCTTATAAAGGTAGTTTCTTAACTTTATGCCCAATATTTTCTATTACTACTCTCCATACTACTCCATTTTCCTGACAATTTAAGATTCGAATTTTTATTAAAATAGTTCATCCAGCCTGATTTAGCAGAGAAGACGAACTACTGCTTTATTCTTTTTTAATAATTGAAAAAATTCTTCGGTTTTATTACGGAGAAATTTCCAAGCGATTATTTCTTATTAGTTGTTTCATTGCCGTCATTTTATGGACTTCCGTGCGTCCTCACTTTCGATATATTAAATTCCATTTGTTCGATTCCTCTGCAGAAAAAGTTTATTAGTCGATTTTGTAACAGTACAAAAATGTTGAGGATAATTCAGGATGCTTGGATCTAAGTTAACTTGTCGTCGGTTTGTGAATTCCAAACATAAATATTCTATTATTTCCAAATATGTAATTCAACATGTGTACTCTTTACGCGTTTTTTTATATGATCCATCCAATTTGCTTAGAGTTTGCTCGAGATATATTTAGAAGTTTTCACTTTCCAGCACACTTTGCACAAGTTTTTAAAATTGCTCCTTTGAATCCGTTCATTATCAAACATTTAGCAACTGCATCATTATATTAATTATTGGGAGATCTTTACTTTAGTTTTTTTGTTCGCCTAATGATGTTTGGAATGATTTTGTTTTCAGCCAAGAATGATTTAAATTTATTTTTTAATTTTATTGTGGTTAAACTTAATGTAAGTTTCTATGAGATATTTGAAAAACCTGCATCAATTGCTTTTAAAAACTAGAATTGATTTATTTATGTATTTATTTATTTATTTATACATAAAAAGTGTCTCAACAAGAACGCAAGATTTAAATTTTAAATAAAACACAGATATTTAAAAAAAAACGTGAAACTTTATTATATCGTAAAGTGGACAGAATGAGGTTATGCATGGAACAACACATCCGGCAGATGGCCGCCGCAGCTTTGCTGGCACACACGCAATCTTTTAATGAAATTTTCAATGATCATTTTCCATAAATGCTGCGGTATTTCACTAATGCAGCGTCCAATTTCCTCTTTTAAGACTTGAGTCGTCGTCGGCTTATTCACGTAAACCATCGACTTCAAAAAACCCCAAGAAAAAAGTCGAATGGTGTTAAATCGCACGATCTAGGCGGCCAATTCTGGCCGGGAAATGACTGATGCAGCAACTGAATTGTTTCTCTGGCTGTATAACATGTGGCGCCGTCTTGTTGAAACCACGTGCCCTCCATATTCATTTCTTCAATTCTAGGCACGAAAAAACTGATTATCATTTCACGATGCCGAAAACCATTGGCTATTTGTGCTTGACATAACTCATTTTCATAAAAGAAAGGTCCAATGATTCCTCCAGCACAAAATCCACACCACACAGTGACACGTTGAGGATGCATTTGCTTCTCGTGAATCACTCGAGGATTTTCCTCACCTCAAATACGACAATTCTGCCTATTGACGAAACCAACAAGATGGAAATGGGCCTCGTCACTGAACATGATTTTATCGGCAAAATCAGCATTTTCATGTTGTCTCTCCAATACCCAATTAACGAACTCCCTTCGCTGTCCATTTTCAGTTGGCTTCAGTTCCTGAGTCAATTGAACTTTGTATGCATGAAGATGCAAATCTTTCGTCAAAATTCGCTGCATAGTGGATTTGGAGACACTAATTTGCTGAGCTCGGTGTCGAATTGAGGTGAATGGAGTTTGAGCGACATCATCACGTACAGCTGCGACATTTTTGGTCGATCGACCTGGTCGAAGGCGCGTCATTGTCTTTACATCACTAACAGACCCTAACTACTAACACTAACAGTTTTGGCAAATTTATCCATTAATCTCTTTACAGTTGACTCTTTTGGAGCATTATTGTGACCCTAAATTGATCGCAATTTGCGAACTGTAGCCGCAAAACTTTCACCACTTTGGTAAAATAATTTCACAATGAGAATGCGTTGTTCATTCGTGTAGCGCTCCATTTTTACTAACCTCGTATCTTCTACTAGCAAACACTAACAATTGTTCAAATGTCAAACAATGACACTTCGAATGGCGCCAAATTTAAATCTTGCATTCTTGTTGGGACACCCTTTAGTTTGAAATCTGCTGTTGCAGTTTTTTGCTTCTTTACTGAGAAATTAATTAAATTTGAATCGCTCAATAGAAATGGACGCTAACGCCACACAATGTCATTATACCACATTTTTGGACAAGCTAGATGTCTTGCATATTTACTATTAATCGAAGGAGTATTTTTTGAAATGTTCTGGCCAAAAAAAATATTCTTTATATAAAATATACTTTATATTGAATAAATTATTTTAGATCTAATTAACTTTGTTCTACTTGAAAATGCAATTAAAATTTTCTTTATTCAATAAAAAAATATTGTATCAAAAAGACGTGAAGTCTTATAATTTAACATATCTCAAAATTCTCTTCCCCTTATGGATTATAGATTTTACCCTATTGCGATAGTTGCAAAAAAGATTTCCAGTTCTCACGAGTGCGGTTCATTTGGTAGCGATTGGAAGCAGAATCGCTCAGAGATTTGGCAAACAAAATTCTATTATTATTCAACCAAGTATCACCACTTAGACGAATCCTTTTTCGAACTACAGGTGCAAAAGTAAATAATTGTGCAATAAGTGAAGAAACTAAAGAGTATTTGTTATTTATATCAGCTGCAGAAAATATGGTACAAAAATCAAAATCCATTAAATATAGGTATATAAAAATACCTTCCCAAACAATTCGATATTGAAATCGCGGTGCTCCACAAATTCATCTACAAACTCTACAACAACATTAAAAGAAACAAAAACAAGGGCATAATGTGAAATGGGGGACTAGAGAAATGTGGCATTGAAGAATCTCTCACTAACATAAAGTAATATCATGGACAACATCATAGTGCGTAGGTTTAGAATCATGTAGTACTGATAAATTTAATCGAGTACATCTCGATATATTAAACATGTTACAATTGAAATCGCCAACCACAACAATCTGTATGGACTACTAGGTGGAATTTAATACTGTTGGTCCTTAGAGCGCGTAAAGCACTCCCTATTTGCAATTGTGCTTCATTTTCTGCAGTGTATCTATTGCAAGGTATACATACGGCCTGACCATTCTGTTACAAATCGAATCTGAATACACCAATGCATAAATTAACCAACAAACCAACTAAATTTCGTTAAAATAACTCTTGGTTTGGATGCCTACTTGCATATAATTTTTTCAGTTTCTTAGTCAATTTTAATTTTCGCTAAAAAAATTCTAATAATCGCCTATTTTTCCAGTAACATCAATAGCATACAGACAAACCGCATTTCGGTAACCAAAAAAATTAAGTTTTTTGTAAATTTTAACATATTCCTTTGTATCCCAAGAATGAAATATGAAAAGCTTCCTACATTCAACTTATACGCGGTTTTTAACCGACTGAAATGGCGCTACAGCCTAATGACGATTCCCAACTATTCGACATATTTGTCAGCACATTGTTGTAACCGCCGTTCAAAGAACAGTATACGAGCATGGTATAAGAATATAAGGTAACGCAAATGAGAAACAAAAATATTTTGTTCTGCGCAGATGACGTCACTCGGCTTTGTGTGCTTTTGGTTTAGAATATGTTGGTATGTGAATGTAAGATTATAGAGACAAATTATGCTGATATGCATTTTTCTGAAATAAATCTAAATTATTTAAACAATATGCTTCGTATAAAAGACACGAAGAAGCTTTTTATTCATTTTATAATTTTGTTTATTTTTCGTCGTTTTTGGTAGGCCGTGTTTTTAATATTTTCATTTAATTTACGTATTGTAAAATACATACGGGACCTAAAGAATAATTTTTTAACAATTAGTTCAAATTATTATCACTTTTTCACTTAAATGCACTGTTGTTTAACGTTCTGTCTAGCCGAGTGACGTCATTCCCTTCTTTGTTTACATTTCTCAAGAATAACGGACCTGCGCAATGCGTAATCTCTTTATATCATTCTTGGTATACGAGTACAGCTGTATAGTTGCGAGTACTAATCGACATTCCACGAACAGTGTGGTAGATCACAAATCTAGCTGGACAAAATTAATAAATTGCGTAGGGTTCACTTCTTACTTATGTATTGAACAAAAAATGAGTTCAAATTTAAAAATGATTGTAAAAAATCAACTTTTTTTTTAGAAAAAAGGTTTTTTTTTAGTAAAATGACGCAAAAAGTAAATAGTTCACACTGTCAACAAAAATATATTTTTAAGATAAAAAATTGGTTTCTTAAATACATGCTCTGAGATTATTCGTAGTTATATACATATTGTTGCGGGTCATCTCCAACGGTGTAGCGTCCATCCGCACGGGTCGTCACAAGTGCACGCCTAGGGATGGCGATAGGAAAAGTTAGAAGGGGGCAATGCTACCAATGATGAAAAAAAAATATACGTACCTCTATCAGGATACCATTTTTTTTTGTCCGGGCGGGCTTACCTGCAAATAAAAAGAAAAAAATTAAGATATGTGAAAAACACCATTGTTTTTCTTACCATGTGCGGTGAATGAGCATAACAATAATAGAGTTGACCACAGATGTCCAAAGAAGGAACGTAGTGGAATGGGCTAATAGTGCCAAAGAGATGGAATGGCGACAACGGTCTAGGGCATTGCCAGCATAGGGAAATCCTCGGTCTTGACCGTCACGAACACAGGGACGTTAGCAGAGAAGGTTGGCAATATAACTGCCAAATTTCCCTTCCAAAAACAAAATAGCGCTAAGAAAAGAAAAAAAAAAGGCAGGCGAATAAAGATGGCCTAACAAAAAAAATCATGGAGGCTCGCGGATTGGTAGCATCGGGCGGGAAAGTGTACGTATATAAAGAGGGAGTTGGCGACCGCGCCGGCTATTGTGCTACTGATCGCAGCGGAAGGCATTACCAGGCGTGGCCCGGAAAAACTTGTGGGTGATCGAAAGAAAGGAAGGTAGTGAACCGGAAATTAACGCACATCAAGAAAGGTTTGGTGCGAAAAGAAAGAAAACTGTGGCATACCCAAACGTTTCTTGCAATGCCCAAAAGTAGTCTTACCATAGTGCCGGTATAAAAAAATAAGGAGTGAGTGTAGTTAATGTGTGAGAGTGATAGTGTGTTTTAGAGTGTTGTTTTTTTTTTGTCTTTAGATACCTCTAGAGATAGCTGTTTCTGCTTTGGCCTCCGGAAAATAGCCAAGGTACGGGGGCCAGCGATATTTCGGTTGAGGGTGGCCAAATTCTTCATCACACAATCCGGGAGGTATTGTAAAGCCAGGTGACTGCCGGAGCACGATCACCATATTTTTTTTAAAGCAACGCCGGAACACCAGGTAACCCAAAGTGAGCCAGACCAGTAACCGAGAAGAAAGCACAGCGAGTGAATTTATGAAAGAAAAGAAAATTTTTGAAAATTAAAGATTAGAAAGAGAGACCTAAAGTTAATGAATACTTACCGCCTGAACGAAATGGGCACAAGCACCTAACCTGGAAAGAAAAAAAAACATACTAATTAGAAAAATATGAAACGAATCGAAAAACTATAACAAAACCAAAAACAAGAAAAAAGGAAATAATAAAAAAAAAGGAATTTTAGTTTAAGCTAGATTAAGTGAATGTGAGTGTCGTTTGTGCCGTTTGAAAATTGATAAGTTGTGATTTAATTGTGAAGTTATTAGCATCAGCGTTGGTCGAATCCAAGTGAGCGTAGGATTTACTAGGGATAGGCGCCCTGAAAAAAATTAGTTGGTCAACGTCCCCAACAGTGGGGGAAGTACCAAAAGATCCGTCCTGGAGAGCTCTTCCGGTAGGGGAATAAAGTTTGTTTGGTGGTGACCGGTTTAAGGTCATATGTATTCTCGGCGTAGGCCAAGTGAATCTGAGAAGTGGCTCAGTTATTTGCTCCATATAGCTGGTGGTAATAGTTGGTAGAGTGATTGTTTTAGTATATAAGAAAAAAAAAAAAATAGAACAATAAATATGTCAAGCGTGTCGTAAGAATATGAACATGTGTTGAAATATTTGGTGGAGTCTACTATGTGGATAGGCGGGTGATGAGGTAAGGTCGTGCGGTGGGATCCGAAAGATATTTTTTGGAGGAAATCGAGGACCATGGAAGGGCGGGCTCAGTGTGGGAATGTCACAGGAAATTCCCTCGTCGTGTTAGACGTGTTTTGAGTGTAATTTCGTTGTTCGTGTTTTTTTTTATTTTGTTTTTTTTGAAGAATTCAAAAATTTCATGTTCGTCCCTGGGCTAAGGCTGAAACGGGTTGGAACCTTTTTCTGAGAGAGCTGAGCAGCGGGAAGGTCAGCCTTAGTACCGTAATAAGGGCACGTAACAATATATACTAATATTTACGTTGAATACAACTAATTAATCATATAATAAAATTATTAGGTGAGTTTTTATGTAAAGATTCGGATGTAGTCATTTTTAGTATTAAAATAATTTTAATATTTTAAATAAATATTTAATAGTAATTGTTATATTCACTTGTTTTTGCTTTATTACATTAATAATACAGATAAAGCACATAAATACACATAGAGATTTTAATTTAGTCAATTTCATATGCATCGTTAAAAGATTCTTCTTCCTCGAAAGCATCAACAGATAATAATGAAAGTATTTCTTTTGTTATCAAACTTTGAACTCGAAAGGGAGCGTGACGCAAACTTGCGATAAAAGGAACTGAAGAAATTAATAGCCGATTGAAAAGATCTGTATTTGTGTCTATTCTCGATGTTTTTCTCGTAAATAACTCTCTAAATTTCCTCGTATTCTTACTTCTTGCTTGAGTTGAGTTTGTTAAGTTTTATTCGAATAACATCGTATTGATGTTTCGACAAATTAGCATCAACCATTAAAGATAAGGCTTTATCGGGAGAAAGGCTCAGAGCAAAATCTCTTGCATATCTTTTTCACTTCCGTACCTTTACCGGATGAAGCTTCCGATAGATCTTTCACAAAACTGACTGAATCTCGCTTTCCCATTTTGCGAAACACTTGCTCACTCGCTTTAATAATTTCTCGATGGTCAGTTGAATCTAAAAGGTTTTCGATCTTCCTTTTTTTCGATTATTATCAAAGTTTTTCGGTTTTCTCCCAGCTTTTTTACAACTTTTCGGTTGTACACTTTTAGCCAAAATATACGGTTCATCAAGCCAAAATGAATTTGATGTTAAGAAACGGTCACGATGTCTTCCACTTTTTATCCATTTTTCGGCTAGCTTAAAACAAATAATATTTATGTTTGCCTTAAGATTTCTTTCACGTCTTCTGTTATATCTTGAAGACCATATCTAACCATTATTAATGTCAATAAGGCGTCTTTGCGATGTATTTTGGGAGTTTTTATCCATTCTTCAAAAATGTCCTTTCTCGAAAGAGTCATACTGGAATAGTGAAAAAAATGTATGGCAGTCGCAAAAATGCGCAAGACGTTTCTAATTTACCTTAAAGCGAATACTTGAAAGATTTTCCAAAATATAGATTTACACCGAAACTACTACTTAAAAAAAAAGGAATTATTTTATTTTTTCCACTTTCTGAACTTCTCACAAAAAAAATTTTTTTTAATACTTACAATGGAAATATTTAAATGAACATTGTAATATATTTTCTTGAAATAAAGCTTAATAATACTAAAAAATATGAGAATAAAATCACCGTAGACTTGTTAATCATAGAACAAAGTCATACAAATAATACGCTTCTCTTTGAAATCTGAATGCACCTGTTGACAACAACTGACTTTAAAGCTCAATTTTTCCTAATCAGAGCTAAAAACAGTCAAACAAAAACTGAATTATAGTTACCTGTTTTATTGAAATGCTCATTAAACGATCAGAAAGAATGTTGGCAGACATTTTTTTTTTATTTTTTCTAGCAAGATTTGTGAATTACCACCGTGTGGAACGGTCAGAAATGTAAATATACTATCGTAAATTAACTTTACATCACCGATCTTTCTCCAAAATTTGATACTCTGTGTAAAGCGCCATTGCCTTTACTGATGATATTCAGTTGCTATTTAAAGGTAATTATCAGTTTCTAGATGTCCTTCAGGAATTAATTATGTGCTTGATAGATTACGTGATTGAATTTCAGAGAACAGACTTTGTGCCAATTCTTCAAGTCCAAAACTATGCTTCATTCGAACCGAACTGAAGGGGATTTGCGAGTAGTTTGTAATGGTTCTAATTTACATTTTGTGCATGACACGAATATTGGCTTAAAAATGTGTCATATAATCGATCTTGTAGGAAAAAAAACTTGTCCATTCAATGAGCAGAATAATCAACGTCTTTTGATCTCTTTTTCAACAATTTTACAATTCATTCATTAACTGAAAGTAATATAAAATAGTTCTGCATAAATGCTACAAAAAATCGCCCCAGTTCATGTAATTTTTGTTCGGCACCGGCCTAATTGTCGGCGTGATTATGAAAACAGGTAATGCGTTAGTAGCTAATACAATATAAAAGAAATCGGTCCGGCAGGATAAAAGGGACTTGTTTAAAACCTCGACCTATCAGGCGATGAGTCGATATGTCATCCACAACGATATGGCTAGCTAGTGTTATAATTGGGACAAATCAAGTGGAAAAAAGCAATTTTTGAAAAATGACCCCTATTCAGAAATATTTCAATATCTGTGCTATTTATTTCTTATTTAAAAGCAATATATGGTAGAATTTGTAGATGTGATGTGGTTTATTTATATTTATAAGAGATGGCCATAGTTGTATGTGAAGAAGCCATTTTAGCACATCCTCTTAATGCCGCCCGCAGCACTGCGTACCACAGTTTATGGTGTTGGACAAACTTTGGCCCGTCGAACATACGGCGCCTATCCACTTGTTGAGTATTGAGCACTAATCGTTCATAATTTCAAAACAATTTGTTGAGATTTAGATGTTATCATTAGAATCTTCTACATTTATGACTATCAGAGCAGTGGCATGACTCAGTTGTACAATTTTAGTGATCTCGCCACATACATTTAACTTCTGTTGAATGAGTCATTATTAAATTACTGTTCGATTTCGCATATTGAAATGTTTCTAACAATATTGAAGTATATGGATATAAAGTAAATATAATTTATAATTTCCTACTTGCGTCATTAAAAAAAGATCGATTTTTTTTTTAATAATTGAACGTCTGTAGTCCAAACGTTGATTTAAATTTTTGTTAATAAAATACTAAATTTCAAGAGCGTTGTTGCAAGACTTTTGCCTCTTCTCTTTCCATGCAAATGTATTCTCAAATTAAAGACAACTGCAACCAACTGTTGGTGTTTTCTTATATATCACTTAGTGAGGACATTTTCATTTATTTAAATAATTTCATAATTTTTTCTTTTTTTGATGTCTCGTTTCTTTTTGTGTTTAGCATAAACAGCGGTAGCGAATGGATGAATGATTACTATAAATAGAATACTTTTATTGGTTTGGCGATGTGTTGCGTTTGGGAGTCGATGGTGGCAAATCCATTGTTTTGCATACCCAGCCGGCTATATCGACCTCTTCAACTTCTGCTTTACGTATCCACGCATGAGTCTACAAGACACAGATATCGCAATTATTAGATTTTTTGCCTATTCTTAATTTTATGTCATATAACGAGATCGTATTTACCAGTAGTGTTTTAAGGTCGGCCCGCTCGTCGGGATTTTTCTTGAGACATATATCCACAAAGTCTTTGAAATCGTCGGTAAACACTTTGTGTTCCAATTTCGGTGGTGGCTCGTTCACTATGTAATCGAGTAGCTCAAATATCGCCATAACTTTTGGTTCTACCACAGTCTGAGTTCCATCTTCGTTGTTGTCATCGAATATAGCCTCAATAGTTTTGGCATCTGGTGGGGGTATCGGATACATGCCAATGGCCATTTCAACCAATGATAAACCTAATGACCAGATGTCCGATTGGACCGAGTAATGTGTACCCTGCAAACGCTCGGGCTGGAAGTAGTTCATGACAACATAGTAGCGTACTTTCTTGCAATGCAATTTACCATACTTACGGACATGTAACTCCTAGTGCCTACGAAAGAGTTGGCCATGGAGTCAATCAGCTGACCCGACACGCCAAAATCACAGATTTTTATTTCGCCGCTGCTGTTGACCAAGATATTGCTTGGCTTTACGTCCCGATGCATGATTGCGTGTTTCTCACGCAAATAGCTGAGGCCCTTTAGAACGGCCAATGTAATTTTTCCCAAAATAGACTCCGGTATTCGACCAGCCCTCTTCAAGATCAGGTCTAGCGAACCGCCATCCATGTATTCCATGCAAATGCTAATCTCTCCATCGCTATAGAAGGCGCCATAAAAGCCAACAATGTGCGGGAAGTTACATTCGTGCAGCACCTTGAGTTCCCGTATGATTTGCTTCTTAATGGCTGGCTTCACCTCCAGGTGTATGAGTTTACGAGCCATTATTAGCTGTGTCGGTATGTGTCTCACTTTCATAACAACGCCGCCATTGCCGGAGCCGAGTTCTCCCAGTTTCTCAAGGTCATCATCGGACAACTCGCCGATCTTTTCCTTCTGACTCAGGAACACCTTTATGCGTTTGCGTGCCGTATCGTCCATCTCCAGCTCCTCCAGCGTCTCGGTGAGTGCCTCGATGCTCGTCTTCGGCTTACCCAGCAAACTATGTTTTCTTTAATTTAACTTTTAAATGAATTTTTGTGCAACAAAACAAAAAATGCAAGGCAAACAATGAGGAAACGAAAAGGACTCAGGAAAGTTGACAACAGTGTTGATAGGATTGATTGATTACAGAACAGAAGATAGCGACTACTACGACACTTGGTTGGGCATTTACTTTAGTTCAGTAGAGAAAAAGAGTGAGAGAGCTCGAAATCGAGGGCCAAACGTTCCGTACAGTAATAGTAGTAGCCGCTGTACGGACTTGTTTGTGGTCAAACAACACGAAATACTGAAACAAATGCAACATCCTTAGACAGCGAAAGGAAAGTTGTTTAAGGACCCATTCTAGGTAATATCAAGAAGATAAAAAGTGGTCATTGGAGGCGGTATATACATGTAGAGCTCGCTTCAAGAAGATGCGTGCCCATCGCATCGAATGATTGGGCCACTCGAAACGATGGATGGAACTCTACCTACTGCAGGTGTCCAAATGAAGTTCAGATGTAAGAGAGATACAAGTGAGTATATGTATGTGTGTATACATGAATCTATCAATGATTGATGAACTGATGACAAAGAATGCTATATATACGTATACAGATAGATGTTGGAGAGCATTAACATAATTGATAAACAATGACAAACAACAGCAACAAACAAGGATGTAGTAATGGAATGCAATATTTACTCTGTGCCCGAAGGAGTCTTAAACGGCGGTGTGGGTACCACCTGCGATGAAGCCGCTGACGCATCCACCGGTGGCAGTGTAAGATTCAGCTTGTTCTTAGACATCGCCTAAAAGTTTCTCAGTCAAAGTTCTTCCGGTATTTGTGCTGCTGTGTGCTTTTCCAGACTCTCTCTTGCTTTCTTCTTTTTTCCGATAAACACGACCAACAGTTTTTCCAGATACACCCTAACTCTTGTTAACTCTCCTTTGTTTTTCAATTTGCTGTTCAGCGAAAAAAGCGAACATAAGAAATCTGTAGAACAGCCGGTAATTGGAATCGGTATTTGGTCAATTGCCAAATATGTGGCAACTACGAAGTACAGTTGTTAAACCGATATCGTAAAACGGTAAAGTAATTTCGATACCGAGTGTGTCAGTATCGAATACCCGACACCGGAATACAAAACTTGTAACAGGATGACGCACTAACATATTAGCTTGACAGATTTAAACCTATGTAGTATGCAAATTGAAGAAAAATAGACAACAAATAAGGTTAGATTCATCTAACCGATTTGTTAGTATGTAACCCCTTAAACCAGGTGATGCGCTAACAGACTGCTTTGACGTATTTAATAATTTGGTTTAACATTTTAAAAACTCAAACGAATTTGTTACAGATTAAATAAAAATAATGAGAAAAAAGTAGATGAATTTCTTAAAACTTTTTCAGTTTCTTAGGGACTGCGCAGCAAGCGGAAAGTTATTAAGAAATTTAACTATTTTTTAAAACTTTACTTCAAGTTTTAGTAATTTTCTGTAAAAAACATAAAATTTATATTTGAAATCTTGATAGAATTATCTTTTATTGGAGCAAAGTAATTAAATATAATTTTTTCATTTCTTCACAAACCTGTCATCGAGGAAATCCCCAGAATGCAAATGTTTTCGTTTTTATGTCCCACGAAAACAAATATTTTAATAAATATTTCTCATTGTTTATTTGCTTATTGTTTTAAACAAAAGAGTTTACCCTGACCTCAAAAGAAGTTGCGTTTCCTCGTTGCCCATGTATACTTATAGTACAAACTTTTATCAAACTGTCCGCGAACAGGATTAAATTAGTTTCACCAATCTGTTAGCCTGTCACCTCAATCAATAATGTATTTGTTTTTTTTTTCTAGTCGGAAATCGTGACTCACGATATGCAGAAACTTTTGCGCTGATAAAACATTTCAAGAATAGATTGGGATAAGTAATATAATACAAAAAAAAAAAAAAAAACTGAATGCAAGACTTAAGGCTAATGTAGACTTCAAACGCTATTCCGTTTAGATAATGTTCACGGAAATTAATGAAGTCGGAAAATATCTCCAATGTACACTTTTATAAACCAATATGTATCATCACTGCAGAGCGGAATGGCGAGTGAAAATTGGTCCAAACCAAATTCCGTTTGTAGAATTTGCGTTTTGTATGGCAAAAGAAATTCCTCTGTGTTCCATTGAAATTCTATCAGACAACATTTTTAATCATTTTGTTTTTCTGGATTTTACTAAAAATGTGAAAATCTTCCTCGAATAGAGTAAAGGGGGTGGCACACTAACAAACCCATCAGCAGATTTTACCCTATTTGTGGATAATTTAATTAAACTATTATATCAATCTATTGGTGTGCCATTTCTTTATGAATCTTTGGGTGTTTTTATTAGGATAATTTAATTTAATTATGGGCTTAAATACCTCATATCAATCTTATTATCGTTATGCCATAATATCTGGAAAATTTGTTATATTATGTGCCGTACCCCACGTCTCTTAAGCATACGGCACATCTTTCGATATATCTGACAAATTTAAATCTATTTGTGTAAAAATTGGTTAATTTTTAATATTAAACGTTTGAAAACTACTGACTAAACTTGGGAGACCAATCTACTTTTATATTATCCACATTAGGTATAGACTACCGAAAAGTCCACAGCTGGTATTCGGTACAGCGACTCACAGTACTTGTGCACCTTTACGTACAAACAAAGAACGGAAGGGTGAAACGAAATTTTCATCAAAACAAAGAATCGCGTATCGCTAGAGAAAAAAACAAAATTGGCAATAAGATAATAAACAAATTGAAGCAAAAATAAAAAAAGACAAAAACTATTTTATGGAAGATATTTCGCAGAAGCCATCCATTAGTGTAAGCGAAGGAAAGACAAAACGAAAACGATGAGAGTACAAAGAACGATCTTAACAATGACATTATAACGCACCACGACATAGTCAAGTGCAAGTGCGTTCCTGTTGTGGCTGTTCCTCCTCTTGTTGTTTGAAAAAATACACAGAGTTAATGATTGTGGTCTAGTCCCCGCTGATGTCCATCGTTCTGTAGGGAAGGCTGAAGTGTGGTGTGTTGACGACGACGACGACAACGACAACTGCGAAATTTGCTGTTCCATTGTGAGCTGGATGGGAGAGTGTGTGTGAGCGAGTGTTCGTACGTAGCCACTTGCGAGTGAGTGTATTATTACTGCTGTAACAAGAGCAAATAAGCAGTAAACGGCGGACGAACGGTGGAGCCAGGTGCAGTTGCTGCAGAGCTTACCACAGAAAGAATGTTGGTTATACTGGTTCAGTTCTTTTAGTCGAGTCCACAGCGACGGTTTAATTAAAAACACAAACAAAGAGCGAAATTGCACTGCCTGTCTGCCATCGCTATTGGAGAGTCATCAGTGAGAATTTGTCCCCAAACAAAGCCGAATTCCAAGATACATTAAAACAATCAAAACTAAAAAATAACAAAATAAAAAAAAAAAAAAAAAAGGAGGGCTAGCACAACATATTCATACATCGTTGGCACACCGGAAGTCGTTGACGATCGAGAGCGTGAAATATTTTGCCCTCTTGGAAAGCAGAAACCAATGATTTATAGCTATACTTTTGATTGACACCATGGCCAATAGCACTAATAAAGAGAGTCCCAGCCGGGAATCGACGAATTCTTCATCAGCCCGGATATCAATGCTAACCGATGCCGAGTCCCTGACCCGCGATTACAGTTTGGGAAGTCTAAATTCCGCGGTGAGCCAAGACGAGTTCTTCCGTTGCCGCGATCATGCCGAAAGTGTCCTGAAGCGGATGCAGTTGTATTTGGAGAATCATCAATTGTGTGATGTAGTTCTAATCGCTGGCATAGATGGTCGTCGGTAAGTGCAATAAACTTTACAGTCGTCGACTTTCTCCCCCTGTATTGTCTAAATGAGATAACAGCCATGGAGGGTGGGGGCGAGTTTGCAACAAATCTAATTGTCATCTCTCATTTGCTGTTATTGATCAATCTCAGAATCACTACAATTGCTAAAGTTTCCCCCCCAATAGCAATCGAGCGAACAAACGATCAATCGATCGCATGGCGATTCTTTTATTGTTTTCCATTCTGTTTGGATGTTAAACAAACAAATCCATTAATTTCCCACATTATGCGATTCACAGCTTCGCTTTGCTACCCGTTCCGTCTCTTTGTTTTGTGTTTGTTTTAAATGCAACAATCTGCACAGACAAACTGACAGAGAGACAGGCAGACGGGACCGTAAGTTTCTTTGTTTGGATTTCTTTCTGGGATTTCTTTTTTTTTTTATTTCCATCCATCGCTGACTGGTAGCTAATGTTATTGTAGTCGTATTCGTTACTGACAATAATGAGCAGAAAAAGAAACGATCGCGGTAGAAAGTGAATTGTACTTGTTGTGCTGGAGAACACTGGTTCGTGGTACTTGCTGCTGCGGAGGTTGATGTCGCTTTGGCCAGTGTCTAGTCTTCTACTGGTTCCTTGTTCTCGTGATAAATTCATTCACACATACGTACATATCTCCCCTTCTACGCATGGATAAGCTTTTTTGCGTTCATAATATAGCATCTATTCCGTCCCGTGTTAGGAATGATCAATTAGTCTTCATATTCGTCGCAGTTCATTCACTTTATTAATTCTTTGTTGCGACTATTTCTGCGGTCGTGTGCCAAGTTTGCATATTAAATGATCATTTCCAAAAAACGTGTGGGGGGCAATCAAAGATTTGTAGAAACAAGAAGTTCTTAGCTTATTTCATCGCATTCATAGACATTGTTATTGTCTGCTGCAAGATTTGAGGGATTTATTTATGCTAGAGATATTAAAGTTATTCATACTATCCTCCATTATCCTTTAATAATTAACCGACAATTCTTTTTAATTCATTTTATATGCTTAGCTCTATATAACCAATTTTGGACATTAAAATTAAACCTGGCAACATTTTGTTTATATTGTTATTTTATGTTAACGAATAAGTTAGTGGGAAAATTGCACAGTCGAAAATTTGTTGATGGAGGCCGAGGCCTGGGGTGATGTAACAGCGAACAAAAATTTATTACAGCCGCATTTGTGTCAAATTTTGTCCAGTTTGATTCTTTTTTATTTTCATTTCATTAGAGTTGCAAAATTCTACCTTGAATCTGAATATTTGAAGCAGTTATTATAATGACAATAGTATGTAATTTTCTGTAATTCAAATTGAAGCGTTTTGCAGTTAGTTAACCGGATTTTTAAACATAGGCTCCTTCAACCCTTTTCTACTGCGATTATTTTCATGTTCTAGAATAATATTTTCATCTTCAAATCATTCAAATCATTCAAAATCAGTTATAGTTCATGTTTTGAATAATAGCGGTTTTAAATACCTGGAAAAGTAACCAAGTACACACTTTCTATGTCAGGAGTCCCTTCTGAGATATTTCTCTGTGTAGCAATTTTCGTTTTTACTTTGGTTTTGACGACTGCGAATTTTCAAACGAAAAATGTCATGGGAAGCGTTTTTCTTGTAGGAACGAAAGTCATGGCAGACACTTTTCATAAGTGCCATGGAGGACATATAGAAAAGTGTCATGGCCGTCATTTTGGTACTACAAAAATAAATGATTTAGGGGCAATTTCAAAACAGCAACACACTAATTTTATTTACCTCAAAAACTTTGATAACAACTAATAAAGCAGTGGTCAGTAATTAGAACGTCTAAATTAATTTATTTTAAATCAACTAAAATTTTTTTCTTCTATTTAGCTATAATATTTGTGATGTGCTTATTAGGCTCGTGACAATCATCAGTGATAAACAAATTTTGTGTTTGTTTTTTTTTTTGGAAAAGTTATTGTTCATGTTTTTATCAGTATCTTTTTAATTTGTTTTAATATACAGTTGAAATTCTATAACTCGAACTTTTATAAGTTAAAATCTTCTTTAAGTCGAAGCAAATCTAGTGTCAAGAGCGCTTATGTGGCGAATTCCCTTTAGTTTTGCTTCCATTACTCGAACTTCCATAACTTGAATTTCTCCATAACTTAAATAAAAATGATGGCACAAGCTTCTGTATGTCGATTTTTTTCTCGAAGAGGATGACATACCTTTAATGTTCTTAAGCAATCCTAATGAAGATCTCAACTTTGTGGAAGCGAACTATGAAGCCTGGCTAAGTTTGAGTCATATAACTTCCAATGGGACTCTTCTCGATTACATTGAAGTTGATGATGATGTTGTTATACCAAGTTATCCTACAGATGACGATATAGTCCAACAGTGCTCCAATCATTTAATAACTCATACTGAAAGCTTATCAGATAGTGATGAGGAGGGTTCAGTGGAAGAAGTTATTAGAAAACCATTCAGAAAAACTGTGGAGGATTCCTTAAACAATTTATACTTGTATTTACAAATAAATGAAAATACAAACGATGAGCACTATAAAGCGTTAAATAAAATAGAGTTACTACATACTCACGACAAAAAAGAACCCATTCAGCAAAAAATAACAACATATTTTAAATAAATATATCTGTGTATGTATGTATGTCTAAAATAAAACTGATTGAATTTTAATGCAGGGCGTGTGTTTTCTTAAGACTAAAAATTAACAAATACAGTATATGTATGCAATTCCATAACTCGAAATCTCCTCGAATTCTCCATAAGTCGGATTTTATTTTAGGATAATGGTGATTCGAGTTAAAGAAGTTCAACTGTATATTATAATCTAACCTATTCTACTCATACTAAGATGAAGTCCAAAAGTCCATTGATTGATTAATAAATTATATTTATTAAACAAATAAGTTCCCTAATTAAGCATTCAAAGAATCATTTTGTTACAACTTATTGCTAAAGTGTATTAAATCGCAAAATATAATATAAAAATTTCTCTTATTAACAATAATATTCCAAAACAAAGTTTGGCTGTGGTTGGTGTGTTTAGTCATCACTCCACACTTGGAAAGTATAACAGCAAGAAAATATCAAAGCAATGTCTGCCATTGGTTATGATTATTTTAATTTTAGATTATGTTTGAAGCGTCCATTGCGTATAGTCATTGGTATGATTTATAATTTGTAAGTTTGGTATTAACAACATTCTTACTATATTTTCAATATTTAAAGGCTTTTTAGTTTTTGTTTGTACATGAAACTCATGGTAGCTGGCGATTGTTGATAGTTGTCCTGCGTCACCAATATAATAGACATGTCTACAGAGGATTAGGACTTCTAAAAGAGAAAAACTCGACTTCCCTTATATCATCACTAGATTAATCCGTTGATTCCGGATAGGAACATAAATTCTGGTGTTGGAGCTGCGTTTATGCAAAATAATTACAATTACGGTGCCTTAAAGAAACTTCGATGCACAATACAATTTGTTGAGAATTTGACTAAAGTTGGATACGAAAGCGGGTTTCGTTTGCGTTTGGGGAAACTACAGAGGAATACGCAGATCAGAGCCATCAGTTACAGTTTTTGTTAATTTGAAGAGAATTTGTTGCCTAATTACAATTGAAAAAGCGTAATGACACTTATTTACTCCTACCTTAATTTAGTGCCTGACCAGATTGTGCTTACATTGCGAGAACTAACAACGTTTTACAACTTAAAGCGATCCATTTAAATAATGACATTTTTAAGCGTCCATCTGTAATTTTATTCATCTATGCCGTAAAAGTACAGTTTTATATTTTTATATATCATTTCATGCGCCCGAAAAATGAAGGAAGCACTTAAAGTAACGGGTATCTTTTGACCAAATATGTTTCATATAATTTTTAGTCGATTGGACAATGTCTGCCTGTTTGGCTGGTAGGCTGGCTAGTTAGCAGGGCACAGTAACTGCCGTAAATCTTTTTAAAACTTGTCACAGCCCAATATTTTGTCGATTGTGAATAGGGAGATTAGGGAGATTTGCCGCGGATTGTAAATGGGCTTTATCGGTTCACCTCTTCGAGCCGATTTTTCATATAAAAATTCACTTTTTTCCATGTAACCCATAATCCGTAAAATAATTTTAGCTTTATTTTTTTCGGGTTTAGGGTTAATATCCTATAAAAGGATATCTTGGCCTAGAAACCGCCATCGCCAATTTATGGGGAAAAAAAGAAAAATGATAAAAAATTTAAATCATTCAAATTCACAATGTTTTACCACAAGCGTTCAAAAATTCGTATATGACCGAAAGTTTGTCCATTCCGAAAGTTTCAACAAAATATCCCAGAGAAGGGGTAGCAGTAATCTCAGGGTAGAGAGTTCTAGTATTACAATACTTACCACAGTGGAAGATAACATGACACGCTGTCTTCTCGACCTCAGATTCGTCACAATCTGGGGAAGATTTGATCTTGAGTCTCACTATTGTAGAATTGGAATAACAATGATTACTTAGAATACGGTTAAGCGACTTACACGCAGCAGAAGTTAGCTTAGTACCTCAAAACCAGGTAGTCTTAGGGAATTACTCCCCCGTGCTTTAATAGAGTATTCTTTCGACCAAAGAGCCCAGACTCGCCGTTTCATTTCCTCAAAGGCATCCATCAATGGCCAATCTACATTCCATAAAATACCAATTGCTCTGGCTCGTTTCGCCGCCTGATCCGCTGCTTCATTAGAATGAATGTTAACATGACTTGGGATGAAATGGATTTCCACTCCACCAGGAATACTTGAGGCCACCTCTGCAATCCGATCCGCCAAAAAATGTCTTCGGCTATTGTCCCTTATGGCATATAATCCATTCAAGCTGTCAGTGAGGATAGCTACTTTGAGTAAATTCTCCTTAATTGCGAACTCAAGAACCTGATAAATGGCCATCAATTCCGCCGTGAGAGAGGACAGCCTCTTCTCCGTATAAAATGCAAAGACTAAGCCTGACTCTTCCTGTACGAAAGCCGCACCGGACAAATTATCCTTAACAAAATCATGTGTATGAAAAATACTGCAATTTCGGAATCGTAAATTCTCCATCTTCTCTCGGTACAGAGACCGAATGATGTCCTCCCAGCTTCAGATTTATTCTTAACCAGTCCTCCAAAAAAAGTCGTCACAGGTGGTAATGTTGACACAAAGTCTCCATACTATATTAACAAGAGCAATATTAGATAAAATATCTTTAAAACAGTTAAAGGAACGGGAATAACTAGTATTGATGTTACCAACCAATCCTCTAATAGTGTTGACAACCGGCAAATTGAAAGCAAAAGCTTTCGCCAATTCCTTCCCCGTAGCGAGTATAAATCTGTATTCCAAGGGCAATTCAGAAGCCAAATGATAAATAATAGAAACCGGCTCTCCTCAAAAAATCGTTGGCACAAACTTTCAGTTTCCCGCCTCCAATTTTAGCTTTATTGCATGAGAAGATTCCAGAAAGCATAATTTCATGTTATGGCGACGTCAACTGGCCACCAAGATCATGCGATTTGACGCCGTTAGACTTTTTTGTGGGGCTACGGCAAAGATCGTGATTACGCGGATAATTCCCAAACGTACCGCCCGAAATGTGCGAAAAAGTTGTCGGAAACTACCTCAAAAAGATCCACTGCTGCAACCAATCCAGGGGCGGTCATTTAAATAACATAATGGTATGGTCTAAGCATTATAATGAAAAAAGTTTCATTGAAATCATAGCTTTATATGTGTTAAAACGTCAATTATATTGTGTGGAAAAGTAGCTGAAATGTGTCTAATTTAGAATATCTTGTTTCTAAGTATATTTTGAGGCAATATAGGGTATGAGACATTAGTAGAGAACGCAAAAAAGGCTTTTATTTTAGAATATGAAATTACATACAGTCTATATAGATTTTTTAAAACAAAATTTCCTTTGAAGCAAACATAAGATATATGATCAGCGAGTCCAAATTTCAAAGACATGCAATATTTTTAGGAAATCTCATAACGACTCGCCTGTAAATTTATTTACAGTGCAATCTAAAAAATTACATCATACTCAAAACTATTGTCCTCAAATGCCCCATCTATGCTATCTTAATTTATCAGTGATTCGCATTGAATGTCCGTGTCAGTGGCCATTGGGAGAGTGTTGACATCTGTAAACATCATTGGCGAAAATATTTTAAAAAAATACAAATTGTTTATTTAACGCGATCTAAAATGTTAGTTATATTCTGTTGAAGCACAATTGAAATTTAGTTAAATTAGATAATTTTGTTTAGAAATATACTTGGGATACTAAATTACATCCAGGTTGTAATACCCTTTTAAGACAGAAATAATTTTTGAGCACAGATTTGACCTTTTTTCTTGAGAAAGCAAGCGCTTACGATGAACGTATTTATAAATTATAAATTAAACGTATGTTATGGATTACTCGTATAGAGAGACTTACCGAGGTTATTTATTTTATTTTACCCCATCCAATGATTGTTTGATATTTATTGTGCCATAGCAATTTAAATTTTAATAAAATTCACCCATTTCTTCCAAATGTCAAAAAGGTATTCCAAAATATATATCACATGTAGGTACAATATGTTGTAAAGATTTCTTAGCGGTAATTTATATATTAGATAAATCACTGACAAAGCCCGACGGAGACCAAAAGCCTACTTTTAAGGGGACAAAACTATTCGTAAAGATGAACTGGTTTAAATCCGCTACTATTTTGAGCACTAGGCGTGGTTCCTGGAATAGATTTTAAGAAGTAAATACATTCTACATCAAATGAGAAACCACTTGGTTTTCAATTAAAACATAAACAGGAAACATAAATCAAAATTTGTGATGATTTTTGAACGTTTTCCATTTGTAAATGAGCAAAATAAATATTAAATTGTTTCACACTTGACCCTTAATTGAACTCTCGCATGTTATAAAAATGTCTTAGTTTTAAAATGAACTTGGAACATGTACACAAACAACAGGTTTTAATTAATTTCATTCTATTATCTAAAAGCTTCCATCATCTATTGGCGGAATTTATTTGCATTAGATGAAATTTAAAAGAAATGACTTTTGTTCTCTTTTATTACCACAGTGTACCAGCCCATCGTTTAGTATTGTCAGCATCCAGCGCTTACTTCTCAGCCATGTTCACGGGATCCTTGCGTGAAACCAAGGAGGAAGAAGTAACACTGGGCGAGGTGCATGGTGACGCACTGCAAATTCTGGTGCAATATTGTTACACGGGATTCATTGAGCTGCGGGAGGATACCGTAGAGACACTGTTGGCCACGGCCTGTTTGTTACAACTGAATGCGGTAGTCACAGCTTGTTGCAATTTCTTAGCACGTCAGTTGCATCCCTCTAATTGTTTGGGATTTGCCTTCTTTGCCGAACAACAAAGCTGCAATACTTTACTGATGTTGGCAAAAGCTTACACATGTCAACATTTTATGCAGGTCAGTGTCGAAATGAAGTTAGTGTAGTTGGTAGTAGATAGCAATGATCGTAATTGTTTACTTTTTTTCAATAGGTTTGCAAAAATCAAGAGTTTTTTCAACTAAACGCTGAGCAGTTAAGCAAATTGCTGGCAAGTGATGATCTCAATGTTCCTTCAGAACAGGATGTCTTCCATAGCTTGATGTCATGGATTCAACACGATCCTAGCAATCGTGAAAAACACATTCCTGAATTGCTGGCTTTGGTGAGAATACCTCTGCTGCAGCCATCGTTCATAATGGATCACGTAGAGAGTGTGTGTGCCTCCAATGAATGTCAGCAATTGGTAATGGAAGCTCTAAAGTGGCACCTACTGCCAGAAAGAAGATCACTCATAGCATCCGAGCGAACGAAACCTCGAAAATCTACTGTGGGCCGATTACTGGCCGTGGGAGGAATGGATGCCCATAAGGTAAGCTCTTCCGCGTTAACAATTCTACAGTGTTTTCCCATCTATGTGCATTATTTTAGGGAGCCATTAGTATTGAAAGCTACTGTCCGCGCTTGGATAAGTGGACCATGTGGAAGAACATGTCGGCCAGACGATTGCAATTCGGTGTGGCGGTGATGGATGACAAATTAATTATAGTCGGTGGCCGTGATGGCCTGAAGACACTGAACACTGTCGAAAGTTTAGACTTGAATACTCTCTCCTGGACTCCGTTAAACCCTATGGGTACACATCGTCACGGTCTCGGTGTGGCTGTTTTAGAGGGACCTTTGTATGCCTTGGGTGGCCATGACGGCTGGAGCTACTTGAACACGGTGGAGAGGTTAGCAAATCAATTCGTTGTTCTGTCTTATTGTACATATTCCTTTAAAATTTAGGTGGGATCCTGTGGCACGTACATGGAGCTATGTGGCACCTATGTATTCCATGAGGTCAACAGCTGGCGTTGCTGTATTAGGGGGTCGCCTATATGTAGTAGGTGGCCGTGACGGCTCTGTATGCCACAGATCTATAGAATGTTATGATCCCCATACGAACAAATGGACTATGCGCGCACCAATGAATAAACGAAGGGGCGGCGTGGGAGTAAGTATCCCCACTGAATCGGTAGTAATAAATGTGCTTGTTCACACATCACTTGGCATTTCTAGGTATCGGTGGCTCATGGTTTTATTTATGCTTTGGGAGGCCATGATTGTCCGGCTAGCAATCCATCGGTCTGTCGCACAGATACGGTCGAACGTTATGATCCCGGAACGGATACCTGGACTCTGGTGAGTGCACTTGCCTACCATTAACATCAACAGTTAATACATATGCTTCTCCGTAGATTTGTTCCTTGTGTGTTGGAAGAGATGCCATCGGCTGTGCTTTGTTGGGAGACCGCTTAATGGCTGTGGGCGGTTATGATGGTAATCACTATTTAAAAACCGTTGAAGAATACGACCCGGAGGCCAACGAGTGGACGCAAGTCTCGCCACTGACTTTCTGCCGAGCAGGAGCATGTGTTGTAGCCATTCCAAACATTATTCCTGTCACACCGCCACTACCCAGTTCAACAGTTTAGTTCATATTTTATTTACTACAAAGCTTTGATCAATTTTGATCGTTATACTTTATCTGTCTGCCTGTTTGTATGTCCTCACCCACCCTCATACAGTTCCAATTGGGCACGCATGCAAACTGAATCCAAACGAGTGATGTTGATCTTCATTTGATACAAAACCTAAATGTGCTTTATTGCGTTTGCTTCTCCTTTCGTTGCTTTCTCGTCTCTAAATATAACTGCAATTCGGCATGTTCAGCTTGATGAGGTGCTTTCCATTCGCCAGACCAATATCACTTGATGGATGGACTGTGAAACATTCCATTGATGTTTGTTTATTATCCTAATGTACATAAGAAATCTCTCATTTTTTGCACTTTATTTAATACATTTTTTTCTTATTTTACTTTCATTCTATTCATAATTGTTAATTATATAGAAGGTATGGAAACCAGTAAGATTGAACCCAATTTGCTACCGCCGTAATGTGGAATTTGTGGATTATTATAATCTATAAGAAGCGAATCTATTCCACTTACTACTACTGATATTTTTCTAAAAGTTTCTCCTAGTAATACATAGTATCACAATCACTACAACTACACGTATTATTTTACAGAACAATTTTATATAATATTAAACGATTTACATAGTATATAATAAAGATAAGCTAATCGAATTTTAAAATGCACACAAGTATGAATGAATTTTATGGAATAGGGTACAATATGATTCTCTGTTGCAGTTTTGGTTAACAGTGGAAACGTCTTTGAATAGATTTGCTGTTTCCTCAGTGAAGTAATGGAGGTTCTTCTCACTGGGGTGTGTCGACAAAAATGGTTTCTTTAGAAAGTGTAACGAAAGTACGGTTCTCGTATGCCATTGTCAGTGTATGTTGTGTACAAAATCGTTTGATAAATTCAACAAAAGTGAGAATTGTTAAAAATAATTTGATGGCAAACTATTTGTAACCCAATAATAACCCGATAATATATATGTTAGATGAATCTCACTTTGAAAAGTAAACCCATAATGCATGTTACGTTTCTGTGTTCAAGTGCTAAGTATTATATACGGATGTGGGACTTAGATACTCAACCACAAAATCACCATAAATTGTTCTGGTTTTAAAACAGCAAACAGTTGAAATTTCTATATATAATTGTCATTACCACAGAACAAAGCATAATATTGGATATAAACTGAAAACCGTCGGATTTTTTTAGTTTGTAGTTCAGTAGAACCTTCATAAAGTAATAATGTTAGTGTAGGGAGAAAATATCATATCTATTTGCAAATGTGTTTGTATATTTTGCTTGAGTAGAATTTGAATTCATAGCCAAAGAGTTAGAGTAAAAATATTGATACTTGCACAAAAAGCTTATGGTATGCGGCGCAACAAAATTTGTATTTGTACCAATACAAAACTAATGCTAGAAGTTAAGCATTTCGTGCAAGGAAGAGTACTGTCCTAGTGAGAAGCAAATAAACGTGGTATTTAAGGCAATTGGGATTAATTTATTTAATTTTTGAATTTTATGAAATTAAAGAAAGCTGTTATTTTAGCAACAAAACTACAGATTTTTGCATTAAATATTTCGCAATTAGCCAACTCGAGTTGACAGTCGAAAACTAGATAAGGGAATGGTGGGAAAGCATTATATTATTGTGTGCCAAGTTGGTGATAAAATGCACTACACTCTCCGACCTTAAATAGGCCAGTTAGGAATGCTGGATGCGAACTAAGTAAGTGTATTATCCTGATATTATTCAATTAACAACGGTCCGAATGGCACCGGCTGGACATAATTGTTCAAAACCTGGTTACGGTAAAATTTTAGGTAAAAATGCAAGAAAAAATAGAAAACTATGGCTTGAAGAAGCGACAACACCAAACTTGGACAGTTAATTTTTATGTGGACTACAGCAAAACATGACCGACATGAACTATTTGCAATTGTGTTCGTTCCTGTGACGAACATGATGTATGCTAAATATTATTGGAATACAATGACAAACGACGGTGAAACCAAGTTTTATCGGTCTATTTGGTTGGAGGCTATATCAAAACATGCATTCATATCTCCCATTTTTCAAAAGGATTCATATTTAACTCAAACGAACTATATATACTAAATATATTTAAATTTCAAAGAAAACTACCAGCTTCGAAACCGACAAAAACAAGTTTTTTAGGTCCATTTGTATGAGGGCCAAACAAACCATGCATCAAGTTGATTCATATCCATTGCGCTTATAGCGAACACGGCTACGATCGTTTTCATTTCCATAAGTGTGGTTTAATATTAAAATTATCTATATTAATAGAGGACATTTTCTATGCTCATGGAACAAAACTTGGTACAAATTATTTCATTTTTAATGAATAATTTAAACATATTGAATCAAATAATTGTAATATTGACAGTTAGAGAACAGCTGTCTTAACAAAGTGCGAATTGAAAAATGAAGTAAAATTTGGAAAAAGTTGATGCAATAATTAAAATGATCCAATTTCTGAAACTTACATAGCTTGTAGAAATGGATGAAGCCCTTTAAAAATATATGTTGGTAGTTCTAAAATATGACCTCACGAAGTTGAAAACTAGGCTTGTGGAAGCGATAAAACCAATGTTGAGTGCTACATAGAACAATACATACAATTTCCACTACCTTGATCCAAACAAAGCAAAGCGGCTTGGTCCAAACAAAATATAGCGCCCTCTATTTTTATTACAGGAATTCTTGTAGAAACGAACATCATTAAATCGACTAAGAATTTAATATATGTATTTCTGGTTGTTATGAATGTTATATCCATATTGAAAATGTTAGACAATCGCGACTCTTCACAAATCGCGCATTGAAAATAAAGCGGAAATGAAAGTAATAAACACGGTAAAAACGGTCCCACTTTTACTATACAAATATCCTTTCATTTCCTCAAAATTAATGTTTGAATTTTACCGGAAGATGTTTCCAACGGAATACTATGCGTAGGTAACACTAAAAACTAACCATATGATGGTTAATCATTTAGTAAACAACGCCTCTCTTACAAGATATATTGCCAGACTGTTAATATTTACCAAAGAGCACCTAATATTATTCCCCTATTGTGAATAGGAGGATAAGTTAATAACGATAAATAGCGCTAGCAAATAACGGACCAGTCATATCACTCAAGTCGCAAAGATTTCACTCAATTTCTAAATCATTTCTCTCAAATCGAATAAAAAGGGGAAAGAGAGGAAATTTCAAATCGATTCCATTGCAACTGCTGGCACTTATTTGTTAATATTTGTTATACATATATTATTACTTATTTATTGCCATAGTTCTGGCTGAAAATAAACATATTTGCAAGTAAATATATTACAATACCGATACTTTCAATCCACTCAATATTTCGAAGGGGAAATTTTTATCCACTGCGCTATTTCAAAGCTATTAGACGATAATCTTCCACACTATTTTTATCCCAAGAGATTACATTTCTCCTGATACATTTCTTTATTCTATTATGACGTGTATGTAGGGAAAGGGGGAGAATCTCGTAAAAAATGTTGAATGAGACAATGAGTCCTGCCCAGTTCGCCCCCAATTTCTCTTCCACTGCATCCTTCGTCCTTGTAAGCGATAATTTTACCTATTTCGTATTCTGTCAAACTTTTTCCTCGCGGTATGTATTTTTTATTACTTAATTTTACCACTTCTCCACAAAAGTAATATTGATCTTATCGCTTGCATCTTTAAAAACTCATTAATTGAACTTGGCATTATAATTGTGAAATACGCTAGAAAATAAAAAAATTATCTCAAAAACAAAATTACCGTTATCTGCACAACTTTAAAAGTTTGTGTTCATGATTATTTCGTCCAAATAAATATATTGATAGCACATCATAACAACAAAAAATATACAGTTACACAAATAAAGCAAATTTCTGGGTGGCCTTATAAATATGAAACGCACCTTATATGTACATATACATACGTATAAAACAATATATATATGTATACATATATTAATAATTATAAACAAATAATTAGATTATATTATATGTTTATTCATATATATATATATACATATACATATATAATTGATTTGTCTTTTTTTATAAAGGCAAATAGGAAAGCCATTTTAATCTGATTTCAGTTTATCTTTATTTTTTATGGTTTTTTGAATTTGACGTTATTTCTTATTTTAATATTACTATCAGTTTACATGTACTTCCCTATTTTTATTTTGTACGTTTCAAAATTTTAAACTTTTAATTTAATATTTTTTAGAAACAAAGTTTTTTCTTAATGACATAATTTTTTTCTTCAAAGATTAATGTTTTTTATATTTCTCTAGGCAAATTTTATTTTTTCCCAATTTTTTAGATCAATTAAAATTTAAAGAAAAATATTTTTTTTTTTGTTAAATTTTTAAATCTGTTGAATTTTTTCAAATTGTGTTATTTTGAATGCACCTTTTTTGCGAAATATTTTCTTGGGTACATTTTAATTTTTCTTAAATGAAAGCAATTGATCTTTTTAATTTTTTTTTTTATTTGCTAATTTTTCAAAAATATTTTCTTGTACGTAAATTAACAATTTTATAATCTCTGCATATATTTCAAGTTTTTGTAATCAGATTTTATAAATTGTTTTTATCAAAATTAACAATTTCTTAATACTTGATTAAAAACATTAATTTGTCGATATCGAACTGACCCACAGCAATAAAGTTTCGGTTTTTATTGCCGGGACGTACCGAAATTTGATTTTGATTGGGCTGATAGGGCAGTGTAGTTCGTTTTTGTCGTGCACGGTCAAGTACAATTTTGCTATAACTTTGAACTGATCCCAATGCTCAAATGAGGGCATTATATTCTTTTTCATAACAAAAGTTCTGAAAATGTCGGCAACCGATGGTGATATTGGCGTTATTTTTTCTTTTCTCCATGTAAGTTCCCCCCTTTGGAGAATGTCGGCTGGCAACTCCATGATGATTACGACATGTTTTCGTTCTGTCTTGTGGCCTTTTGGTTCTTCCCGCTGCCTTTTTCAGTTGGCTGTTAGTACTCATCAAACAATCCACCAACAAGTGCTTGTTTGCGGCAACGTCGGGTATCGCGCATTCGACACGTCGTCATTATCGTCGTGTGTGCTTTTAATTTGAAATTAAGTACAAATTTATCCGCAAGTAAACAGCGCAGTGAACAAGTGCGAACATTTATTTTGATATATTTAAAAATATTCAAATTGCGTTTTTGTGCCACTACTTAGAATATTGGAGCAAGAGCAGTTGCAGCAGCTGTTATTTAATACAACAAAGTGTTTGATAGTGAATTTTGTTTGTTTCGAAGAGCGCAATTACTAAAATAAATACCTGAGAGAAATATATAAACAATTCAATATATACGTACTTACATACATAGACAAGTTTACAACAACAACAACGCTTTTACTTTACTGCTATCATAAAACAATTGCAACAACAACACAATCATAGATATAACGTCCTATCATCATCATGACGGATTTGAGTGAAATAATGGGATCTTCCTTTGTGCGCGTTAAGGTAAATTAAGAGCAAAAAACTACAGAGTTAAAAAATCTGTTTGACCTCTTTCAGTCGCTTTGCCACAAAATATACATGAAACAATATAAAATATACAGTCAATAACAATTTACATATGTATTAATTACTTTTCCCCGAGAAAAAGCCGATTAAGAGCATCACTCATTTGGTCGCACGCCCCTAAAATTACAAATCGTCATCATTCGTTTGGCTGTTCTTCATTATGATGACAAATGTTATTAGCTCAATTTGGCAAAATTGATAAGAGGCATTTTTAATGAATCTCCCACTGGCATCAGCAAAGTTGATAACATCGGTTATTTGAACTGCAACAAAACGACGACCCCCACGATTAAATTGCTCTGTGTCCAACCTGAGTAACAACAGTTCATTCGCATTTTAATTGTATGCTCACATTTACCTCCATATGTGCATACATATGTACGTATGTACAAACATACATACATACATTCTTATAAATAAACATATACACAAACAAACAGATATGACGGTTTATTTTGAAGTAATGCAAACCACAATGTATGATGGCTTTTTGTACTATTCTAATGCTTAAATTAAGTTGCGAAATTCGGATTTCAACTGGTGGCAGGGACTATTTATGAGCGTAGTTAAAGCTTAATATTTTTTGATAATAACAATGTATCAGATGTCTATATACAGGGTGGGCCATAAGGGTGTTGGCGGTTTAAATATTCAATTAAAAAAAACTACGAAACATAAAAGAAATATATTTGTATTTTTAAAAAGTAGAAGCATGGGAATTTTTAAGACTTAAAAATAATGTTGTCCAAATGGCTTCCCTCGGCTGCTTGACACTCTTGGAACCGGAGTCGCAAATTTTGGAAAACTCGTTGAAAAGTTGTTCTCGGTATTTTGTTTCCTTCCTGAATAATGTTTCTCTTCAACTGCTCTAAATTGGTCGGATTATTCTCGTAGACTACCGATTTGAGGTAGCCCCATAGAAAATAATCGCATAGAGAGAGATCGGGGCTACGAAATGAGTTTTCCAGGAAAAACAAAGTTAAGTCGGTTATTGGCATCATCGGGTTTTAATTCTTGGACTATCTGAATCTTATAAGCCTTCAAATGCAAATCACGTTTCAAAATTCGTCGTAAAGTTGTTCTTTTGACATCCAAAGACTGACTTCTCTTACGTGTTAACTGTTGCGGATTTCGCTGAACTGAAACACGAACACGCTCCACAATGTCGGCTGATCTTGCAGAAACTGGGCGACCACGAACCGTAATTGGTACTGTTGAGCCGGTTGTTTCGAACATTCTGATCCATTTTCGTATCACATTGGCGCTTGGAACTTCACTGAAATTGTGTAAACCGTGTTCATGCCGATACAAACGTCGTGCAGTAATCACTGATTTATTGTTTTCGTAATACGCTCGGACACAAAATGCACGCTGCACTCCCGTGTACGGCTCCATGGCGACTAAATTTCCAGGAAGCGGCGCAGCGAACAACATATCCCCCCCGCCACCCCGCGCCGCGCGTTACCGAGAAATTGAAGAATTAAA